>VDFB02000013.1:60523859-60951887 GCA_007258455.2 Sequoia sempervirens | reverse complement strand
AGGATTAAACTATGTATACTAATCAGCAAGCCATAACAATGGCACGGATTTAGATGAGTAAATGATGACAAAGCATCTTGGCACATTCCATTCCCACATCAAAAGGACAATAGTCATTACCAATCCAAAGGACTTGGATGAGGTATGCACCCAAGCTTACTACATAGGGTTGGAGAAAAGATATGAAGGTTTGTCTTCCAAATACAAAGGTAAAAATAAAAGTTATTGGAAAGCAAACAAATTAACGTCATTGTGCAAAAAGAGGATAAAAAGGACACAAAATATCATTGTAGTTATTTTAACAGACAGACATGTAAATTTGAAATGTTGAAAGCTTCATCCTGAACTACATCCTAAAACTAAGAATAAGGTTAAGAAAAGATAAACCTAGGAAATCTATGCTCACCATCCAAGATAATGATATTGTAATAGAGGATAGTTCAAATATTGATGATAAACTTGGATGCATGGCCACTAGAGAAAGATATGAAATTGAGGAGATGAGCAATCTTTTTGTTTTGAAGTTACAAATTAAGACTAGAGTAAATGCATGATAGATCCAAGTTCACACTATAATCTCATTTCAAAAAAATTGGTCAAAAGGCTTGGTCTGAAAACATGGTAACATCTACATCCATACCCATTGGGACGGGTGAAAAGGAGTATATAGATTCAAGTAACAAATAGGTGCAAGGCTAACACCCAGTTAATAGATGAGATTGAGGCAGATGTAATTCCTCTTGATGCTTTTGATATTGTACTTTGTAGCCTTTATCTTTATGTTAGGGATGATATTTCATAAGAAGGGCTAACAAGCAGGTCAAAGATGGATTTAAGTAGATAATCAAAGGGCACCAAAGCAGGACTAAAGTAGCTATTGTAAGTTCTAATCAAGCCATTAAGCTAATTCAAGAAATCAAGTAGTTTTATATTCTTTTGCTTGAAGATAAGAAAGAAGATGGATTAGGAATTCCGACCATGACTAACTACAAGCCTTGAATGAAGTATTGTCATCTTTCCAAGAAGTGCTCATAGAGTTCAGAGGATTACCACCAATAAGGGAGGGGGAGCATGAGATTCAACTCCTACAAGAATCTCCTCTATCAAACATTCAGTTACATCAGCAATCACTACTAGAGAGCAACAAGGTCAAAAGGCAACTTCAGGAGCTATTAGAGCAGAGGATTTGGAGAATGTGTATTGATTATAAAGCTCTTATTAAAATCATCATTAAGAATAGGTATCCTCTTACAAGGACATATAAATTGTTAGAACAACTAAAGCATGCTAAGTATTTTACTAAGTTGGATCTTAAGTTTGGTTACCATTAGGTATGAAAGAAAGAAAGTTTTGTGATAGTTTATATAGATGATATCCTAATTTTCAATACAACTGGGGAAGAACATCTTGTCCATATTAAACATGTCCTCTAGAGGTTTAAAGAAAAACAAATACTATGCAATCTAAAGAAGTACGAATTTGGCAAAGAATCATTAGTTTATTTAAGGCATGTGGTAGGAGGAGAACCATAAATAGATCCAATTAAAATTGAAGCAATTGTAAATTGACCAACACCAAAGAGTGCTATTGAAACTCAGAGTTTCATAGAGGCAAAACAATTTATGAGGAAGTTTATTCCTTCATTTTCCTCCATAGCTGCACCATTACATCTAAGGGAAGGTACTTTCCATGGGAAAAGAAACATGATAATGTATTGGAAAAATTGAAATATAAAATAAGTCATGTTCATGTGCTTGTTCTTCCTGATATAAAAAAGCCATTTGACGTAGAAACAGATGCAAGTGAACATGCCATGTGTTTCATCTTGCTTCAAGGTGGTAAACCTGTATGATATTATTCAGAGGTTTTTACTTCAACAAATAGAGTATATTTGGTGTATAATAAAGAATTGTTTGCACTGGTTTAGGGACTTAAAAAATGGAGACATTATTTGTTTGGGAAAGAAACTATTGTGCACACTAACCACAAACCTCTAAATTATTTATAGGCACAAAATAAATTAAAACAATCAACGCATTATAAATGGATGTTATTTCTACAACAATTTCATTTGGAGATTAAATATTAAAAAGAAACTAACAATGTTGTGGCAGATGTGTTGTCTAGGCCATCCATTTCAGCTATGGCTATGGTCACTCACATATAGCCTTTTACAAAAGAGGTAAAACATTGAAGAATATGCACATGACAAGGAGTTTGGAATAGTAATTGTAAAAAGTGAATAAGGTTTCTACATTCAGGATGGGTTACTCTACAAGGTAGGAAAACTATGTGCCAAGGGCACAAAGGCTTCTATTAAGCAAGGAGGCAAATACTTCCAAAGTAGTAGGCCGCTTTGGTGTAGGTAAAACAATGGCTCATTTGCAAAGGAATGTGTTTTGATATAAAATGTAGCAAGAAATAGCAGGATTTGTTAGAAGTTGTATACTATGTTGTACTAGCGAATCTAAGACAAGGAAAGAGGAAATGCATTTGCCTTTATCAAACCCCACAAGACCATGGGAAAGTATTTTTACGGACTTTGTAAGAGGTTTGCCTATGATAAATATGGGCATGTTTACTTGTTCGTGGTAGTTGACGAGTTCAATAAAATGTGTAATCTGTCAGCTTGTAAACAAACTATCACAAGAAATGAGGCAGATGAGATGTTCTTTAATAATGTATGGGTGCACTTTGGGCTTCTTAAGTCCATAATTTCAGATATATTGGTAAGCTTTGGTCTACATTATGGAGTATGATGGACACAAAGCTAAAGAAAAGCACAGCCTTTTACTTGCAAACAGATGGTCAGACAAAAGTGATCAACAAGAACTTGGTACAGCTCATTAGGGGGTATAACAGTAAATGTCCCAAGACATAGGATGAATCACTCCATTACATTCAGCATTTTTATTTACAGAGCATTGCATTCTTTTACTAATAAGTCACCATTTGAAGCATAATTAGAGTATTTGCCATCTAGTCCACATGATGTAGTTTTGATAAGCAAGATGAACAAGTAGGGAAAGATAATGAGGACTCTAAAGCAACAAAATTTGTTCAGAAGTTTGTACAAATCCAACTTAAAGTTAAAGAACAACAGAAAAGGACACGACAATTGTATAAAAAATGATATGGGCCAAAACTTAAGGTAGAAGATAATGTTTGGCTTTCCTTGAGCAAGGAAAGGTTATAGAGGCAAGCAAAAAAATTAAGCCATCAACGTATGGATCTTTCACAATTTTGGAGGGCATTGGTGAAAAATGCATTCAAATTTGGTCTCCCTCCTTTAACAAAGATGCACTTAGATGTTAATTCTGAGTACTTGCAGTTTGATGAGCCCTCCATGCTTGAGGAAGAAGAATATATACTACCCCTCCTTAGAAGATTTGGGTGCAGAAGGAAAAGCCATACTCATAGAGGATATGGTGCTAGAAAAGAAAACAAGGGAAACCAAAAAAAAAGGTTCAAGAAAAATGGAAAATAGGACTCAAGGGTGAGAAGATCAAAAAAGTAAAATGGTATTCCAAAGAAAGAGGGGGAGAACTCTCCCCCCACTTATTAAAAATGGTATTCCAAAGAAAGAGGGGGAGAACTCTTCCCCCACTTATTAAAAATGGTATTCCAAAGAAAGAGGTGGAGAACTCTTCCCCCACTTATTGTCCCATTAAGCTTTTGTAGGGGGAAATGTTCTTTAAGAAGGGAGGTATGATCCATATTGAATCTAAAATATGTATGGAAAACTAAAAACAAAATAGAAAAATGAACTCAGACACGTACACTTCGAGAAAATCAACAAAAATCAGAGGTTAAATCTGCAGCCAATGGAAATGAACAGTTCAGATCTATGCCCCATTAAAATGATTGGTTCAGATCTGCACCCCACAAGATTGAATCCAACAGCAAAAAAATTGGAAATTCAGAATGTGAACTGTCCAAACATCATTCCAGTTCCATGTCTGGAATTCTTCTAGGACCTAGGAGAACCCTGTTGTCCACAAAAAATCAATATAAGGTCAATTATAGCTTGTTGAAGAGCATGATTTGCAGATTGGAGAATTGGAGAAATATTGTAGAGTTCACCTATTCATAGGGAATAAACAAAAGCACAGAGCCGAAATGGAGTCCCACTTCTTGTAGGTATCTTCCCAAGATAATAAAGGAGGTAGCTAGGCCAAAGCCACTACCATAAAAAATGGTTTTCCTCCATAATGGAGTTTTCCAAGATAAATCTGAGTCTCTGTGGTAAGTGTTTCAATTTGTATTTCTATTTTCACATTATTCTTGTCTTTTAAAAATAGAACTTCATTCAAATTAACTAGTAGTAAGTAATTAAAATAATTTGTTGATTCTTGAATTCTATTTGAAAACTTCACAGATCATTGTAGAACCATGTAAGGTTATATGGTTAGTTTCATATGTCAAAAATAAATTACTTGTTCATATAGACCATTAACGATTTTTCTTAGTCTCAATAGTTCCACTTATACAATCTCTATTAGCCTGTTGGTTGCCAAGTTGGCCTGGATTTTCCTAAACAGCAAGGACACTATCCTAATTGAGCTTTATAGTAACATAACTTAAGGTACATACATATAAAATGCTGAAGGTACAAACAAATAAAATGCCATGTTAAACTAAGTTCATTCTACATTGTTAAGTTGTTAACAAATACTGAAAGTTATAAGTAGGATTTGTAAAACAATCAAGTAATCATATTAATATACCAAAAAGTTATAAGTATGATTTGTAAAACAATCAAGTTAAGTAATCATATTAATATACCAAAGTACCAAAGGAACAAGAAATTTGAACAATCATTAAGTTAAAGAATCATGGTAAATGAAAATATCATGCCTTTGTTCTGTGCTTAATGTTTGAGTTTATGCATAATCAATTTACACAGCAGATCTGTAAATTGCAACATTTTATCAGATCCTCATCCACAAGTCCTGTGTAGAAGGATGCTATAGATAGTTGTAGTTCCAAGTTGCAGAAATCCCACTACTTGTGCAGATGTTGACAGTGAAGTGATTTTGTGTCAAATTCAAACAAAGTAGCTGTGGATAAGTCAGAAGATCATATTTTGTGTGAAGAAACAGTGCTCAACTAGCAGATGGTAATGTCCCTTTTTGGATATCCCTGATATTTAGTTCTTAAAACAATAATATGTAATCAAAATGATTTTAGCTTTGTCAAATATTAAGAATTAATAATAATATTCAGGTCAATGAATCATAGCACAATTCTCAAAGCCAATCCATATTCTGAATTCTTTGGAAATTCTAACAAATCTGCTGAATTAGAGATTTTTGTCTCCAACTCAACAGTGGCAATATCAAGGACTTTTGTCCTTCCAACTCTTAGCGCACCTTAGAGGGTTTTTGTCCTCCTTGACCAAGATTTGGGTTTTCGTCCAACTTGATAAGAGCAATAAGGGTTTTCGTCTTATCCTCTCATGAACTTGGAAGGGATTTCGTCCTTCCTATTTGCAAGACACTTCCTCAAATTCGAAACTGATTGCTTGATGAATTTGCTAGATTATTGCTGATTGATATTATTATTTCTTGATGGATTGATGAGTTAATGTTTGAATGATGCTTGAATGATTATATGCTTGAATGATTTGATGATTGAATGACTTGATGCTTGAATGATTTGATGATTGAATGATATGATGCTTGATTTCTTGATGGATGTTGTACCCAAAACAAAAAAATTTGCTTCATTAAGGCATTTTGATTAAAATGGTCTAAATCTTGTAAAATTGTTGTCAAAAGTCAGTTTTAGGTCAAACAAAGTATGGCCTTTTTGTGGGTTTACTGTCCAGAGGATACTAGCAAAATTTGTAAATTTTGAAAATTAGGGTTTTCGGGCCCCTATTTTTAGGAAAAACCCTAAAAAATAGAATCTTTCCAAAATTGACAAAAAATAAGCTCGATTGGCTTATTTCACGTCATGATCACATTCGTCAAGTCAGAATCAAGAAAAAATCAGTTTAGCTCTGGTGGGTCTATTTCACTTTTTCAAGAGAAAAGTTAGGACCTCCAAGGTCAACAATGGCAGATAGCCAAATACCAGGTGTCGAAATCTAAGCCTCAAACACTCCAGTGAAGTTTCTATGGCGAAATATGTTCAAAACGATGCTTCGTGACGAAGGGGATTTTCAAAGAGGTGAAAATCATCAAAAAATTTCTAACTCTAGAGCTTAAAAGCACCCCTACTAGCCAAGGGCGCCCAAGGTTTCAAAGGCTCAGATCAACTTTTCGGGGTTTGTCACTTCCAAGAAGTCTTCTCTGGAATTCTTCTAGCTTCGCAATGAGCCTGCCAGCCAGTCCAAGAGATCTATCTAACACTCGAATTTGCAGATCAAACGAAGAACGGGGGAAGACAAGGGAAATGAAATTAGTCAAAATATGACCAACTCTGGTGGAGAAAAGTGCCCCTGCTAACCAGGGGTGCCCAAACTTTTGAGGCATCTAATGTAACCTTTTGAGCAAATGACGTCTAAGATGTTTGTCTCAGACTTGATCAGGCTTTGCAATGAGTCTGTTAGCAGATTAATTGGAGTTGCTAAAACTGTCAGAATCAGGAGTCAAACAGAAGGATTAGTCAAAGTCAAAATGTGAGCTCAGAACACAAAAGCGCCCTTGCTGGCTAGGGGCGCCTAGGGTTTTGAGCCTTCAAATGCAATTGTTAGGGTTTGCTCAAATGTCCATCCTATTCAGAATTCCTCAAGGTTTCCATTGCATATCTTAGCCTGATCAAAAGACTTGTCAGTAGCCAACAACCGTAGATTGAATGAAGAACGGAGCACGAAGGAAAAATGGTTGTCTGGAAATAAAAGCACCCCTACTTGCCAAGGGCGCCCAAGATTTTAACTTGCCAGATAGAGTTTTTAGGGTTTGTGCCCTCTAGGAGATCATGTTCAATTTTGATCCAGCTACCCAGTGAACCTATCAGCTAGCTCAAGAGATTTGTCAAGTGTCAGGAGATGCAAGCTGAAGGGAGGTGAAAATCAAGTGTGAAGAGGTGAAAATTCTTGAAAATTTTCAAGTCTGATGAGCAAAAGCGCCCCTGGCCCCCTGTTGGCCAGGGGCACCCAGAGTTTTGATGGCCCAAAAGTCAAAATTAGGGTTTGCAACCTCAAGAAGTTCCTTTTCAGTTTTGATCCTACTCTTCAACGAGACTGTCAACCAATCCACTGGATTTGTCATTCATTCAAAATCAGTGGTCAAACATAGGCTTTGATGATGTTTGCAAAGGCTAAAAATGAAAAGTTTCAAAAAAGTTTCTAAGTCTGAGAAAGTTGGTGCCTAAAATCAAACTTTGACTTAAAAGATTTTTGAACTAAAGTGCATGCTTTGGCTGCCCTAAAATTTAGGGATGTTTTAATTGAACTCGAACTGATGATAAAACTTCAGTTCCACCTCCAAAGTGAACTCGAATTGCTTCATTCTTCTTGCATGAGGTGTGTTTCTTCTTTTGCATGCTAAGTGGCGCCTATTTTAGGGTTTAGTCTTCATTCAGTTGACTAATTGGAGGTCCCATGAGATTGTTTCATCCTAAATTTAGGATTTAACTTGCATATGACGCCTCCATTCATGAAAATTATTTATTAAAGCACTTTGGCATCCATTTTCTCCATCACAGGTTGAAGGCGAGCTCATATTTTCTCATACAAACAAGATTTGGAGGCACTACAGGAGGGATTTTTCAGTGTTCTTCGTAGTTCTAGGTCCAGATTGCTCAGAGGGATAATTTTCCCAACTCCATCTTTTCAGCACATGCTTGGCAAACTTCATCAAACTGGATTCAAGGCATAGGCATCATTTTACAAAGGCAGAATATAATTTCTATCTTCACCCCCTCACATTTCTTCTATCCTTGTCTTAGGTTTTCTCTAACATGTCCAAGTAAAAGACATTTTTTCACAAATCTGGTCATCTAGGTTCATTGAGCACAACGTTGGCGTCAAAACCCATCTTCCAAATTTTTCCAAGAAAAGTGCCTTGCTGCCCCTTATTTTTAGGGTTTCTGGAAAAAGTCAACATTTCAAAAAACCGAGAAACTGGGTTTGATCAGCACATTGGCGGCTACAAAACCCATATGATCACTACCTTCCACGTCAAGATCAAGACCCAAGGTTAAGACATGGAGCAATCCACCCAAAGGTGCCAAGGTTAGCGAAAGAACAAAGAGTTTGAAAGGAAACGCAAATCAACAAGAACAACTAGAAAAAGTGCCAGAAGTTCTCGTGGAGCCAGTGGTACAAGCTGAAGTCGATTCCTCATCTCTTGGTCCGCCACTATCTCCTCAACCTCCTCCCATTCAGATAGATTCAAAACCAGAATTGCCAGTTCGAGAAGTCTCAGTGCCAGTTAATTCACCAGGAGTTGACATACCAGCAGTCGTTTCTCCCAAAGAAGTTAACATAGATCATTCATCTTGGCTTGAGAAAACTTTGGGTAGAAGGAGGCGAAATCCTTCTTATTAGCTTGATCTTTCAGAGTTTGGTCGTGTCTATCAAGACACATCAAATAAAAAGATCAAGAAACAAGTGCACATAGAACAGAATCCTAATGCAGAGATAGTCATTGAGGTTGCTACACTGCCAGAGGACAAGAGACTGGATGAAGTTGAGGTTGGTGATTTCACCTTTGTCAAAGCCAATCTTGGTAGAAGCACTCGGCACATGGACGTGAGCGTCTTTAAGGTAGCTACAGGCAATCTTCAAGAGCAGGTGATGAAGGATAGAGAAGGCAAAGCAGCCCTCAAGGCTGACAATAAGCAGTTGAGACAGTATATCTCAAATCTTCTTCATGGGACTTCAAACGTTGCGGCTCTTCTTCCACAGCTTCTAGAATCACCTACAAATCAACAAAAGCTAGGTCAGTTAGTCAATTGTGGAAAGCTTTTGGAAGACTAGATCAAATACTTTGTTCCCAGAGGCAAACACCTTCTTGCAGAGATGTACCAATTAAGGTACACAGCTCACGATCTTCGTCAAGGAATTCAGCAGCTTGAGTTGAGTATGACAAAGAACAAACCAAGAGATGAGATCACCATTTCTCATTTGGCGATCGCATATGATGTCGTTGTAGCAAATGAAGACAAAAAGGAAGCTTTTTGCTTGGAGAGAATAACACCTCTTCAAAGTAGAAACTTATGAAAGAGTGTCTACAAAGATGGTTGAAATCAAACAAGATGTTGTCGGTGGTATCAAACTTGTAAGTGGATTCATCATATAGATCCCTTGCCATTATCTTCATGAGGATGGTACCTACATCGATCTCGATATCATACAAGCAGAATTATGGAGTTTGGTCCGTGATGGTCTTGATGGTGATCCTGTGAAGTCCAAGTTGAATCATTTTTCAATGATGTCAACAAGTTTTGACAAGGCAGTTGAGGAAGTCAAAGAATGTCAGATTGATCACAGATGGAGAGAAGACGTTTAGTAAACAGTCTGTTATTTTGGACAGCATCAAAGTGCCTGAAGAAGATGCAGTTAATGATTTCCTGGAGGAGATGATTGCTCATGATGGCTTGGAGTAGACAACCAGTTGGTTCCCACGATTTTCCCAAGGATAGAGTCAAAGGCAGCAGTCAACTCAACATCACTCTTGAGTTCAAATTGCTGATTTCATGCATGTTTATCTCTTCCTCAGGTATATCTTTTGGTGGAGGTGGAGCTTTCAGTTAGGTTTCAGTTAGCTAATGTTGGTTATCAGTTGACTCTCATATCAAAAAGACTTGCGTGTTGCAAAGTCCAATTAGTCTTAGTTTTAGATCAGTTAACTGAGGTAATTTTTCCAGTTAACTATTAGGTTATCTTTGTTTAGAAATAGTAATAACTCTTGCATGTTGGCAAGACTAAATGTGAACTCAAGGAGATTTTAGGGTTCCCTACTCCTTTGAGATTCTGTAAATAAGAGCACCCTGCTCATTGTATTTTAACTTTTGCTTGTGATAACAAATTGTTGTGCCACCTTGCCTGCAATATTGCTATTCTATATTGGTTCACTTTGTTATTGTTTAATATAAAGTTGGTTTGATAGTCTATTGTGTGTTTGTTTCATCATGCAATTTGTTGTCCCAAATGTATTATTGTTGTTTCAATAATCTTTCTTTCAATCTACACCTCGGATAGAGTGTTTCACCTCCTTCGGAAATTAGAGATAAGGATTATCGTTTAATGTTGTTTTCTAGTAATCTTCTTTTCAGCCTACACCTTGGATAGAGTGTTCCACCTCCTTGGGAATCCTGAGAACTAGCTTGCTCCTAACTCCTTATTTCAGCCTACACCTTGAATAGAGTGTTTCACCTCCTTGGGAATCCTGAGATAGAGTTTATCATCAACCATTCCCAATTGCTCCTAACTCCTTTTGCTCTGATTTTACTTAAGGAAATAGGATAGTTTTAGTGTTAGCCTAGTTGTAGTTAAAATCTAAAGAAACCAGAGAAAACCTTAGCTGCAACGTATTTGGTTTTATAACCTTATGCCTCTACCAGCTGAGTCAAAAAGATAGGAATTTAGATTACTTTACTTTTTACGCATATCAGCAAAAGAGGGAGCTTCCCCTCCTAATTTGAAGAGCAATTAATATTGTGCATAGCTGTTTGTTTCCAATATGCATTCCAAAGGTGCAAATTGAAACGCCAACAATGGATAGATGAGTGATGATCGCTGATTGAATGTCAATGAATTGATTTGCTCTTTATCTCCATTTCTTGGTGGAGTCACCACCCTTCATTGCTGCCTTTTGAGAATAATAATTTATTTCCCAATTGATTGATTGATTCATTCCCCATTTGATGATTTCTCCACAAAGAAATGATCTCCCTTTTATATCTTATTATTGAGGGAGTCACAACCTTTCATATTTGAAGGAGTCACAACCTTTCACATTTGGAGTCACATAATATTTATTCTTAATTGTTTTTTTCCATCCCTCTCAAGGAAATGAACTCTCCTTTATACCTTATTGATGAAAGAGTCACCACCTTTCACCATTGCTGCCCTTGGAAGGGTTACAATCCTTCATCTTTAATCGCTGCCATATAAACTCTTAATTTAGTTTTAATTAAATCCTTTAATATAGAATTGCTAGCATCTTGGCGCCACCTTTATTTGATCCACCTTTGTTATAAGTTTAAGGGGCAGCGATCATGGTACTTGGTGGGGGCATGACACAAATGAGGAGTTTTGGTCAGAGAAAAATTTTGAAAATTGTTTTAATTAAAGTATTTCAAGTTTCTACTAATCTTTTCCTGAGATTTGTAAAAGCTTGAATGAAATCTTACAAGTTTTACTATCAAACATATCTGAGAATATTTTGGAGAACTTTTCTAGAAATAAGCAAAGTCCTCATGTGTGAGAATTCTATCAGAGTCCTGAATTTTGTAACAATCTCCCAATAGAAAGCAAGCCCTGCTTGTGTGTATCTATCCGCTCTTGTGTGCACTTCTGCTTGTTGTCTCTATGGTGCCTCCTGTACACATCTGTTCTGACCCACACACCTGTAACTCTCCTCTCCACATGCAACTGCAAAATTATCTTAAAACCCTCAACTGCTCTGTCTGTGAATTTGTGTATGCACTTGCTCCTGCTTGTGTGTGCTTTGGTCCTGTTTATGTATGTTTTTGCTTCTATTCATGTGAGATTCTTGTCAACTGCTCCTATTCTTGTGTGGTTTTTGTCTGCAACTCTTGATTTTGCTTCTATCAAGGATAATTGCAGCTCTGGGGTCACTCGGTGCATGATGCTTTGTGCCCTCTCTCTATATATAGGGCCCCTTGTTGTCAACCCTTCAGTAACCCCCGATTCCCTCTGCAAGTTGGCCCTACACTTCTGCTCTATGGATTCAGGTTTGTTGGATTTGCATCCACATCAATTGCCTTGTCAGAAGGGTTTGGATCATCATGGAAACATCTGGTACCAGAATCGGACTGTCAAGACACCAAAACTTTAGGACAGCAGACTACGTACCCTCTAATATTGTTGCGTTGTACAAATTTCTCTCTAATACTCTTTGGGATGCTGCCTTGATTCTTTCCCCCATAGAGTCCATCACACTATTCCACCCCACCTTTATGGTTTTTTCCCTGTGAATTGTCGGTTTGACAATGAGTGTAAAATCATGCATCAAAGACTTCACTTTATCCTTGTCAACAGCCCTCCCTCCATTTCTATCACCCATGGACACTATCATGGTCTCCTTCAATGTAAGAAATGTAAGTTACTCATGTGATGGTAAAACAATCTTCTTGTTTCCCTCCATCACTCCCCTAAGGTGTTTTGGTGTACCCTCCTCCCAAGGAACAACCCTACTATTCACATCACCCTATTTTCTTGGATCTCCTAAGCGAATTCCCTTTATGATATCTCCAATCAGCCTACCACTGGAATCACCTTCCCCCCTCTTGCCAGATGTTTTCTACAATCCATGTTCAAAGAGTTATTTTGAAGCTTTGCTTGAGCAAAATGAATGATTGTGAGGAGCTGTAATCTCAGTTTCTCAAATATAGTGTGCATTCACTTGTTTACGGCATTTCAGAACTTTTCAATGAGGTTGATCACAATATATTATCTATCCCATTCACAAATCTAGGGATTGCTCCAGTCCAAAAAATTACAAGAAAATTATGATTTGGGCAAACTTTTGTGAAACTCTATAATACAATATTGGACAAATTGTTTTATAAGGTGCTAGAGGAAAGAAATGTATGGGCCATGGGTCAAGGGTAGCTTCAAGAAAGATTTCCAGACTATTGACCACATTTTAGGCTATCATTGAGGAGGCTCATCATTGATCTTCTAAAAATTTCTATTATTTTGGGGACTTGAAGAAGGCCTTTGACTCCATCCCTCAACATCTATTATATTGGAAATTGTGGGACATTGGTTTTTCCAATACTCTCATTATCACCATCATGTGTCTCAACAAGACAACCATTGGGTGTTTTCCAAACTCATCATGCCCTTTGTCCAAAGTACTATTGAAGTTAAGTTGGGTTGTCCTCTCCCACCAACTCTCTTTGTTATCTACATTGATGAGGTTGAGGATATTCTTAGACAATGTAACCATGTGGATGATGGTTGCCTGCTTACCATGTTATGATTCTTATTTTACTCTATTAATGATGTGGACTTCCTCTCTCATTCTCCTAATAATTTGCAAAGAAAACTTGATGCAATTTCTAAGTTTTGTGACCTTCGCCAACTTGTGGTCATGGTCTACAATATTGTGACCAAGGATGCTCTTTCCAAGCACTATCTCCTTACATGCATTGAATGGGACAAGCACACCACAAACACTTGAAGTGTTTGGTCATATAAAAAAAGAGAAAGGTAACAATCTTGGTTGATACAAGTAGTCCACAGTCCACACAACTTTATTGATAGATGAATAGCTAATGAACTCAATTGTTTTGTGTATCAAGTCTCTAACTTCCAAGTCATGATAGCTGATGGAAAACTCAAAACAACTCTCTTGTGGTGGTAAATGCTATCATATAAAACTTTCAATGGGAGATTATCATCTAGACTTAGAAATGTTTGCTATTCTAATTGGAGGAGTAGATGTAGTTTTAAGAAGTACAATGGCTTAAATAGTTGGGAACAATGTCCTTCAATTTTCAGGAATTATCCATGGCTTGTAGTACACATGGGAAAAAGTATAAACTTCTTGGGAAACAATCACCACCAAGTGAAATTATTAGCTCGCATAGGATGGGCAAATTGCTCAAGAAAGGTTCTTTCAGCATTAAGGGCACAACTACATTTTGTAGAAGCACGAGATGTAAAAACTCAAGATCAATCAACGATTCAAGAGATCATTCAGCACAATCAAGAGAAATTTCAAGAACCTGAGGATCTACCCCCAATCAACGACCATGATCGTGTCATTGAATCAATACCAAGAAACATTATTCATCCCAACAAAAGTGCCTATTTATTTCCAATGATTATACTTAACAAGAAGGATGAGCCATGGAAAATGTGCCCACATTATAAGGAGCTCAACAAGATCCTTAGAAATGCAATATTCCAATCCAATTAAAATTGCCTGAGTTAGATGAAGAATGCAAGTTTATTTTAGAAGTTCGAACCTAACACAATCATTGAGAAACAAGTGAAACATTTGCAAAATAGAGCCATCTTAGAATTCGTACTCAAGCGGAAAAAAAATCCAATTGAAAATGCAACATAGAATATTGAACAATTCATACAAAAGATTCTAGAGTTGCTAAGCATTGAAGGCGATTTCTATGAAGGGGATGGGAATGTTATGATCCTAATATCATATATTCCTAAGTATACTAAGGATAAGCACTTGCGGCATGCTTCACCTTAACATTAGTTTTAGTTAGTACCTTAACCCCTCTTAATTAGGATGAAGGGGTGTGTTCTTATATAGTTATTCCTATAAATAAGGAAGAGAACTCTCTCCCGTATCCTCACAACTCAATTTATTAAACTCATATATTATTATTTGATTAGTCGAGGTCATTCCCTCGAAGTGATTTTTACATTTATATCCAATAAATATCATAACAAAAACACAAATGGTAAACCATAAACAATGGGAGAATATCACTCCCAAAAATGAGGCCCAAACCCCTATGGGGAATTCCAAGGCCCAACTCTCATGTTGAGTTAACATGCTAATATTAGAAGATTCTCTTATATTGCCATAATCCATCAAAACCAACTTGAGCACTCTATTTTGGCTCTATTATCCCCATTCCAAGATGCATGATGATGCATCATAACATGCATTATCAAGTTGGTCAAAACTCAAGACTACTATGTAACTCATATAATCATGCTCTTACATGCGTCATTGAATCCGTCATAAGTAACCCCCACATCTTAAAATGCCATATTGATATTAGACGGTCCTGCAACTTCTTACACACATTACAAAGTATCCGACACAGCACCAAAAGTGCCATCACAAAGTGGGACACCCTCTTTCCTTTGAGGACAAAATAATAAATAAATACAATCAATAACTAAATACAAAACATTGGGATGCAAGATTGAGATATCTTTCCCAACATCACGGCTTTGTATATTTAGACTTGGCAAGTGATGTTGGTGCAAGGAAACGCACTTTAGGGTCTTGTTTCAGCTTAGGTCACAATGATATCCTAGTTCAGCAAGAAACTAACAATTGTAGAATTAAGTTCACCAAAAGCAAAGTACATTGTAGCTTCTTCAACTAATCCTAAAACTATTGGCTTCACAAGTTGATAGTAGAATTTAATTTTATTGATCAAATCTTAGAGCCAACATCATTTTATTGTGACAATCAAAGTTGCATAAACTTATCTAGAAATCTAATGTTTCATGATCACTCCAAGCACATAGATATTTGTTATCGTTTTCTCAAAAATAAAGTTCAAAGGGAGCAATAATTGTTCAATGTGTTCCTTCAAATGATCAAGTTGTAAATATTTGAACCAAGCCCTTGTCACAAGAGGAGTTTGAATTATTGAGAGTTAGGGTTGATGGAAAAAATCTTCCTAGCAACAAGAGAGTGTTGAATTTTTTAGGGATCACTCAAATCGTGTTTTTGTGGCGCAGCAATTAGGATAAATCAGACCGTAATTAATTTTTCTTTCTAAGCACTAGACAATCATACCCTATTTTTTAGTACTAAGTTTAGGTACTTTTAGTAGTTTATTTGAGGCACTGTTTTTAGACTGTTCTTAGGCATTGTTTTGTTTTATTGTCTACTTTATTTTGGACAGACAGCAGTGATATATTTTTAGAGTCATCTTTGGGTATAAGCCATCTAAAATGAGGCGTTGCTTTTTTTGTCTTTAAACCACCAAAGATTGGAGTCTATTTAGAACCTTGGGTGCTCATTAGTTTGTATCAGTACTACAGAGCCAATACTCAGAATAATAAAATATTCAGGCAGCAAGTGTTATATATTGTATTTCAGTTTTCGCATTATGTTTCTTGTACTTTTAGATGTTTATGTACGCAAGTTATAACACTAAATTGCAGGTTTGATCGAAGTTTAAGTGAGGCAATTCATGTCAAACACTAGAATGCAGAATCTGCATACCATGTATTGAATTTTAACACAGGCAAGAGTTAAAAGCTTTCTTGTAAACTATTTCATTGGTGATTCTAATTCATTTTCTAGTGTGAGGATTGATGTTAAGAAGAAAGAGGGTTCTACAATAGGGAAGAGGAAGGTTACAAATGATGGGTCAAGTAGAGTACAAAGAATGTTAAACTTGCAAGAATGTGAGGAGATTGATCATACCATAGCCAAGATTATTTATGCTCATGCCATCTCGTTTAATGTGGCATGTTCTCCATACTGTAAAGAACATGTTGCAAAAGACAAACGTGATCATTTCATATAAACCCCCCAATGAAAATAAATTATGTACCACCCTCCTTGACAATGTTGATGTGAATAAATGCTTTGTACCTAGTTAATTCACTTACTAGGAACTTAGGGGACATATTCACATGTTAAGTTTACTTAGGATTATATGATTCCTTCTAGAAATCTTAGTTGTCATATCTAGACTTTATCTTATCCTAGGTAGTTATGAGTTAGTTGTCTCATATTACAGGATTAAGACACTTGTCATGAGCTTGTCTAATCCTATTCACCACCTTGCCTTTATAAGCAAGGCCTCTCATGTACATTTGTATTCATATATTCAATCTTGTAATATTGCATCCATTATTGCAAATTTATGCTCTTGCTTTTCTCCTTTGTAGAAGATTGTTTTTGGTTTTGCAGATGATCTTGGAGGCTTAAGTCCTTGAGTGACTCTAACAAACCATATTCAAAAGTGATTTTGTTAATGGAGGGCATGCGGAAAAACTGAATAAGGACAAACTGCTTGATTATCATGATGGTTCAACTCATATTAGATATCAGTCACTTGTCAATTCACTGTTACATGTGTAGCTGGCTTATATTTTCTTAGAGTTGTTGACTTCCCAGAGAAGTGCAAGGATCCAAACTTCCAAAGTTATCTTTTGAAAGAGGCCATAGAAGAGGTTGGGAACTTGTGCAAGTTGATTGATTTAGCGCATGATTGTGAATTAACTAGCATGATGGTGTGGGGTGCTTGTAAGTATATTTTTTGGACACCATGTATTCATGCATCGAACAACAAATTGAAAATTGAGAAAATAGATTGGGTGAAAATAGTGGTGGTAAAAACTAATGACATATAAATGTTTGTTTGCACCATCACTACCTCACTTGCTCTCTTCACTACTTTTTCAAGCAAGGGATTCCTTGAACCAAACAAGACTAGGTATACAAACTACTTCATTTTGCTAGACAGGATGATTCGGGTGTAATAAGCTCTACAATTCATACTGGTTTTTATCTCAGGCCTAACCGTATATCAACTCAATTAATTCCTTCATGGATCAACACATCTACTGAGAAGCCAATATGGCAGTGGCTTACTTTGCAAATTATGCCACTGACATGATCTAGGAAACGAATACTAGCAATCCTGCAAATGACTGGGAACAATTACACAATCTTATTGATATTAAATAAAATATCAACTCCAACTTCCACAAGGATCGATCACAGATGTATTTGTAGTATACACTAATGATGATTGAGCAAGTTTTCCTACAGCTCGGATGGAACAAGACTCCTTGCATGCACGAACTGGAAGAGATACAATTACAAATTGACTTGCCATTATGAGATGGGATGGAGAATGGAATAATCTCTAAACAGCTTGGTTTTATAAACTCATCTCCACCTACCGCTGGATACATGTATCTGGTTAACCAGTGGCACTCAACAAATGACTTTTCTGTGGATTATCTTGGAATTGAGGCTCAAAAAGGTGTTCAAAACCAAGTAAAATCTGTTATTATATGACATTCAATGGCTGTTAGGAGAGGAATTCCTGGTCACAAACCACAGATACCAAGTGAATTCTAATATTCCATCTATGTTTGTTGGTGTTGTAATGGACGTGAGAGAGGAAAAGGAAATAGTGAGAGTGATGGCCAATCTAATAGTGAAGAAACAGGTGCTTGGTGGCTTAAAAGAAACACTGCAAATCGTTGCCTCTGGCCTTCAATTGCCAATTGGGAATGGAGCTCCAGCAACCAACAATTCCACAACTATGCAATGGAAACCACTCATCACCACCTGTAACCCATTGATGGAGGCAAGGGGGAGGCAAAACGCCAAGAAAGCGGTGGATTTCCTGAAGCAAATTGTGGGTTTATGCAACAAGACTGGCATAGAATGGATGATTTCCTTGTTTGTTGATAGTTTAGAGGCGGAGGGCAGCTGAAAGTAAGAAATTATTAAGATACTTTATTGTTATAGGTAGATAATATATGAATTTTCTATAAATTTGGGTATTTTGTTAATAAGCCCTAGGCAATGATATAGCTCTGGGATATTGTCAACCTAGGAAGCTGAAATGTACATTGTATATAATATTGTTTAATGAAAGGGATGCAGTCCCCATGACTGCAGTTTATAATATATATAGCCAAAAAAAAATGTTTGTGGTTAATTATGTTTCTTCTACGATATGATTGTTAATTTTTTTTTATATATTTATTATATTTTTTGTATGGCTATACCCAAGCCACACCAAACCCAAGTACAAAATATCAGCACACTGTCACAATCAAACATCATACCCATATTTGAAACCTATACTCATACCCAATCTAGATACTTCGTTTATGTCCTAAAAGACCTGCTATAGTATCATATATAATGGTGCACTAGGTCAATATAGTTCAACATATTAAACATAGGCTTGCCAATGATCATATATCATTGAAAAAATCTTTGGATATGCTTTTTAACAGTGATAGTCCATATTATGAAGACTATAATTAGAACATGCTTCAGATTCTTATGCCCTAACACCTCTCCCTCTAGAACAATAGTTTTGATTTTCCCAAATGAGGTCGATTTCTCAAACAAAAATAGTTGACAACTATTTGCCCTCCCTTATGGCACCTTGTTATTTTTAGGAAGATTTTGAAGTCATTATATTCAGAGTAATGTTTGATAAATTTGCCATTTTAGAATGATATGTTTAATTGGATGATTTGTGACTTGTGAGAATGTCATCAAGCAGGAGTTATATATTACAATCAATATAAAGAGGAATCGGTCATTTGCTTTTGACCAGGCTATTATACAAGATTCTTTCAAGAACTCTCCATGCCTTATCATTCCCAAAGATCCTCAAAAGACAAATCCCCAAGAGTCCAAAATGCACTCTTGCATTTATTGTATCTTGGGGGCAGGTAGAATTCTAGACATTCCCAAAAGATAGAAGGCATGTTAGGGGTGTAGACCCTCATGTAGGGTATACCACAATGTGACACTACGCATATCTGCCCCATTAATTGTATGATGCTCTGTTTGGTTTTCTCTCAATCAAAAACAGACTTAGGGAAATCAAATCCAATGTCTTCTTGCTAAAAAGTTGTTATCAAGGTGATGTTCAAAGCTGGTATCAATAAAAATAAAAATGCTTATCATTTTGTTTTTAGCTAAAATGGGATCTAAATAGGAAAATGCTATTGTAACATCTTATCAGTTATCAACCATAGAAATTTGACTCTTGCTCCTAAAGGTGGTGGAAGCCTTTGTCAAAGGGAAGGTCATTTTCAAATGATCATCTTATGTGGTTGGTTATTTATCTTTAAAACTTGACCAGGTAAAATTTTCTCTTGAGTTCTACTTTTTGATAGATAAACAGCAGTAAAATAATCATCGAGCCTATGAAGGAACTTGCTTACTTTTAGTTTTATAGTTTTTCTCATAGCAGCAGAAGTCTATTTGGCAAACATGAATGAACAACAATTGAATTTGATGATCAAGTACAGCAATTTCCGAGGGTTGTTTATTATATATATTATATCGCTTTCAAACAGGTGATTTATTTTAGTGAACGATGCTACAAGGATCTATTTATTTATTAGAGTCCGTTACTAGAGTTGATCTATTATTGACTTTTAAGGATTTTATGATATGTACTCATGGTCTTTGCCTTTATTTCCTTGGTTTAAGCATAGTAGAATTGCATGGGAATTACAGAGTATCAATCATTTTACTGTGCTTATTCGACCCACTGCAAGGAAAAACAGTCAAACCTGGGTATTATCCAATAAAACTCACAAGTTTTTCACGCATACGCTAGTCAGTTCAAAAGAATGTGATTAAAATGAGTACGATAAAAAAATCCAAGCTTTTCAGAGAAGGCAACAGTTTTCCACTTATAAGAATTTGCCAAAATATTTTTCAAAGCTCACAATGGAAAATGCACAGCACATGTAATGGTGTAAACATTGACTTCAACAATCTGTCAAATTGGTCAAGCCACACCCACCCTCCATGAGAGTATTGAAATGTTTTGAATCTTTTGACATGTCTACAGACATTTTCATTATAGTAGCAATAATTTTATGTTTAGTACACGTTATATGTTTATTATAATATCTACACACTATATTTGGCATGAAATAACAAAAACCTTTATTTGTTACTTTATAAATATCACGTCATTTTTCTAATTTTAAGTGTTTTGCTATGTTTTTCCCATTTTAAACCCTGTGTAATTTTAAAAAATACACAGTTTCCTACCAAACCATTGGTGTAACACAATGGCTCTTGCCTATAGGCTAAAGAAATAATCAACACACAAAAGCAGTTTGATGACCAAGGATGGATCCACAATTTTTTCCTCTGTAGACAATAGATTAACAATACAGACCCTAAGCTTTAGAAACAAGATATATGTGACAGTTGTTCGAGGGGTAAGCCATAGTGGCAACAACCACAACAAAAGACCGGAACTACAAGATTCTCACAGGTCACAACTATAGCCTAAATCAACAATTGCAGTATTACTGACTGCAACAAATGTTCACAACACATCCACAACAAGACAAAATAACAATACTTAAATGCCAACAATTTTAGAAGCATACAGTTACTGCAATGAAATCATACTTGGATATATGTGTAAACATACAAAATATAACTCTTATAGTGTTTATAGATTCAACTGTGTAGAATTTTTTTAGAATAAATGTTTCGAATCACACTTCATGATCCATCATCACAATACCTCTTTCAACATCTTATAAGTTATTTTAGTTTGTTTTTGAATTTTGTAGGTTAATATTTTCTGAATTTCTAATCGGTTCAGCGTTGAGTTGAGATTCCCTTTTTCATTTTTCATACCATCTCCCTGCCCTCTCCTCTTTTCTTTTCAAGAGGTAAGTTCTGCAATCTATCAAAAGAATTTCTTCATTCTAATGATGGATCTCAGAATGTGATCTGAATTGTTGATGCTAAAAAAATTCTATATGTTTGAATCCAGAGGCACTATCAATCATGACCATTAATCAGTTATTTTATATTATTATCCTTCACTGCAGAAGCCGTTTATTTAAAATGAATCTTCACCACGGAAAATGTGCATTAATTTTAATCGAGGTTATGTGGCTGGACAAAAAAAACTTACTCTTGGAATTCTAATTTATCTGGCGCTTGAAATAAATTATGAAATTCACAACTTAAGCATTGCTTGAAACTCTGTTTCTTCACTCAGTATATATCAGGAAATCCATCAACAAGTTCCAAGGGGCATGACCAGTTTATTTCAAAAACCTACCACCGCACATAAATCATCCCGAAACCTACACAAATCTATAGAATTTATTTTAAGCTCCTTGAACCCTAGTCAAATTATTAAACCAACACCGACGGCAATCCAAACAATTGCACAAATGATTTAACCCTATCGCGCTGGACAGAACACATACAAAGAATTATTCTACAAGTTAAAGTAAGAAGTTGCAAAACAAACACATACCAAGCAAATTTTCTTAAAGAATACATTTTTACAACAAAAAAGATGAGATGTTAGCAGATTCACCGCTTACCAAATTTCTTTGGCGAAAGTATTCCTCAGAATGAGAATTAATCAATACGTACTTCGACTTTTAGAGCTTATGTTAAACTGAAATTTGATAACGTTAACATGGCATCGGCGAGAGTCGATCCCGGATACATATTTGAAATTATATTTAGGAATCTGTAATTTGTTTTATGATATCTCTAAATTAACGGGAAATCAAACAGGCGTCAAACAATGGGCATTTGTTCGTCATTAAACCCGGCGGAAATATTGATGTATTGTGGGCGGCGTGATGTGCATGTGATTATTTATTATTTATTAAATATGTGTGGTTGTTTTTGCCCGTCACCGTCAACTTTAGAATATTTCGTCTACCCTTCTACCCTTTCATAAGTTTTCTTTAGTTTTTTCTTAAATTTAGGTGAGTCGATCTTCATACATTTATTAGAAGCTTCTATTTCTTCATACTAAATTATTAATTGTCATATACATCTTTACAAAAATCTATATAAAGCATGTGGAAAGATATTTGTATGGATTGATTTAAAAATATATATATAATTATATTTAATATTAGTCATTACTTATATTTAATAATATTGAATATTCACTTCAAATTTCGTAAATACAAGAAATTAATAGATTAAACATTCCTTGAAATAATTTAAAATTATGTTATGTTAAAATATCTTAGTGACAATTATAGTTTTCATATAGAATTCAAAGTTTTTGTTGTCTAACAAATATTAATTATTTATTAACTATCCATTATAGAGCTTAGCAATTGAATCTAACAAAACCTTGCTTTCAAATGAATAATCCAAATTTTTTGTTCTTATGATAGTACAATTAACCCTATGTCCATCATTATAAGTTTGTTCTTTCACTTTTAAGTTTTAAAATGTATTTATTGAAAATGACTTTTTTATATAATTTCTCCAAACTTGACATCATCTTGTTCTTCATGCTTCAATATGCTTAATTCCTTTGTTGTATGCTTCTTCAAAAGTAGTAACCCTTGAGTCAGACCAATATAGTCTTGCACTTGGAATTGAAGTACATATCTATAATCACATTTAAGGAAACTCTTATCACATCTTTCACAATACCAATTACTAGATCTCCATTGTTATTTACCTTATTTTTGCATTGTCTACCTCCAATCATGAAGGTGCAAGTGATGTAATAGAAATAGTCAACCTTTATGAAAGGTAGCTTTTATCACAATCCAGATTGATTAATCAGACCTACCAAGTCCCTCATCCTTAGTTTGTGTAATAGTTTTCAATATTTCAACTCATCTAATAGATGACATTTTCTTTGTAAAAGACTGAGAAGCCATATTCTTCCCTTTTGTATCAAACCAATATCTCAATCGTTGTGAATTTGGAAGATCAAAAATTATAAGAAGTTGGCTTGTGGTGATTGTTCCCATAGATTTTCCACTGAAATCACTAATATATCCAGTCTTTAACACGAAAATTGAAAAAATTCTTGAATCATACAATTCTTGGAGTTGTTGGCCTTCCTTATTGCAGAAACCACCCCACATTGTCCTCTCAAACTACAACTTGACATGTCCTTCAGTTGAAGGGTTATTTTTTGAGTCTTTGTGGCATTATTTCTCAATATTATATTTGTTGGATCTATTGATAAAACAAAACCAATGATATCAACAATAGAATTACTTTCCATGTCCTCAACTTCACTTATTGGTCTAAAATTAAAGTGTTGTTTCGATATCAAGATGTACTCCTCCAAGCACAGCACAACAATTGAACTACTTTCAAAGAAAAATTCCCAACCATTCTTTAAATGGTTAAAATTCTTTTGTGCAAGTTTGAGGCTCCCTTTTTAGATTGTATACACTCTCTATATGATCATAGAACTGATCTACAATAGCATTAAAGTGTGTAAATATCTTATTTCACCACCATCAAAATCAAGCAAATCAAAACTAAAAAGATTCCATCTCCTTTTGCATATGTGAAATGACAAAGTTGACCCTTTGCAGCAACTTTAGCCTTTATTATTTGTTTGCCTTAGGAAGGATTAAATGCTACAATAGGAATAATTCTTACAGGAGCCTCATTTATTGCAATGGATCCTCTATTGGAATAGATGGGAGGTGGTTGATATGGATGAGAAACAATTGGTCAACCATATGGATTGTTGGAAGGATTCATATTTGGGTCATCAAAATGCACAATAGAAGTATGATATTGATAAATTATTCATATAATCAAAACCGTGTAGTAATAACTTAAACTCAAAGATGTGCCACCATAAAAGAATCTAACAATAATGAATGTATTGTTTTACTCTAGAGAAGTGCCAATATAAACCATAGAAACACATCAACAAATTGTTATACCTTGTAAACATCAAATACATACCAAAATAACAAAAATAAATAAAGATTCATTTGAAGTGAAATCAAAAAATTCACTCTTTTAGCCATGATAACATAAGTAGTTAAATGTTAAAATAACAACAATAGAGGGTAAATAAATAATGAAGTAACCTTTTTATAAACTATCATGGTACAAATATTGTGAAGTATTGAATAAAAGGTAAGTGAGGTTGTGAAGTATTAAAAATGCATAATAGTGTAGTATTGATAGGATTCTTGAAAATTTGTGTGGTTCTGGTTATTACATTTCAAAATTTTGATCATCTGTTGATCATTTGTGAGCTAGGGTTTGTCTATTCATGTGTCTAGGGTTCACCATAGGGCTAAAACCCTCTCTAAACCCCAATAGTTCAAATGCCTTAGCCATTTTCTATTTGTTCATTGACCTATACTAGGTGATTGTTAGTTCCTTAAGTTACAACCTGAGTCATTGAAGTCATGTGTTTACCAACCCCAAAGTCCTAGTCTTGTTTATTTCATACCCTTTAAAATATTTGTCAAGTCTTGATTGCAGGCCATGAAATATTTCCTCAAAAAATCTAATGTCTTATTTCCTAGGTCTATGTCTAAAGTTTATTTTAAATATTTGTCAACCTAGTTAAATGGCCTCGTCTTAAGTCATGACTTAAAGCACATGCACTAGCATCAGCCTATCATGGCCTTTTATTGGCTAGAAAAGCAGGGGTTTCAAAACTATGGTTAGAAGGGGATTCCCTTAACATCATAAATTGTCTTCTAAAGAGTAATCCACCATCATGGTCTATAGCCCATCTAATTAATGATGTTATTTCTAGGATTAATACTTTTGATGAGGTGAAAATTACCCACATTTTTTGGGAGGCTAATTCGTTTGCTAATGGGTTAGCTAATTTAGGAGCGATGGCTTGAATTAATTTGAATACTTATGATTCCTTGCCACTTAATCTTCATAATATCTCTAATTATGACTAGTTATCATGTCAAGGAAGTGGTTAAGAAGGGGGAAAGGTTATTTTATTTCTTTCTCGGCTAGTTTATGCACGTTGAGTTTAGTGCATGCTCTTATAATTATTGCTTTTTAGATGATCATGAGTTTATGGACTGTGAGTTAAGGTTTGGCAGTACTTGGTTTGTCAGGCTCACACATTTTGTGGGTATTTTTTGCTTTGCTTTGTGGTTTGTTCACCTAATTCTCTCTGTGCAGAAGACCAAAGAGAAAGTTGAGTGTAGTTTGTTGTGTGCTGCCATGGGTGGAGCTTGTTGCAGAGTGGAGTCGAGCTCTTGTGAAGATTTTAGTGGTAATAAACCTGTCTGGGAGCATTTGGAGAAGGGCGATGTTTATCCTTATTTGTTGAAGCTCCATGGTTCTAACCTTAAGGTGATGAAGGATTTTGTTAGTGAATGGAACAATAGGGTTTTTCACTACCAGGGCGTTGAATTCAACATCAATGAAGATTTCATCGCTGAGATTACGGGTCTTCCTTCTAAGGGGAGGAAATTTTACAAAGACCGGGTTGCGACCAAGATGACCTTAGCTAATTTCTTTAAAGGTTTAGAGAAGTGGAAGTTTCAGTTTATTGGAAGTGTTGGGTATGCCCATAAGTCCATTAAGCTGCTTTGGAGGGACATTGCTCTTGCCATTATGCAATTTTTCACTCTAGAGGGCAAGTATTATGTTATCTATGGCTATCATTTCATGTTATTGAATCATTTCCACCATAACACTCAAGTTTCATTTCCTTTTTACCTCCTTCTTTCAATGGGAACTAGTATCGAGGATCATAGGAAGAACCCTAGGAAGGCTATTCTTCATGAAGGCCTTGTGAATCTCATTTTTTATCACATTAAAATGAAGGTGATTTTGGCTACTCCTATGACCCCTGCTTGTAAAAAGGGTGTCAAAAACACTGGGCATGATACTGGTGAGTTGGTGGATGAGTGGGAAGGGGATTCTGAGGAAGGAGACTCTGCTTATAAGGAACCTTCAGAGGACGAGGGTGAGTTTGTTGATGAATCCAAGGACTCAAAATTTGTGTCCAATGGTTACGAAACTGATATCAAAATGAGAGAAGTTGTTGTTCCTTCGGTGAAAAAGAATGTGAAGGGGAAGAAAAGTTGCCCCAAGAAAGGGAAGCGTGTTGTCAAGCAAGTTGTGGATAATTTAAAAGGTATGGAGAAATCCCCTATTTATGATGTTAAAGATGTTTTGGGTGATGGCATTGAGGGTTTCAAGCACCCAATGGCAGATATTAGGTAGGAGAATGAGGGCATTGTGAATTCCAAGGTGGTTGGTATTAGCAAGGTTGAATTTGATTCTCTTGTTAGTGTTGAGCAGGTCAAGCAGAGTGATGTTAAGGTGGAGGGGCTTGAAATTTAGGCTAACTTGGCAGACATGCCTAATAAGCACCATGTGAAAGTGGAGGTTATTGAAGTTGAGGATTCCCTTGTTGAGGAGGATTTGGAGGGAAAAGAGGTGGGTCGGGAGGAACCTATTGAGAATGTTGATTCTCCTGATGTTCGACCAGTCAATTGGGAGGAGATTAATTTGGACCTATTATGTAGAATGGCGAAGGACATAACTCATAATTTTCTCTCCCTTGTGAAGTGGCTCTTCTCGAAAGTGAATGAGCTCAATTCCAGGCTTAAAAATTGGCAAGACGTTTGTGTGGCATTAGTGAATTGTAGCCAAAAGGAATGGTCTATTAAAGGTAAGGTCAATACTATGAATGTTATTCTTAATAGATTAGTTGTTGATGCTAATAGACTTGGTAAAAGTCATGAGGAAAGGTTAACCTCCCTGGAAGTTGTTGTTCAAAGGATTATGGAGGAGATGTTTGTGAATATGGAGGAAAGAATTAGTAAGAAATCTAGTGATGATTTGTAGATTGTTGTTTGAATTAGTAACCAGTCTTTGAAATCTAGTGCTAAGGGATTGGCAGTTTTAAATGATAAAGCTTTAAAGTGGATTGGTAAGTCTTTGGATCTAGGCAAGCATGAGGTGGCCATTGTTGAAGTTAACCGCATGAATCTCGAGGATAAGATTGAGGATAATGGTCCCGGTGAGGAGAATAATTTGGAGGCAAGCCCTTGCTTGAGAATGAGGAGCAAGACTAAGAAAAGGGCAGCCATTTCATTTGAGGATCTTTAAGATGTGGTCGAGATGCATGAGGGGGTCATTGCTGAAAATATGGCCTCGACCAATGTTCTTGATAAAAAAGTTGTAGTGTTTTGTTGTTTTTTTTATTGTTCAACCTTGTTGTTAATGTTTTGTTGTTGGGTTGCTGACAGGTTCTTTGGCTTTATCTTTTTTCAGCTTTTTGATTTTTGTGGGTTGCGAGTCTTAATGTTTCTATCTCTTTAGCAACTTTTCTCCATTGTATAGGTTTTTGGGGCCCCTTCAAAACCTGTTTTTCCTAAGTAAAAACTTAAAGCACGTGCACTAAAAATGCTTTAAGTGAAGCATTGCTTGGTCCCACATAAGAGGTTAAATCTTTATTAGTCCCCGCCAGCTCGCACCGAATAAAATATTCAATAAAAGGTATGTGTGGTGGTGCAGGAGAGCACCACGTGTCTAGCTTATACAGTGGTCTACGACGAGTTTTGGAAATATTTTCGCAAGCCCCATGATATGAGGGCTCTAAGGGTGCCATGTGGCACGATCCTGGTTGTTCCTCACCATTCTGTGAGGCATATCTTTGAAGACTTTGGTTGACCAAGAGAGTGCAGGAGGATGCCAAGTGGCAATATTTCAACCATCTGATGGAAGATTAAAGCAAGCCGAGTATTTTCACTAATTATGAAGGTATCAAAGGGTAAAATAAAGGGCGTATATCTGAAGACACGTGGCAGTTTTCTAGCACAATAGAGTGAAGATGTTTTAATCTTGGCTATCCAATTTGCAAAAGATTAAGCACACGGTATAAATTAGCCTAAGTATAGGCAATGCATAAGGAAGCTAACCAATGCACATCTTGGACACGTGGTGTCATCTAGAAGCCTTCTCCACCATTCTGCATGAATTGATCTACTACCTAGAGCATGGGCATGAGGGTGCGGGGAGAGGACACGTCAGCTCCATTGGCGTTCCCAAAGATAATGAGGCCCATGATGACATGTAACGGGCTTGTCCATATGGAAAATTTGCATTGGCTCGAGGCTCTAGTCAAAGACGGTCAAGTTTTTCAAACTTGATTAACTCCATCTAAATCGTTCAAGCATACAAATCATCGCCCAATCAATAGTTGAAATTCAAAATCAAAGAAATGAGTAGATGAAGGTGCTCTGGTTCACATGAGTGAATAGTAATGGCGGACAAGATGCCAAAAAGTCTAAATTTAATGCTTTTTTCCATAAAACTAGTTTTAACGCTCTAATGAAAGAGGGTCTCCCTCTTTCCAAGCACTTCACAAATTCATTCAACAGCAGTTATACAAAAATTGTAGCACAAGTCTCTATTTGATTTTATGATGGCAATCTTCAACTCAACAATAGTATAAAACTCATATAATCAAATACAAATCTTAGCAACAAATGACAATTGTCTGCAACACATTATTTAATTCAATGTTATTCATAAACTCTCACAATACAAAACTAATACACTTGCATAAACTTTGATTACAAGGCATCGTTCCCTCTTTGGCATGACTTAACCCTCCTTATCTTCTCATGACCATCTCCTTTCTAGTCCCTATTTCAAATTCTTGTTCATGTGCCTTTATGGGTGCAACCTTGGCTCTCTATCTTCTCAGCTTATCAAACAACTTCTCCTCATCCTCCTGCGCAGCCCAACAAGTAAATGGATTTGGCTTATTTTTCTTTTATGCAACCTCTACCTTTTTCACATAATGATTCACCTCTTTTAACTCCCCCTTCTTCACTTGGTGCAACCTTCATGCCTATGATAAATCTGCAACTTATCCTCTTTTCCCATAATCACTTGTGATCTATATAAGTTTTCACAGTTGAATTTTAATGACCGCAATCAACTACCACTATTTTTTATGCAACCCCTCTCCTTTCATCAACCACACACCCATTGAAGACCAATACAATAGGCGCAAAATGGAAAATCTATTGGTTTTTGGGTCTTTCTTTCTAGTGCCTAATTCCCAACTGGGATGATTTTCTTCTATTGCATATGCCACCTCTCATCCCTTTCCAACCTCTCTCTTCAATCTGCATAGCCCCCTTGGGCTCTTCTCCACACACCCCTATCTCTCCTCCTTTACACGGGTTGTTGCCCTTGTCCTTTTTCTCTCTAGCACCCTCTTGTTTCTTTTTTATTTTTAAATATACATTGTTTTAAAATTGTCCTTTCTTATTCCTATCGATTCTCCTTCTATTTTCACAACCGTGCACAAAGGTTTTTAACTATGTTTTTTCATATTCTTGGTTCCTATTTTAAATCTGCAATATTGCTCAACCTTTTATCTCCAAGTTGAAGCATACATTTAATTAAAATTATGCAATTATGTTTCTAGCTAAGACCTCATAGTATATCTTGCCTTCAAGAAGATTGGAATCTGGCCACTTAGCAAATGCTCTTGCATCATGCTCATTTCCAAATTACTAAAGCATTTGAAAGCATTTGGAGATTAATTTCTACAAAGAATGAGCTCTTTGTGTCACAAATTAGTGTTTTCTCCATCCAAACACCTGTAAGTTTCTATTTGTTTCTATCTTGCTCAAATTTTATGCAAAATCTTGTGCAATTGCTAGTTTTAAATCTAAGATAGTGTCCTATAGTTGTGTGCTTGCATTCACAGTTTTCAAAATTTTCACTAGTTCTACTTGCAATTGTGTCAAAACCCTAGAAACCATTATGAAAACCCTAGTATTTTCCAAATTACCATCAAAATATCACCTCCTAAAGCACAATCTTCTAGTCCCACCCCTGATAAAAAGAGAGCCCTCCACGATGACCTTCTAGCCCAATTGCCTTGTCCAACCAATGACAAGGTCAAAAGTAAGATAATATTACAAGGCCCAAGAGCTGAGAAGGGTTTGGTAGACAAGTACTCTGGGATTGGGGATGCTGAAATGACAATATCTAGATGGGAGTTATTCAAATATTGGTATAGGGAGAGAAATGCCCTGGTACCAAGCTACAACTGTTGGAACCTAAACTTAGGAAATTTGGTTGTCCCAAATGTGGATCTAGACATTGATATGCTCAAAGCAATAGCGACCAACTATCATGAAAACATCAGACTAGTGAGGACATACAAGGGGGTTGAAATGGCCAAATTAGATAGACAATCAATCATTGATATTTTCAATTTGAACCCTGGTGCTAATAAATCTATTAATCTTGAAGCACTAAAAAATGAATATGAGAAAAATAAGAGTATCTATAGGGTAATGTTGTTACCAAGGCTTTGCATAAAAGACAAGAAAAGAAACATGGTCAAACTCATCTCTATAGAGCAGGTGCCTTCTGAATTGATTATTTTGAGGGCTATTTTGTCAAAATGTCTACACCCTCTACCAAATTCTAGAGTTTAACCCTTTGCAAAGGATTCCTATTGCTCTTGTGGACCGAGGATTGTTAGTGTGGGTCGATTATGCTTGATCCATGATGAGTCGAAGCATAATTTAGCCACTAAACCTCAATCTCAAACAAGATCATTCAAATTGAAAGTTAAACTAAGCATTTATTGAAACTAAAAATTACAAACTACAAAAACAGTTAAATTCCTATTCTAACCCATTTGAAACTTATCCCATTTTGGAATTGGTGTCGTGTTGATGTGGAACAATGACCCTTTCCCAATCCTATGATTTGTGAGCCTGTTTCAATCGATTCTATGGAAGAGAATCAATGAAAACATTGTGATAAATGGATGAAAACATGATTTATGGTAATTGAACATTATGTAAGCTAAATTAACATGATTTTATGCTAAAATTGATCTAACTATGTAATTGTTAAGCTAATATAAGCTAATTCTAAGCTAAAATATTCAAACCCTAATTTATAAACAAGCTAAGATGGATGAATGGAAGCATGGAAGCTTGAAGCTATTATGCAACTAACATGAACTAAAATTAGCTAAAAGTGAGTAAATTGAGAGTGTGAATGCAAGTGAATTCAACAACATAAGTTTGCAATTGAAAGATGGATCCATTTGTCTGCAAATAGTGTTCTATTTATAAGAGAGCAAATGAGAAATGGAGGGTTAAGATTGAAAAGATTAATCAATGGTCAAGAGTGGAAAAAAATAGGAGGCATGGATCGTGGATTCTCATCAATGGATGAGAGTGCAAGAGGAGAACTAATCATGGGCTCACATTTGTTCCAAACAAACACACTTTTAACTTGCACACATAGGTCACAAGGTGACTTGCTCAAGAGGTTAAAAGTTTAGCTTGCTCAAGAAGCCAAGTGAGATGATTGGAGGAGAGAGAATATTCTTTGGAATATTCTCATGGGTGAGGATAAAGATTCATTTTTCAAATTAAAAGAAAATTTTAATTGTGCAAAAAAAAGGATAAGGAATATTCCATGGGAATATTCCTTTTTGGAGGAAAATTAGCTTTAATTGTTAATTAAACAAGGTTTAATCATGCAATTAGGGAATTTGAAGAATTAAAATGATATTCATTAAATGATTTAATGAATGGGGGGGAGATGAAATGACATTTAATTAAATAACTTAGGGTTATTTAATTAAATTAGAAGACTTAGGGAATTAAATTAAATATTTTGAATTATTTAATTTAATAGGATGAAATGTTAGCGTGAAAGGGGGTGAATTAACCCGATTTGATGAATTAGGTTAATGGATGAAAATGAGGCAATTGATTAATTAGCTAGGCTAATTCAATTAATTAAACGAAAAGAGGATGGGTTCAAAGAGGAAATGATGTTAGTAAACCCAATTCGAGTGTATGATATTATTCAGGACATTTTTCAGTGTCTACATTTTGTCCCTCTTTGAAGCGAGGCACATGTTGCTTCAGTTCAAAGAATAACGCTCCTCAGATAAGAACTGTTGCTTAAATAAAAAATAGAAATTTTCTATTTTTTTTCTGATGCCCCAATGGAAGGATAAAGTTGATTCCCTACCCCCTCAAGAAATTGGAAAAAAAAATTGAATTTTGGGTTGATTTCTTGATAAAGGTGAAAAGTTGCCCCAAGGGTCCAAAAAGGTTCTGGGATGCAAGAATTATGCCAAAAATACAAAAAACGATGCAAAATTAGGTTCAGTTTGGCAAAATTAGTGAAAATGATGATAAACCCTATCTTCAAGGTTAAATAAGGGCAAAAATCCCTAATTTTCTAGCATAAATAAGCCAAGAAGGGTCACTTTCAATTCATTTGTGCATTCACACCATAGAGATTCTTGTTTTGAGCTCTGACCCTCTGATGAAATGGTGTGATGACAACTCCCACGACACGTTTCCGACCGAGTTTGAGAGCATCAACAGATTCTAAGCTCAGGACCACCGATATGTAACTCAAAACTTGATTTGAAATTTGACTTTTTGATGCATTTATTGCACTTTGAATTTTAAACTTTGGTGGCATCGCTATATAGCGACACCCATTTTAAAATCAACAATGCTAAAATGATTTATAGTGATGCACATGTATATGGTGACACACTTCACAATTTCAAAATTAGGGTTTCTAATTTTAAATTATGATGCATACTTATATAGCGACACATCTGTCGATTTGAAAACTAAGGGTTAGGGTTTCCAAAGCTTAAATCATGGCGTCCCTGTGTTTGATGATGCACTTTGCGATTTTCAATTTGAAATGCCTTCGGGCGTCGCAATTTGGAATTTGAATATAGCGACACAATTGTGATTTTTGAGCTTGAAATTCCAAATTGAGTCAATTTCTTCAATTTTTGACGCCGTGCACTTCGTGGGTGCAGGAAGTCATTCCACCACTGATGTTGTGTGAGCACAGGCCCATAGTTTTGGAAAGACTGGATGGTTTATCAGAGTTATGCCAGGAGCACCTGGGAGAGATCGACCTTTGGTACGTTGCATATGCTCCCATCGTCCAGACTCATTTAGCATTCTACATTTGTCGATACAAGGCAAGTGGGTGATATATGATGTTGATGGCGGATATGATGCCTATCACAAGGTTATGGAGTTGGAGAACATTGCTTAGTCACATCACAAATCAACCTCGAGGTGTATAGAGGTCACGTGCCCACATTTTGATTGATTATTGCAACCATCATTTCAGGTTTGGTCACTCCAGATCGACACAACAAAGGGTTCAAATCGGGATGGGGCCTAACATGGCACCATATGCTCTATAGGACTTTGTTCACATGGGAGGCAGTGATGCTGACCTCATTATATCATGACATGCACGACTTTGTCTATTGCGACGGGAGAGCCATTGGTGTAGGGTGACCCTACTTCACATTTGGGCATGGGAGCATATAACTATGCTCTGACCGATAGTATAGGTGGTCGATGTTGAGCCAAATGATCATGTGATCTGGTGGTACAGAGGTGCTATCATCTTGTGGCATACTGGACAGATTGGGCTCCCATACTGGCACCGACTATTGGATGACATGACAGTATTTAGATGGCGACCCTGGTTACAGATGCCAGTCTAATATGATGATGTACAATAGTTGTTCTTTTCTTGATAGACTCATTATATGCAGGGTCATGAGCACACCATCATCGAGCAATACCTGCTAGATAGAGTGGCATAGAAGTTTGGAGAGCAACAAGACAGGCCCAATGATGCTTACAGGGCTATTTTTGATAGGTCTGCTTGAGAGGTTCCCACTTAGGGACCCATTATTCTAGCTCCAAAGGTGGTAGAGGGATTCAGAAAATTTGTGGCTCAACCACGAGCCTATGACCAGGGTTAGACGATAGCACAAACTATGTTGGCTTATGATGCATGGTTCACATCTCCTTGGAGATTGACAAATCCAATGGGTGCTCCTTCGCGAGGGAGGCCCAGAGGGAGAGGAGCCAGGGGAAAAGGACAGGGACAAGGACAAGGATATGGCAGCCAAGATGGCCAAGATGGACAGGTTCCAAGGTCTCCACTAGTTGGTCAACAGCCTCCACAACAACCTCCTACACAACAAAAACATGTACATCAACAACCTAGTGTTCAACCACCAACATCACCAGATCCTAGAGATATACAAATCTAGCAGCTGTAGCAACATGTGTAGGTTATCACAGGTGAGCAGGATCAGGCCCGCCAATAGATTTTGGCTATTATTGTTGAGTGGGACCAGGTCAGACAATAGGTGGCAACCATCACAGTAGAGAGGGACCTCACTAGGTAGTAGTTATAGGCTATGAATGTTGAGAGGGACCAGGAGATTTGTTAGTGGCAACAGTTAGAGTCAATGACAATGACCAACCAGGGCAGGATGTATCCACCAAATTATATAGGGAGGTTGTGACTGAGGCAACGTATTATAAGATACATTACCACCGTGATGTGCCAATGCCACTGAGACAATCTAATTATTCTTAGCGGAGTGATGCATGACCCAAGGCTGAGGATCAGCTAGAGAGGTAGGTCGAAGAGGGGAGCAACCATTAGGGCTAGCTCAATTTTGTATAGGCACTTTTTGACTTTTGTTGCCCCATTCTTTGACACAAATATACATTCATGGGCTCTTTTTTTATAGCCTCATGGATATTGTATTTATGATCGATATACATACATTGATCCAAATTTTGTACCATGACATTCATTTTTTGATATCTATATGATACAGATACGAATTTTATATGATGTGTTCATCTTATTGCATGTTTATAATTGTATGATATGAGATGCTTATATTTGATCATGTATGGATGCACTTTATTTATGCTTATGCGATATGTGATGCTATGAGAGATGTAATGATATGGATGGATGCAATGCTATATTCTTTTTCATAATCTTTTCATGATATGCCATGGGATGGATGATATGATATGCAAATGTTATGATATGATGGATGCATTTCTTTTTATGTATTTTCTCTGCAGTTTTAAGATGTGATGATCATGTATGCATATGGATGTATGGATGGTTAATGCAAATGTTATGCTTCATGATATTATATGTGATGCATGTTTATCATATATAATGCAATGATTTAAGATGCTTAGAATAACAAATCTATATTATTCGTCATAACTTAAATTATAATGTAGGATGCAGAATGTATGATGTGATATGCAATGATTATGCTGATGATTTGTGGATGCAGGATGGATGCAATGATGATGTTTTTGTTGAGTATCATGATACCAAGTTAGCGTAGAGAGAAGATAGAAGAAACAAGAATTAATGACCATTTATTTTGATGATTGCTTCAAAAGATCCAACAAGTCTATGATCCATCGAGACTTTATTAGAGATGGTGACAAGACATGCATGATGAGGATGAATGCAGGATGATGAGTTGCTCACATTTCGAGATTGGGATTTTTCATTGTTCCTTATTGTTTGATATAACACATAGACACGATGCATCAAGGTATTGATAACTAGGGCGACGTTGTATTTAGTGTAATGGAATTTGACTCTAAAAACAGATAGGATAGTTCTTGTTCACACCTTGACATATGAAAACGTCATTGGAATGTAAGTTAGAAGCTTAAAATAGATTGGACCAAAGCATACACAATAGTCAACAACGTACTCCAAACAACTTCCTCAAACACAACTAAGCAAGTATGCACCAAGATTATTTTACAAGAGTATCTACAAGCACAACAAATGAAATATAATGATCAATGCCCCATTCCTTTCTCTCTAAATCATTTTAGATAGACATCATTGAGAGGTCCTCAGAATGGGTCATTAAGATAAATCATAAGAAAGGATCAAAGACAAACAGTCAATGTTATCTATATCTCTTACCAATTTAACTTAGCTAAGGTGATGTCTAATACTAATGTCCATCGCGGGAAGGATACATCCTAGGACATGTTGATTAGGTAGTTGTTTGATGTTAGGATGATGATGCTAAGATGAGTTGTTAATATACACTTCACTAAAACATTTACCTATGATCTAGACTTTAGATTCTGACACTTAGGTTCTCACCTTACAACTTGTTATCCCTGCTTTCTATTTGTTTTGCCAAAGGGTGAAGGTGACGATCGATTTATTATGGGTGAAAGTTATTACGGGTAAAAGCGAGATGGGATGGGTGGTTTTGGATTTTTTGGAATGTTCAATGTTTTTGGTGTTTTGAAATGTTTTGAGGTTGTTTTTGGTCTTCTTGAAAGTTTATGCGAATGTTTTGGGTTTTTGAATTATTTGAGGTTGTTTAGGGATTTTGAATGTTTTCTAATGTTTTTGGATTTTCCAATTTTCTAATGTTTTTTGTGTTTTCTAAATATTTGGATGTTTTGGGATTTTATGGGTTTACAAATGTTTAGGGATTTTCTAAGTTATCTGGATGTTTTGGAGGTTTTCTAAGTTTTACAAATGTTTAAGGCTTTTATGAGTTTTCTGACCAAGAACCTAACCTAAAGACCTATCCTTGGGGTCTTGGGGGCTGATCAAAGATAAGCCTTACCTACGTTATACACATAGTTTGACTATCTCAACTTATTGACAAGATGAGAAATGCACAAGTGAGAGAATGTCAGTTTATTATGGCAGACTCCTAAAAGACTGACCTAAGGTGTCTCGAGGGCACATCAATGATGGCCTTGCCTATGTTCAAGATCAGAGACAACGTAGTTCGACAATGGGATAACTTTTTTGGATTTTCGATGTTCAATCTTTTTAGGATTTTGATGTGTTTTGGATTTTTAATTTACAAATTTCCAAATGTTTTTGGTTTTAGATGAGATTTTATAGATTTTTTTGGTATTTTTTATGAGATTTTATGGATGTTTTTGGTATTTTTGATGATATTTTATGAATGTTTTTGGTATTTTCTAATGACCATTAAGATATACAAGAGCCCGATATGATCCATAACGAAGTGCCCCCAACATGGCATATTAGACTACCTCGATAAAGGTAGGAAAAACTGACATTTGGAATATGCCAAGTAGTACTAAAGGGATCGTGATACTTCACAACATTAAGCTATGATAAGGATGCAGATAGACGATGGATAAATGGTGATGCAAATAATGATAGGACAAAAGAACCAAAGAGTGGATGGAGGTGCTTTATTTATGCAAGGTGCCTGTTTGCCATGTTTTCACTAAGGTACTTGCCCGAAGCGCCACCGAAGTGGTTTTCACTAGAGGATGATTTTTTTCTACTTTTTCAACCCTTTTTCTCATTTTTTTGGATTTTGATTATTTTTTTTAATTTTTTTGCAGTTTCAGATTTACACCCTTCAAGACTAGGCATAAAATTTTTTGAGATGCAAGTTGTTAGTTGGTTCCTGTAAGGGTTCTCCTTCAGGCGTTGACAATTGGTATGCTCCTGATCCGTAGCTTGTTGTGATGACGAAAGGACCCAACCAATTAGGCTCAAACTTTCCTTTGTTGTCTTGATCTGGAAGGTTTTGATTTTGCTTTAAGACAAGATCCCCTACTTGGAAAGACTGACATTTGATCCTCTTGTTATAACTCTATTTCAGTCAGTTTTGATATACTTGCAAGTGATTGAGGGCGTCAAGATGATGCTCATCTAGGAATTCTAACTCATTCAGCTGAGATACTTTGTATTCTTCATCGATGATCAGGTTCTATAGTGACACTCGCAATGATGGGAGCTCAACTTCAATAGGCAAGATGGCTTTTGATTCGTAGACCAAGGAGAAAGGGGTTGTACTTGTAGGCGTGTGGATATTGGTTCGATAAGCCCAGAGAGCAAGATTTAGTTGCAGATGCCAGTCACGACCAACTTCATTGACCATTTTCTTTAGGATTTTCAAGATGGTTTTGCTCATAACCTCAGCTTGGCCATTGCTCTGGGGATAATATGAGGTAGAGAATTGATGTTGGATGTTGAATCTTTGACATAACTCTTTCACATTCTGATTCTTAAAGGGTGTTTTTTTGTTTGAGATGAGGGTTTGTAGAACACCATAATGACAAATTAGATAGTTTAGGATAAACTTAGCAATTTGTTTCCTTGTTATGTAGGTCATAGGAATGGCTTTAACCCACTTAGTAAAGTACTCAATGACGGTTATGATAAACTTGTGGCCATTGGATGATGTTGGGGTATTTTTCCTATGAGGTCAAGCCCCCACTACGAAAAAGGCCAGGGTGTGATCATGGGTTGCAACTCTTGAGCCAAAGCATGAATCAAATCTCCATGTTGACATTGGACACACTTTTACACGTATTGATGAGCTTCCTTTTCCATGGTTGGACAATAGTACCTCGTCCTCAACAATTTCTTAGCTAACGTCATACCACTTGACTGGGACCCACATATGCCATTGTGTACCTCTATTAAAGCGGTCAAGGCTTTCTCTTAGTTAAGGCATCATAACAATGCCCCTTCGATGCTTCAGCGGTAAAGGGTATCACCTAAGATTACAAATTAGGATGCATTTTTAACAAAGGTATTTTTGAGGTTTGGGGTGATATCGGATGGGAGGGTTCCTTTTCTTAGGTAGGTAAAGATGTCATGGTACCATGGGGATCCAAGAACAATAATGAAACACATGAATTTTGATTTAGGGATCTTGAAATTTGGTACGAGAAGTTGTTCTACCAAGAATTCACATTGGAGGATGTTGTTCGACATGTCTAGTAGTGATCCGATTGTTGCCATGGCATTTGCTGCTCTATTGTTTATGCAAGGAATCTGCTCAAAATTTATGTATCTAAAAAGGTCCTTGAGATTTTCCACCATCTTTTTGTAAGGAGTGAGCTTATCATTCTTAGTTTGATAGTCATCATTGACTTGGTTGATAACCAACTATGAATCTCCATAGACTTTCATTTCTTGAATCTGCCATTGAACTGTTATCCTTAAACCTATGATTAGGGTTTCGTACTCAACAATGTTGTCAATACAAGGGAACGATAGTCGATAAGACTTTGGGATGCAATCACCTTGAGGGATCATGAAAAGAATGCCTGCTCCTGATCCATGTTGGGTGAATGATCTCTCAAAGTACATCTTCCACTGAGCAGTGAGATTGATAAGGATTCATTAGGGAACTCAGATATCAGAGGGTTCTCAACATAGATAGGTGCCTCTGCTAGTTGGTTTGTGGTCACTTGTCCTTTGATTATCTTGCGCTCTACATACTCTATGTTAAACTCTGTTAATATCATCACCCATTTGGCCATTCGCCCTGTGAGAATTGCTTTGGATAACATGTATTTCAATGGATCAATTTTGGAAATGAGCTTAATTTGATGTGATAGCATGTAGTTCCTAAACTTTTATGAAGCAAAAACTATTGCTAGGTGTAGACACACAAAATGTATCGATTGATCTTATACACCTGATCCTGATTTTACTAACACCAATTCATCCTGAATCATCTCCTTTGCTGGTCATTTAATTAAATAATTTTTATTTAATTAAATTCATCACATTTTATCTCTTAATTAAATAAATCAATTTTATCTGATTAAGTCATCATCTCCTATTAATTAAATAAATCACTTTGTTTAATTAATCCTATAGTCCCTCTTCTAATTAAATAATTCATTTTATTTAATTAATCTCTAAAGTCATCTCATTTAAATCAAATAAATTTATCTTTATTTGATTTAAAACTAACATCATCCTCTTTAATTAAATAAATCAAACTTTATTTAATTAAGTCTAAAATCATTATTCCTCTCATTTTGATTTAAATCAATCCAAAAATCTAAATCAAATTATCAAATTAGCTAATCTCCTCTTAAATTAATCAAATCCTTTAGCTTTTGCAACTTGCTCATGAAAATCATTTTAATTGATTTATTAAATCTCCTTTTTCATTCAAAAAGGCATCAAAGGATGGAATATTTCTCAAATTTGAAATCTCCCCCCAAAAGTACTTGTCCATCCAACAAGGCATTAAAGGCCTCTTACATGTCCTTTTCTTGAGCCAAGTGATATTAACTCCATCTTTCATCTCATTTTTCAAGCCATCTTTTGAATTTCAAATTTCCCCCTCTTTGCACATTGCCCAAAATGTGCTCCATCTCTCTTCAATAGCATGTTGACAAGTGGCACTTTATCATTGGTTTATCTTTAGTCCCACATTCATCCATTTTGCCTCATCCTCCATCTCTCTCATCTATAAATATGATGTTCTCATTTGGATTTTGGATCCACAACTTGATGCAAAGACATTATCCTCAGATTTTGAATTTTCCCATCCATTGTTCATCCATTTTCACATTTTCATAGCTAGGTTATGCAGGAATTTCATCAACAAGCATCAAATATTCATCAAATCATCATTCAAGCTTACAAGGGATTGAGAAAGGGCCATTTTACACATCAAAATGACACCAATTCCCCCATGGGATTGATAGTTTGTTTGCATTGAATAGGATTTCATAGCTTTTATTTGTGTTCATCATGTTATTTCTCGTTCTTTTGATCTCAAATGAATTTCGTGGGAAATTTTGTTTCTAACTTGCATATTGGACTAATGATATGTTTGTTCTTTGTGTTTGTGCAGGTCTAGGATCACCATTCACATTTTGGCGCTAGAAGGAGGGCAAATCTTTCAAAATTAACACATCTTTTGGTCAAATTATGTTGTTTTTATGTTTTTTTTCTTTCCAAGTCAAACGCTGTTGGAGGAAATTGCGACGCATTTGCGGTCTTTGTTTTTCCAAACAACGTCGCTGGTTTCACCATAGTGTCGCTCAACTCCTCAAACAACGCCACTTTTGTTCCAACGTCACTGTTTGGACCCAAACAATGCCACTACAAAGGGCACCACCTTTGCTTTCTTTCTTTTTCACTCAATCTTAAAATGGTTGTATCTTGGTCATTTTTTGGTCTTTTTTGGAGCTTTTTTTTAAAATCTAGTAGAATTTCATAAGCTATCCAATGATGTAGATGTTTCTCAACTTTGATAGAGTTAAAATTTTCAAATTTTCACCTAATGTCAAATCATGATGAAACTTAGTTTAAATTTTAGGGTTTTTATTCTTAATCATTTATCTAACCCTCATATCTTCTTGTTTCTTGATTTCATCTAACATTTGGAGCTTGTATTGTAGGTTTTAAAGGATCAAGGAGCATGGAAATGAAAGAAAAAACATTATCACATGATTGTAACAAGTGTTTTTAAACACTTTGGGAGCAATTATAATCCCATTCTTAAGGCTTTGTTATCTTCAAGTTTTAGGACTCAATAATTTCAATTTGGGTTTGAAAAAGAACAAGACAAAAGGATTAAAAAGAACCTTAGGCAACTTACTAAATTTTGTTTAAGGTTTAACAATTGAACAAATAACTTTCATCTTCCTTTTGGTGCTTAAAAAGAATCCAAATTTTTCTTTGAAAGATTAAAATGAACATGTGCATTTATTTTTTGTAATCACTTATCCAAAGTAATATCATCCAAAAGACGTATGCATTTCTCTCGCACCTCACGACAATCTTGAGAATCAAAAGGCTTTTTGTGATATTAAGGTGTGTAAGTGATTGCCTCCACACTTCAATTTGGATTCTAAAAGTGAACAAATCTTGCAAGTGTGAGTTAGGTATATCGCGTGTGTTCTCTCTTTGTTTCTCAACAAAGATTGATCGAACTATGAATGTACTTGCTCGCTTCTGTTTATCTCTAGAGGGCTTGCCTTGTGGGAAAAAGTAATCACCCAAGGGAACAACCCAACTAGGAACACGCTAAAGCCAAGCGACTTCCACCTGGTATATAAGTGTGGGTACTTGAGGAAAGTTCAAGTATCATGAGGATTGTTCTAACAAGAAGGGAAACAATGGTCTCTTGTCATATGGATGATCCCCCATAAACAAAATGCCTATACTAGAACCTTTTGTTTAGAAGGCCCAAATCCTTAATCTATTTTTTGGTGCAAGAGGTCAGACCTTTGAAGCCGCCCCACATTTTTGCAGTTCTTGGTAGAAATGAGAAGTATGCCATGGAAGTTTCATGGGTACTAGAGCTTGGCTGACCCATAGAAGTGAGTGTCGTGGAGGGGAGCCAGTGTGGTCAAGCTTTTAATCATTCACCAAGAATAAGTGCAGCTAGATTTATCCAAGTGGGGATTCAACAAATATTGCCTTTTTATCCATAAGGTTGTGCATGTTTTTGGAATCAAAACACTTTACTTGGATCCAAAATATTGAAAACAAACATTCAACGAGGTCATCAAATTTCAAACCCTTAGCGGAAGCAAATACCTTTGATAAAATTCAAGTGCTATTGCTTGCCCTAGGGATTCTATCCTTAGAGGCTTCTAAGTATTTGAATTTATATCTCAATTTTCTCTCACTAAAGTCAACATTAGGGAACTATTGCCTTGATTTTCTTGATTTCCACATAATGGACTTTGTGGAATGAGAAGAAATTGGGACATTAGACATTTAGTTTGAAACTTAAGCAAGACAAGTGGATGTGGTAAAAACAAAGTCATTAACCAAGATTAAATCAATTGAATCCCACACATGTGCTTGTTATCTTTTGTCTTATGATCTTCCAAGAAAAACATTGGTCTTTTGGTTTGAACTACTCGTAGGGTAAAGCATGTTCTTCACTATCTTGGTCTTGTAAACAAAGTCCCTCTTAGGTTCATCTAGGGTCACAATCAAACACTTCATCCATCTCAAACATCAATCAAATCCCATCGCACAAACAACTTTTAGAATCTTGGAAAAATCCTTCATACTAGACTTTTGGCAAAATCCTCTAAATCAAATCAAAATCATCTTGTTTGACTAGGTGTGTGTAGATGAATCCTTCTTTATATACTTAGTTAAATTATCGCCTTGTGGACAAATTTATTCCAAGACAACATCCAACCTCTTGGAGTTTATGAGTTCATCATCAAATCCAAAATCAAATCAAATCAAATACAATCCAAATCAAAAATCAAAAATTCCTAAAGGCTAGTATTTCCTCCAAGGTTCCTAAAAGTTCAACACCCATATCATTCACCCCTTTCATCCTTCATCTCATCATTTGGTCCTAAATCCCTTAGAGGTCAACAAGGTCAAAACACAAGAAAAACATGGGATGTAAACTTGCTCCATACATCATGAGTGATCTAAATCAACCAAACTATCAAAGCCTTACAATGCCAATTGATTATCAAAACTCACATTTATACAATCCATACATAGGATCATTATCTCTTATAAACCTCAATGACACAACAAATGTGAGTATGCCCAATCTAAATTTTGGAACACCTTTCCCAATGGTAGATTTAAATCAAAGTTCAAACCTACAAATCTATCAATCAAACAATCAATGCATGATTCTTCAAACAAACAACAAATATCCCATTGAATCCATACATGGAAAATGTGAATATACCAAGTACAACTTTACCAAACATGACCATTTCGAATCCACACTTGGTAAACTTTAAGATAGATATGTTTTCAAATCATACAAATGTTTTTCAAAGACCAAACAATATGTTAACCACTCCATATATTGATCCAAGTCAAGGTAACACCATGCAAAGTCAAAGTTACCTAAATCAAGGCAATGTGATTCCCAACCACAACAATGTTTAATTTCAACCTATCTTGCCAAATCTAAGCATCATCCCAAATTAGAACATTGTCCAAAATCAATCACCACAATGTCAATTTAAAGTGCAAATCTCACAAGGTAACAAACAAAAATACACACCACCTAGGGAACCAATCGAATCGGTCATGCAACAGCTAGTACAAGAGAATCTCATTAAAATCTTTGTTTATGAGAATTATCAAGAGCCCCAAGTTAAACCACCAAGATATAATGAGAAGCACCTTTGTGAGTATCACAAAATAAAGTGACACACAACATCGAATTGTATTCAACTCAAAAATCTCATCCAAGACCTTATTGATAAAAAAATAATAACTATTGGGGATAATGATTAGTATTCAACCACTAGTGATAGCATTGACAATCTCTCCACCACAATTGTTGAAAATAATGATCAAGATCTTGAAGATATTTCTACCTCATCCAAAGATCAACTCAGCATACATCAAGAGTCACTTTTTGGTCATGATCAAAACCCCTCAACAATATCCAACAATGATCTATTCAAAGGAGTGTTAACATTATTTGATCCTACAATCGGCGATCCTTCGACCAAGGATCATGTTGAAAATTTCTCTACATCACCTAATGAGTTAGAGGACATATCTCAAGAATTTATTCCAAAGCATGATCAACATCTGTCACCAAATTATAGCAATGGTCCTTTCCAAGACATATTGACATCCTTTGACCTTATGGTTACAGATATTGAAGAAATCCTTAACTCAACACTTGATCCAAGTCCACTCAAAGATCTAGAGGATATTGAGCCACTTCCCATTCCTAATGAAGATATCCAAGGACCCTTTGAAACTGACCCATGTCAAGAACTTGATCCAAAGCATGTCAAAAGCAATTCTAAAATTAATCAAGATCAAGAATTTGTATCTCCAAGCTACTACAATGATGTAATGGACACTCTCCTATCTATAAAAGATGATCATATCCACATAGAACATACTCCTCCACCTACCCATGAGATGCTTTCTTTGGATGGAAACGTAGATGATCTTCATTCAGAATAGGATTCCTTTACTCCTGGCATTATTACACAAAAAGAGCAGGTTATTGATTCCTACAGTCAAATTGAGTTGTCAACATCAGGATTAGATATATCCCAAATTCAGAATGAGGACATCATGTATGAATATATCCATCATTATCCACTCAAGGAAATAGGTCAGATAGAATAGGATATTCCAGAGTCAGCAGAACAACAAATTGAAATAACATCATCTGTAGTGGTCATTTATCAGAGAATGCATTCTAAACATGAACTCTCGAAACAGGTAGAATCAAAGATCAAAGGTGCTACTACCACCATACTAGAGGCAACTATGTCTCAAGCAAACGTCAACATAGGGAGCACAAAGAATCCTTATGATGAAATTGATGCCAGTACTACAACCGACCACGTCACGAATCTTCATCCACCCATCATCCCATCCACGAATTGGGACAACATCAAAAGAAATATTTGAATCAAAGTACAAAGAACGTCATCAAAGAAAAAGAAGCTAAGAAGCATATCGAACAAATCAAATACAAGTGGATACCAAAGAATACAAAGAAAGATTATCCCTATCAAACTCCATTAGTCAAAGAAACTATGGGGAAAAATAAAAAAGGGAAAAGTATCCATCAAAGATGTCCACAAAGGAAAAAGTAGGCTTCTCAAGCAATATACAAAGTATATCAAGCAGCTGGTCCTAATTCCACGCACACTTTCGTATCCACCCATCATTGCTCATCTTCCCAAGTTTGGAGAGTCAAAGGTTCCAAACTATCAACCAATCCATCTTTTATTCCTAAACACACTTCATCCATGCCTCCACGCATGATATCCAATTCTCACATTGACCATGTATTAGTAGCCACCCTTCATCATAAGGATTCAAAAGGCATTCTATTGTGATGTGCACACAAAGAAAAAATTAACTCTGGTATCAACAAAGCAGATTAGGAATCTCAAAAGTTGTATTCAAGTGCACGTATCTTGGAAAAACAACTTCTTTAGGTAGGCTATCGATGGAACATTATGACAAAAGCATCTACATCGACACCACCAGGTGGTTTAGCATGAGCTTGAAATCTTTTAGAAAAAAAAAAAGGATTAAAAATAGTAAAGAGAAAATTGTCCTCTAGTGAAAACCACTTCGGTGGCGCTTTGGGAGAGTACCTTGGTGAAAACCTAGAAAACAGGTGCCTTGTGTAAATAAGCACTTTCCATCCACCAGGATCTTCATGGATTGTTCTACATCATCCATCCATTATGATTTTATCATCCATCACGCTTCCATCATCCATCTATCTCCATCCATCACCCATCTACATCTGCATTATAGCTTGGTCCTGTGTTCGCCTCATGATCCCTCCTAGTACTACTCGGTCCATCCTCAAGGTCAGTTTATCCTACCTTTATCAGAGTAGACTATTGTATCACGCTGGGGGCATGTTCTCATCAGATCAGATTTGTGTATATTCTTGAAGTCTTCCCTAAAACAGAAAAAATCCAAAAATAGGTCAAATCTTAGTCAAAAAGTCAAAAAAATAGAGTCATCTTATCAAACTACGGGTCTCTAATCTTTGAACGTAGGTAAGGTTGATCTTTGATCATCCCCCGAGACACTTAGGTCAGTCCTTTAGGAGTCCATCATAATAAACTGGCAATCTATCTATCTGTCCCATCTCGCTTTCATCCGAAATAAGCATCACTCGTAATAAAGAATCATCATCTTCAACCTTTGGTGAAACAGTCATAAACAAGTCTAGCAGTTCAAAAGTGAAAACTCAAATGTCAAAGTCTCAAGTCTAGGTCGATAAGTAAACAAGTTGGTCAACTCTTTGTGTCAATAGCCTATCATCCAATCAGTCCCAAATCAATCATCTGATAACATCATATCCTAGGATGCATCCTTCCTACAATGGACATCAACATCAGGCATCACCATAGTTTAGTTTCAAGGCTAGTGGTATTGAAGAGCACTAGCTTGTTTGTTTACTTTATCTTTGTCTTTTGCGCTCACTTTGATGAACTCTCGATGATGTCCCAAACAAAGGGATTTAGAGAGAAAGGAAAAGGGCATTGATCATTATATTTTGTCTGTTGTGCTTGTTGGACGTTCTTGTAATATACCTTGGTGAATACTCGTTGTGTTAGGTATGTATGGAGGGTGTTTTGGGCAGCCTGTTGACTATTGCATTGATAGGTTATACCTTTCCGTGTTTTGGTCCGAGATGTTTGAAACTTCTGAAGTGCATCCTAGCAAGGTTTCCGTATGTCAGGTGTGAACAAGAATACTCCTATCTGTTTGTGGAGTCAAAGTCCATTGCACTAGGTACAACACCATCCTGGTTCTTTATACCTTGATGCATCATGCCTACGTGTGTTATCAAACATAAGGTAACTAGCCCTTTTAAAATCCCAATTCCTGATAAGCATCATCAACATCATCATTCATCATCATCTCTAATAAAGTCTTGTAGATCATAGACTTGTTGGATCCTCTTGTCTTCATCTCATGTCTTATTCTTCTATCTTTACTAACATTTCTATCCAAGTATCAAGTGTGTATCAAAATATGCATGAGGCTACCCATGGTCGATGAACTGTCTACATCATCAAATATGTCTACATCAAACATTCGAGCTGAACTGATCTTGAACCTCTTTGTCGTGAGATCGACCCTCAAATTGAACTTTTCACTCGATCTCTCGAGGGGACAGTATACCGACATAATTCTTCCACTAGGGCAGCAGTGGGACATCTGATTTTTTTTTTTTTTGAATTATGATCTGGGCAATTTTTTCTTTGAACTAACGCAACAGGTACATTGCTTCAAAGAGGGGAAAAATGTAGACATGTAAAATGTACCGATTGATCTTATACAACTGATCTTGATTTTACTAACACCAGTTCGTCTTGAATCATCTCCTTTGCTAGTCATTTAATTAAATAATTTTTATTTAATTAAATTCATCACATTTCGTCTCTTAATTAAATAAATCAATTTTATCTGATTAAGTCATCATCTCCTATTAATTAAATAAATCACTTTGTTTAATTAATCCTACAGTCCCTCTTTTAATTAAATAATTCATTTTATTTAATTAATCTCTAAAGTCATCTCATTTAAATCAAATAAATTTATCTTTATTTGATTTAAAACTAACATCATCCTCTTTAATTAAATAAATCAAACTTTATTTAATTAAGTGTAAAATCATTATTCCTCTCATTTTGATTTAAATCAATCCGAAAATCTAAATCAAATTATCAAATCAGCTAATCTCCTCTTAAATTAATCAAATCCTGATTAATCCTAATCTTAATCCATCAAATCCTCTAGCTTTTGCAACTTGCTCATGAAAACCATTTTAATTGATTTATTAAATCTCCTTTTTCATTCAAAAAGGCATCAAAGGATGGAATATTCCTCAAATTTGAAATCTCCCCCCAAAAGTATTTGTCCATCCAACAAGGCATATGTCCTTTTCTTGAGCTAAGTGATATTAACTCCATCTTTCATCTCATCTTTCAAGCCATCTTTTGAATTTCAAATTTCCCCCTCTTTGCACATTGCCCAAAATGTGCTCCATCTCTCTTCAATAGCATGTTGACAAGTGGCGCTTTATCATTGGTTTATCTTTAGTCCCGCATTCATCCATTTTTCCTCATCCTCCATCTCTCTCATCTATAAATAAGATGTTCTCATTTGGATTTTGGATCCACAACTTGTTACAAAGACATTATCTTCATATTTTGAATTTTCCCATCCATTGTTCATTCATTTTCACATTTTCATAGCTAGGTTATGCAGGAATTTCACCAAGGAGCATCAAATCTTCATCAAATCATCATTCAACCTTACAAGGGATTGGGAAAGGTCCATTTTCCACATCAAAATGGAACCAATTCCCCCATGGGATTGAGAGTTTGTTTTCATTGAATAGGATTTCATAGCTTTTATTTGTGTTCTTCATGTTATTTCTTGTTCTTTGCATTTCAAATGAATTTCGTGGGGAATGTTGTTTCTAACTTGCATATTGGACTAATGATATGTTTGTTCTTTGTGTTTGTGCAGGTCTAGGATCACCATTCACACTAGGCATGATTTCTCAATAGGTGAATAGTTCATTTCATAGCCCACCAAAGTTCTATTGATGTAGTAAATGGTCCTTTCTTTTTTATTTTCATCATGTTGAGCTAAAAGAGCTCCTAGTGTTGCTAAGAGATACAAGATTAGTGGCTTGTTCAGTATTGGTGGAATGAGCATTGGAGGTGTTAGTAGATAGTCTTTGATCTGTTGGAAAGCTTTACCACACTTCTCATCCCACTTGTAGGTTATCCCTTTATGGAGAAGATGCGAAAAGGGGTGGATTTTATCTGATTGTTGTGCTATGAACCTCCTGATGATTGCAGTCTTCCTTGTAACCCTCTCATCTACTTTAGTGTTTGTGGTGGTTCCATGTTGAGGATGAGTTTTACCTTTGCTGGATCAATTTCTATCCATCTTTGTGAGACGATGAAGCCAAGAAGTTTCCTTGATGTGACTCCAAAGATACACTTTTTTGGATTTAGCCTTACTTTGTATTCTTCTAACCTGTCAAAGATAGGTCCTAAGACTTGTATGTGCTCACTTCTTTTCTTTGATTTTTCCAAAATATCATCCATATAGTCTTTGACTATTTTGTGGATCATGTCATGGAAGATGAGGGTTATTTCTCTTTGATAGGTTGCTCCTGCATTCTTTTGTTCAAATGGCATTACGTTCTAGCAATAGGTTCCCCATGGACAAGTGAATGTAGTTTTGTGTTGATCTTCGTTGGTGATTATGATTTGATTGTAGCCTGAAAAATCATCCATGAGGGATAGCATTTCATGCCCAACTGTTAAGTCCACAATGAGGTCGATATTAGGAAGGGGGAAATCATCCTTCAAACATGCATTGTTTAAGTCTATGAAATCAATGCATATTTTGATGCCCTTAGTGGGTTTTGAGACTAGTACCAAGTTTGAAACCCACTCAGGATAATCTATTGGTTGGATGAATCCAACGTCAAGAAGCTTTTGTAACTCTAGTTTGACTAAAAGTGCTATATGAGGGTGCATCTTTCTTAACTTTTTCTTGATTGGCTTGGCTTTAGGATAGACTGCTAAGTGATGCTCAACTACTTTAGGATTAAGGCTTGGCATATCTATCTATGACCATGCAAAGTTAGCTCTTCGCTCTTTTAGGAATGCTACTAGGTTCTTCTATTCTTCATCCAATAGGGATTTGGCATAAAAATTGATCTTAGGTGCTTCTTATGTTCCTACATTGACTGGTGTGGCCTTTTCTGCTAGCATTGCTGACTTTTTTGGATGCATTACACTAAGGGGGAGATTAAATCCCTCATCCTTGGGCACCTCAAAGAGGTTTTCGTTGTCGAATGCATCCTTTGTTTTCACTTTTTTAGGATAAAAAACTGCCACAGTGTGGTTTTCACTTAAAGATCTGCATGTTAGTTACATTTCATTAATTTTGTGATTGAAGGATTCAATCGTCTCCCCATAGTATGCCCCCATATCTAGCTCTATATCAAAACCTGCTTTATGATCTAGCCATGGTAAGCTGTCATGGATTCCCATGAATTCTAAGATCACTTCATCATTTTCGAATAAATCTAGAATTGGTGGTCCTTGTTGGTCCATGTCAATGAGTTGTGGGTAGACTAGGCATATCTCAGTTGGTTGATTGTTTGGAGTAACGGATATACTAGATATCATGAAGAGGGTGTTGTTCTCAAACAGATCATAAACATCAAGAGAGAATTCATCTAAGGTTGTATCACGTAATGTAGGTAACCAAGAAGAAGCCTTGCAAAAGTACCTTTGCCAATAAGGGTGACCTTGCTAGTGGTACAACCTAGACCAAGATTCTTTAGTCATTTCTCAGGAACAATGGGTTCTAGTAAACCATTGTCATTCTTTCCTAGCTTCCCGTTCTTGTTATATCCCCAATTTTGCATGAGCTGCAAGCCTTTGTTATCATCTTCCATGGGAAGAACAGGGATAGGTCATTCATCTTGATAGAGGAGTTTAGTGACATCCTCCTCATTGACATCTTCTTGATTCAAATCCCCCCACTTGGTAAATGTAGTAGTTGCCATCTTGATGGTTTTGAGCTCTTTGGTGCCAGATGTGGGTTTCCCATGAGATTGAGGAGAAGTCGGTAACTCTCCTAAGATAAAGGTGTCTTTCAATAGCTTGTAGTTCCCACAACCATCATCCTAGATCACTTCTTTGACATTGGGTATACTATGTACAATAGGTGCCTTTGTTTCAGAAGTAGATGCAAGGGATGATGGGTCAACAAATGAGGTGGAAGGTGTAGGCCCTTCGTCATTCTTAGGTATTTGGGGAATTTTATAGAACTTGGCTTCAAGATTTTTTCAATAGTAAAAAGGCTTAGGATCTCCATGGATAGTAATTTCTCTACCCTTGAAAGGAAAATTCACACATTGATGATAGTTTGAGGCTACAAGTTTTAAAGCATTGATCCATGGTCGACCAAGCAAGATTTTATAAGGAAGATCAAGGTCCAATGCTTGACATGTAGTTTCCATAATGAGAGGGCCTACTTGGATGGGAAGTGCAATGATTCCTTGTGATACCCGTTCTTGGTCGTCGTATGCCTTGATGGTGGTACTCTTTGTAATCTCAATAGTATCCTCTAAATAGCCCAAATTTTTGATTATCTGAAGGGAGAAAATGTTCAATCCAACACCTCCATCTACCAAGACTCTTTTGACCTTGTTCTTATGAATGACAACCTCAAGGTGTAAAGCACGGTTATGAGATGGCTGTTATGATGGGTCTTGCTTGGAGAAGGTGAGAAGATGATTAGCAATATGACCTACCATAGCTTGAAACTGATCGGTATCAATATTGTCAGGAACAAATGACTCTGATAAAGCTTTCTCAAGGATTTCCCTATGCATGGGTGATAGCCTTAATAGTTCTAAGATCGATATCTATGCGAGGGTCTTTTTGAGCTATTCTAAGAAATGGTACTTGTTGGTACTTGATGCTGGCAAAGTAGGTTGTGCCCTAGATTGGGGTAGGACTTCTTGGATGGTGAATTTACCATGTCATGTGGTGACTCCACACTCTGCACTATGCCCTTGGATGGTGACGACAGTGATGACGCTATCATAGGAAGCAACTACATTGGAATAGGTATTGTAGACATCTAAATTTAATCACTTCCATATGATTAAATTTACTGTCTTTCCATCTATCGTATTAATATTAATTTATTAAATTAAAATTATACCTTTTATTTCATATCGGTAAAGTATTTAATTTAATAATTAATACCTTATCTTTCACCCTATTCCTCTCTAAATTAAATAAATACGCTAATTTATTTAATTTAGTCATTTTCCCCCTTTTTTGATTTAAAATCAATTTAAAATTCTTCACTTGTCACATCCTCCATAACCTTGCCCTAATCTGAATTAATTTAATTAATTCATGATTATGATGTGCATCCTCTTAATCAAGATTAATGTCACATCCTCCTACATTTGCCACTTGCCTCTAATCTTCCATTAATTAGCCTAATCCAATGTTTGCACAACCTTAACCAAGGTCATTAGCTAAATTTAACACCACTTTTTAGTCAACCTTTGCATTTACCTTTTTTTGGCATTGACCCCCTTTCCCATGTGAATTTTTAATTCACATTTATTTGTCCTAGATTCCCCTCCTTTATATGTGAATTTTTAATTCACATTCCATTCTTCCAAGGCTTCTAGAACCTTGGACTTGTCACAATCTCCACATGTGACCAAGTCCCACCTTTTTGGAGCCCACCTTTTACCCTCTAGATCATCCTAGGAATGTGAATTTTTAATTCACATTTATCCCCAACCACCTTTCCTTTTCCCATGTAGATTTTTGAGGAATTCCAAAATTCCTCAAATGTCCCTTTCACTCCCACTTAGGGACAAGGAATCCCTTTTTGAGGAAATCTCCTCACTCCCCAAGGTGCATGTCCTTCCTCCACCTCATGTACCTTCTTGACACCTCACTCACACCTCATATCCCCTTGTCCACTTCACCCTCCACATGTCAAGATGTGAGGGCTTGTGGGTTCTCAACTCACCATAGCCCTTCATCTTGGCCTTGTTGGATGCATCTTGACCGTTGAATTCTCTAGAGAATTCAAATTCTCCTATAAATACCCCCTCCTCAAGGGCATTTTCAACACTTTGTATTTTCATAACTACATGCTGCCAATTTGCATCCTTTGCCATCATTTAGCCATCTCATTTAATCATTTTGCACATCTAACCTTGCATTTAGTCACTCAAGAAATCATCTAAGGAGCACACAAATCATTCCAAGCAAGGGCCAATCAAGGAGACATCAACAGCAAGGAAGGTGAAATTGTTTCTATTTCGTTTTGTCCATTTCCTTCTTGTTTTATCACTCCTTTGGCTAATCTTGAGGTGTCTTTGGTATTTTATCATTTGCAATTTTAAGTTGTTTTGCACATTTAGAGTAGGATAAATTCCAAGGTATACAGGTATATTGTACATTCGTGTAATCCTTAGCTTTTCTAGTATTCTTTGGTTTGTTACGATCTGGCATAGGGTTCTTGTATATCTTAAGATCTTGGCTCCTAGATGGTACCTCAATAGATATGGTATCGTTCTCTATGAGGTCTTGGATAATGTTTTTGAGTCACACGTAGTTTGTTGTTTTGTGTCCTTTAATTTTGTGAAAATCACAAAGGTCCTTCTTGTTGTACCAGGATGGTTTCTCTTGTGGTTCTTGGTAGTTTTAAAGTTAGGCAGTGTTATCAGACTTGAATCTACCAACTTTTTCATGATAGTCTCTAACACGTTCCAGATTTTGATATTGTTTATTCCTGCTTTACTTTGCTTTACATGGACATGATAGATAATTGAATGTGTGTGTGGTAGACTATGCAGTAATAATATGGTATATTTGAGTAATGAAATATGAAATGTTACTTTGATTTTAGAAAATTTGAATGCATAGTATGCAGTTTTACTTTGAACATGATGAAAAATGGAAAATGTTATTTGAATTCATGAGTATTAGTGTTTTGATTTATATCTTTATGTGGATACTAATCTATTGATGTGTGCTTGAGGGTATTGAGTTGCAGGTTGTCGAAGACCAAGGGTGTGGCTAAGGAGAGAAGGTTAGCTTCCTGGAAGGGTACAACATGAACGGTTCTCTCGATCACACACAAGCACCTAGAATCATGTAGATGAATTTAGGATTAAATTAGCTTGGCTATTTTATTATTTGCAAATTTCATAATGTTTTGTCAAATTAAATAAATGGTGTTCAATAAAAGCATAATAAAGCAAGAGAATTAATTTTAGTTATAATTCAATTATAGATTTTGTTTATAAATGATTATGCTTGCTTAATTAAATAATTATTCTATTCTCAAATCGAATGTTACTTCTTTGGAATAAGTCTTAATTTTATAATTAAATATTTATTTATTCCTCTTAAGAGTAAATATCTCTTTTTGTAAGTTAGAGATAGCATTATCTAACTCTTTACGAGAGATAAGGACTTGGTTGCAATGAAATTTCTTTTATTAATTATCAAAATAAATAAATTTTATTTTCTTTAATTTTAATCTTTTCAAGATTATGTTTTGAAAATCGAAAAGAAAACTTTAAAGGAGAAAAAGGATTAATGAGAACACACACAACCGTTTTGGGTAATCTTCTTGAATTGCTTTGCAATTATAACTGAAATGGCTACCAATAGATGTTTTAGATTTCAGTAGAATTGAAATAGTGAAATTAAGAAGAAGATTACAGGAGAAAAGAAAATAAGAGGAAGTTTTTTAAGAAATCAAATTCGAAGGAAAAAGGACATGAGAGGAAGAAAAGGAAAGGAGTCTCAACTGGAAGCAATTTTTTCCAAGTTTTTAATCTTTTCCAATGCATTTAATTTTTCAAAGTGTGTGAAAGATAGTTGTATTGTTGAAAGATTGAATTTCTTTTCTAAAAACTACTAGATAATATCTTTGTATTTGAAGTGCTTGTTGTGTAAACTTTACTTGTATAGATGTGAAATTTGCGCAATCTTTCCAATCTTGTATGTGTATAATTTGTGCAACCTCTCTGTTTTGAATATTTTGTGCCCAAATTGGAGTTTTCCTGTGTGATTCTTTGATTAAAAACTTGGTTCAAATTGTGTAAGTTTTATTTATATGTCTATATATATATATACATACGTTAAATGGTATATATATATAGATTTGGATATCGAAACTTATTCATATGTTAAATTGCAGCCGTAATTGATAAAAGTTGGATTGTTTTCAGTTCTCAAAGATTGCAGAGTAAAAATCATTGTAGAGCCTCCCCTCTCCAGCCACGTCTCTCCCCATTTGGGAGGGGCTGCTCTGTGGAGGGGGTGCTGCCCACCAAAGGAAACGCCTCCCCAATGGGGGGCATCAACCCTTTCTCCCTTAATCTTATGAAGATTTATTTTCTAGACCTTTTGAATAGTTAGATTACCTTGTTACGACAGTGCGTATGGGGGCTGGCTAAATATGCATTCATACAAATGCCAAATATATATATTTAAATTGCTCTGTCAAATACACCAAGTGCGTATTTTCTATGAGCTGTATATATTTACATTTCTTCATATGTACTTTCCCATATATTTACATTTCAATATACTCTTTTACACAGTAACAAAAATATATAATTTTTGTGCTAGTTATTACATCTATAGTGTGGTCTTCTGACTTAAGTGGATAAGCATATTGAAACCATACTTTGATTATTGCTGAGTATATATATATATATTATGCATTTATTTATTATTACTTGAGAATAAACCAGATCAGAAATTAGAAACCAATAGCAATGAATCTGACTGAAAATGACCAATATTTCTGTTTTAAGGTGATAAATTTTTGTTTAGAAGAGATACATTTCCAAATTTCTGTATAACATATATATATAAACCGTTAAATAGAGATAGAATGTGAGATGTCTTGTATGAAAATGTGCCCATGGCATAAACTTGCTTTTACTCATTGAAGTATAGTTGAATGAATTGCATAGTGAGATTTGTAAAATCAATTGTGAGTTGTACATTAAACTTATAGTACTTATGCAAATCGATTTCAGAATCTGGTAATGAAATGTGTTTCATGATAGAATGAAAATGTAATTTCTGAAAATGCATTTATTGCTGATTTGAGAGGATTCTTTATTTCAAATTTACATAACCCAACTATTTAGAAATGATTTATTTCTAAATTTCAGTATTAAGAACTTATGTATATAAATAGCTGAATATATAAATAGATACATGAGTGTACATTACCATAGGAGTAAAGGCAAACTAAAATTCTCTAGAAGTATATACAATGTTGATTAAAGTGTATTTTTATTTCAATTGTTAATTAGATTAAATCTTTCAATTGGAGATAGAATGAGGGATATCTTGCATGTACATGGAAATGAGCTCATTGCATAAACTTGCTTTTATTCATTGAAGAATAGTTAATTTGAAGAATGAAATGCTTAGTGAAATTGTAGGATCATTTGTGAGTTGCATATTATAAATTATTGTACTTATGCAAATTGATTTAAGAACTTGTCAATGAAATGTGTTTTATGATAAATGCTTGTATGAGTAAATGTTGTTAAACTAAATGAAATTTTATGTGGAAAATGCATTATTTGTTTCCTTTATGCGTAGACTTCTGGGATAGGATGCTGAAGGTGGAGCCACAAAGACGATAGTTTTACCTTTTCTAAAACTATCAATTATTTTTTTATGCTTGGCCAAGCAATGTACCATTGAAATAGATGGATTAAAATCCTAGACTTAAATGTTATATAGGTCTTTTCCACCTCCTGTTTGCAAGAAATATGTTATTCTAAGTATAGGAATGCATATAGGCATCAGGCTTGCATCGAGAGTTCCCTCTTGTTGTGTTGTTCCAGGTTGCTAGGCTCCTCGTGCAGGGTCGGGGATTTCTTCGAGATAGGAAGAAACCCGGGGAAGTCATGTGCTTCATGGTTGGGTGGAAACCTTAACCGCACTCTTGGCCTCAGCGCAGGAAGACCAGTGGAGTCAAGGTGGATGAGGATCAGAGATTCACTTTGTTATGGATATATCTCATATACTATTTTTGTATGGCTTGCACAACCAATTTGTACATTGTATCTTTATTTCCATGGATGTATCATTGATGTAAACTTGTTACGTATCATTGAAATAGATGAAATGTAACACCCTTATTGGTGTATGTTGATTGATAACTCATTTATGAAATAGCCTTGAGCATTTATGAATAATTCAAGTTTTGGATGTATTTATTTCACTTTACTTGAAACGTATGTAATTCATGAAAGTACTTTGTTTGAAATGGAAATCTTTTGATCTTTACAGTCTCGATGGGTTTAAATAGCTGTGTGTAGTTGTGTTTAGGATAGTCATTCTTGTTAGGGGTTCGCCTTTGCATTTCAATGTTGTTGATCTGATTGTTCTGAGGTGTTGTTTGTTGCACTGTTGGTTGGATGTTAGCAACTTGATTGTTGTTTGGCCTCAGAGCACTTAGGATTACCTTAGCATCTACCACACCATCATTTGTCATGTTCTTGTTCTTAGCCCAAACACGAGGCTTGTCATTTGAACTAGTTGATGGGCGGTTGTCTTTGTAAGCTTGAGTATTTCCATGTGAGATTAGAGCTCTCTTGATGTTAAGGGCTCTAGGGAAAAGCTCGTCATATGATGTGATGCACCACATTTTCAAGTGGAAGGATAGATTTGGATCTAGATTGGCGATCATGATTCCCACTTGTTGTTCATCGGGAAGAGGCCACTTGCTCATACTAGCTCTCTGTCTCCACCAGTGTAAGAAATTAGCGAAAGTTTCTCCTTTGTTTTGCCTAAGAGTGCATAATTCCTCTAGACTGACATCCATGTCAAGATTGAAGGAGAAATGATCAATAAATTTATTAGTAATTTCTTGAAAAGTTTTGATACTAGGAGGCGGATGAGAAAACCAATCCATAGCAGGACCTGTTAAACTTCGAGAGAAGAGTCACATCAAATATCAATCATTGTAAGCCACCTCCATGCACATGATGTTAAATTCATTGATATGGTGCACGGGACTTCCTCTCCCTTTATACTTATCAAATTTGGGTATTTCAAAACCAGGAGGGAATGGTACCATTGTGGTGTTTCGATCGAATGGATATGGACACAAGTTCTATGTATGGGGCTTCTTTGCCTTGCCCATGTGAAGGTCTTGCATTTCTTGTGAGAGCGCCTTAAATTGCGATGCTAGATCGTCTTGTGGGTTGGGTGGAGGAATATGGTGGGATGATGGATGAATTGTATGGGGTGTATGGTCGTGTAAGATTCGATGAAGGTGATTGGGGTATTGATGTATATGTTCCTAATACGTTTGGATTGACGATGTTCAATTAAGGATTATAATAGGAACATTATTATTGTTGTTGGGCATACTATTGAGCTAGTAAGGCTTGTTGTTGTTGTTGCGTCACTGGGGGTTGTTGTTGGGCCTGTTGTTGTTTTAATGCTACTAAAGTTGTTGATGGGCTTGATGTTGTTGTTGTGCTGCTAATGCTTGTTGTTGTTGTTGTTGTTGTGCCACTAGGGATACTTGTTGTTGTCGATGTGCCAAGGCTACTTGTTGTGCTGCTAGGGCTGCTTCTTGTTGTTGTTGTTGTGCTACTGCTTTTTGTTGTTATTGTTGTTGTGCTAAGGCTGCTTGTTGTGCTATTTCTTGTTGTTGTTATTGTTGTTGTGCTGCTAGGGCTTGTTGATAGGCTTGTTGTGCTAGATGTAAGGCTAAGGCATGCACTTGCAATGAGGGATCAAGTGTATGTTGGGACGTTGGTGGAAGATTATGGATATTTATGTTTTTAGTGGGTAATGGATTGGTGATGAGATGTTGGGGATTCCCTTGGTTCAACATTCCTTGTAAGATAGTAGATTGTGGTGGAGGAATGTATGTTTGAGATCTTGTTTGATTTGGCATAGTAAAGGGGATTATGGGAAAAGATGAAGATGGTGTCATTAGATTATGCGATGGAAATGACACACTAGGACCTTGAGTCCATTAATTAAAAAGGTTTCCTTGTCCCATGTCTTGAGGATTTCCTTGTGTTAGGGATGTAGATAATGTATTACCTGTGTTGGTAGGATTTGTTACCAAGGGATTGCTTTAGGATGAGTTGATAATGGATGGTGTGGATGCATTTTGTGAAACCAATGGTATGGATGAACTAATTGGAGGATTAGGTAAGGATGTCCCTGTTTGCTTTAGGGGTTTATTCTATGGTATGGTACTGATATACCCTTGCACGTTGTTTTGAGATACTTGATTTGCACTGGTTTGCATGATGGTGGGCACACTTGTGGTACTCATGGATATGGATGAAGAGGGATTTCCCCGATATGTGGAAGTCATGGTGGAGTAATGAAGGTCGAGAGCTATGTATAGTTGTGTAGGATCTTTGGGAATGGGAGGAGCACCAAAGGTACGTGTCCAAGTGGTTGTGTGAGATGGAGGATTTGTTTCAAGTGTACCCAAAAGTGTGCTACTTTCAAAATGATGGGAATTAGGGAAACAATCAGAGGGCTAATTATAATAAAAATAACAATAACAGGACATATTTTACTGATAGGCCTAAAGCACCCTGTGGAGGTTGTTATACTTGTGGTGGTGAGCACTATGCCAGTGTGTGCCCTCAGATGATGAATAGGCATAATAACTGGAATCAATATCATATTCATGCGGTGATTGATAATCACCAAGCCGATTACCAGGCTACACCTATCCAACTATTGGGTAAAATTTTTGGATGCCCTGTTTCTATTTTGATTGATACTGGTGCCATTGATAGTTTTTTGGATCCTCATGTTGTATCTAGATCATCTGTTAAGCCGGGTTATATGGAAAATTCATGGAAAGTTTACTATGGAAACTAGGTAGAGAGGAAGGTGGAGTAATGCCTAGCTTGTAGTGAACTTGAACTCCCTAGTTTCAAAACATAGGTCAATTTATATGTAGCACCTTTGGGGTCTTATGATGTAATTTGAGGGATAAATTGGTTTATCAAACATAAGGCCCTTGTTGATTGCGAAGAGAAAATAGTGAAGTGTCTTGATGATCAGGGAAATTGTGTTGAAATTTGTGATGTAAAAAGGCCTTTGGAGCTCAGGAAGGTCTTTGCCATGCAGTTAAAGAAGGCAAGCCGAAGGGATGCACTATTTATGTAATAAAAGCCAGGGACCTTGAGGAGACAAAGTCATCAGTCAATGACCATTCCATTCTAAAAGAATTCCAGGATGTTTTTCCTAATGAGTTGACTGAGCTACTGCCTAAGCGAGTATTTGACTTCTCAATAGACTTGCTACCTGGAGCTGAGCCTCAGTCTAAGGCACCGTACAAGATGAACACCATGAAATTATATGAACTAAAGGCCTAGTTGGAGGAATTGTTGAATCAATGTTTTATAAGGCCAAGTGTGTCACCATGGGGAGATCCTGTTATATTTGTGAAAAAGAAGGATGGGACCTTGAGGTTGTGCATTGATTACAAGATGCTCAACAAGGTTACCATTAAGAATAAATATATGCTCCATAGGATTGATGATCTGTTCGATCAGTTAAAAGGGGCTAAGGTATTCTCAAAAATTGATCTGAGATCAGGATACCATCAACTGAGGATAAAAGATGAAGATATTCACAATATCGCTTTCAGGATGAGATACAGGCACTATGAATTCACAGTGTTACCATTTGGGCTAACCAATGCCCTTGCAACCTTCATGAATTTGATGAACAACATCTTCCAGGACTGCCTAGATAATTTTGTTTTAATCTTCCTAGATGATATCTTAATATATTCTAAGTTAGAAAAAGAGCACGACAAGCACCTGAGGATAGTGTTGTAGCAGTTGAGAGATCATAAGATATATGGGAAGATGTCTAAATGTACCTTTTACCAATCTGAGGTGCACTATTTGGGGCACGTTATTTCAGTAGATGGGATAGCAGTGGACCCAGATAAGATCAAGGCAATTTTAGAATGCCCAGCACCGCAAAATGTTTATGAGGTCCGAAGCTTTATGCGACTTGCTGGTTATTATAGGAGCTTTTCCAAGGGTTCTCAACAATTGCAACACCCATTATCGCACTCCAAAGAAAGGGAAAGAAATTTGAGTGGAGTGATAAATGTGAAAAATCTTTTCAGTTACTAAAAGAGAAACTCACTTCTGCACCTATTTTGGTTGTGCTTGATTCAAATGGGCATTTCACAGTAATTAAAGATGCATCAGGAGAAGGTGTAGGAGAAATTCTCATTCAAGAAGGACAAGTGGTGGCATATGAATCCAAAAAAATGAAACAACATAAATTAAATTATGCACCACATGATTTAGAGTTAGTAGCCATAGTGCATGCTCTTCAGATGTGGAGGCAATGGTTGGAATTTATGTGTATGACTTTGGCATCGAGTATATTAAGGGAAGGAAAATAGGGTAGCATATGCCTTGTGTTGGAAATAGGATGCCATTTAATTGCAAATCCTAAACATTAATTATTTCATGTATCTCCTAGATTCTTGGAATGTGTTCAACAACACTAAGATTAGGATGAGAATAATATTTGATGAAATAATCATGATTATTGACATTTGTAATTAATTCTAAATGTTAGGAGCATGTGAGGGCATCCATATTGAGTTCCTAAATAATAGGGGCACATTGGGCACCCACATGGTAAGGCGACACTCACCTTGTGTTCAACTAACTATACAGAGTAACAATTAACACTTTTGAATGCATGTAAAGATCTTAGGAGTTAGGGTTTGCTGTTTGCATGCACGAAGTTTAGTTCAACTCAGTTCAAATCAGTTTAGTTTAGTTTAGTTTAGTTTAGTTCATAATCAGTTCAGTTCAGTTCAGTTATGGTTCAGTTGTCTTTCGTTAGTTTCAGTTGTATGTTAGTTAACTTCAGTTAACTTGGAATGCATGGCTAATAACATTGAGTTGTATGAAAAATAATAGGGACTACCTCCAGTTAACAGGGGATGGCCATTCTTTCATGAATGGTGTTGAGTAAATGTTTCAGTTAACAATAAATCACTTGGAGCCAACTTGGGCGCCCAAGATGCTTTCTTGGAATTAACTCCAATGCATGATAAGATATTTTTGAAGGCTCTGTTAAGTGGGACCCTCTTTTGGGTGCCATCTTTGAGGAAGAGCTTTGTAATTATCACTGAAGTGAAGGATGAGTTGTAGCTTCTGTTTGGGACGCCCAAATGGGTAAAGCACATGTTCTAAGCTTTGGTCTTCTTGGTAGAACTCAACTTGAAGTAATATGGCGTACCTTTTCAAGGGCTTGAGCTTGTGCATTGAAATTATCACCTTTTGGAGATTACAAGGTTGCATATTGCCTTTATATCTCATTCAAGTTGAAGAGAGTTTTCATAATTTTTATTGTAGGTGTGAAGAAGATTGGTAAAGACAGAAGAAGCATTCTCAAGCAAGAATTGGAGCTATTTTAATTCAAAGATTGAATAATAGAATAATTCTTGGTAAAATTTTTTCCCGAAAGGGTTTCTCCATGGTACATCTTGTGTAACCTTTCTAATATCCTATCTAGTTCTTCTATCAACTTCTGTCTACATTCTACAACAGTAAAATGGATTAATCAAGATAATCACCCACAAAGAATATATGTAACAAAAGAAAGCTTATTTAGATCAGCAATATTAAATTTTTACAGAGTATTAAGCTAAGAAAACACCTCATTTTTCAACACCTTGAGTAGGAGAAGACATCTTGCAGCCATGGTTACAATAAAATCCAATTTTAGGCAACAGATGATTCAAGTCTTACCCGGGGATGAGCATTATGAAAGGGTGAAACAAGCCCTAGAGCAGGATCCTTCAGATCATAGATATGTGGGTTATGTGTTTGAGACCGATGGACTCTTGAGGTTCCAGGGTCGTATGTATATTCCTAATTCTACAGGATTGACATAGTTGGTGCTAGAGGAGTTCCATAATGCACCATATTCAGGGCACCCCGATGTGACTAAAATGATAGAGGGACTCAGGCCATTATACTTCTATCCAGGACTCAAGAGAGATGTAACTACACTTGTAGCTCGATGCTTGGAATGCCAACGAGTTAAGGTTGAGCATGTGCATCCAGCGGGACTTCTATACCCACATAGGGTGCCAGAATATAAGTGGCAGGTGATAACTATGGAATTTATTCAGGGGTTGCCTATGACTAGGAACTGACATGATACTATCTTAGTTGTGGTGGAAAAATTGATAAAAATAGCCCATTTCATCCCTGGGAATCTCAAGGATGGTTCGTTGGTTTTGGAAAGAAAGTTTGTGCAAGAGATTTTTTGACTGCACAGAGTGCCTGAGATGATCATATTAGATCGTGACACTCAGATGTCTTTCAGGTTTTCAACTACACTGAACTCTTCCCTGGGAACCAAACTGAATTTCAGCTCTGCATATAATCCTCAAACCGATGGTTAGTTAGAGAGGGTGAATTAGGTTGTAGAGGATCTCCTCCGAATGTATTGTATGGAACAACAACACAAGTGGAAGGAGTATTTTCCTTTAGGGGAGTTTTCCTACAACAACTCCTATCACGCCTCTTTGGGTATGACACCTTTCGAGGCTTTGTATGGCCGTAAATGTTGTACACCCATCAGTTGGGATAGGGTGGAAGACAGGATTGTAATTGGACCTGAAATGTTGAGAGAGATGGAAGATTAGATGAAGCTCATCAAAGAAAAGTTGAAGCAAGCTTCAAATTGACAAAAGAGTCTTGTAGATAAGAACAATACTTTTAGACAATTTTCTGTGGGAGACAAGGTCTTTTTGAGAGTTTGGCCACAAAAGAGTTCAATCTCTTTCGGCAAGAACTCAAAGCTAGCCCCTAGATTTGTTGGGCCCTTTGATGTCTTGGAGGTTGTTAATCCAGTTGCATACATGATTGCTCTACCACCAGCTCTATCCCAGATCCACAATGTTTTTCATGTCTTAGTGCTTAAGCCCTATCATCCAGATGTAGCTCATATCCTTGACTGGCATGCCTTGTAGGTATAGGACCCAGGAGTGATGTGGGTGGAGCCCGTTAGGATACTGGAAGAGTGCAACGTTAAGTTGTGGAATCAAGATATTATGTAGTATAGGGTCTAGTGGGACCAATATTAGATGGATAATTCCACCTGGGAGAATGCAGAGGACATTGACAGATTATTTCCTCATTTGAGATTCTAGTTACTTTATATTTCATACATGTTATGACTCTTGGTATAATGGATATTCTAGACTCTCTTGTGTGTTTGTGATAAGACATCAGGACGATGTCTCTTCCAAGTGGGGAAGGATGACACGTTCCAAATTTTCATACTGTTTATTCCTGCTTTACTTTGCTTTACATGGACATGATAGATAATTGAATGTGTGTGTGGTAGACTATGCAGTAATAATATGGTATATTTGAGTAATGAAATATGAAATGTTACTTTGATTTTAGAAAAGTTGAATGCATAGTATGTAGTTTTACTTTCAACATAATGAAAAATGGAAAATGTTATTTGAATTCATGAGTATTAATGTTTTGATTTACATCTTTATGTGGATACTAATCTATTGATGCGTGCTCGAGGGTATTGAGCTACAGATCGTCAAAGACCAAGGGTGTGGCTAAGGAGTGAAGGTTAGCTTCCTGGAAGGGTACAACAGGAATGGTTCTCTTGATCACACACAAGCACCTAGAATCATGTAGATGCATTTAGGATTAAATTAGCTTGGTTGTTTTATTATTTGCAAATTTCATAATGTTTTGTCAAGTTAAATAAATAGTGAAATAAAAGCATAATAAAGCAAGAGAATTAATTTTAGTTATAATTCAATTATAGATTTTGTTTGTAAATGATTATGCTTTCTTAATTTAATAATTATTCTATTCTCAAATCAAATGTTACTTCTTTGGAATAAATCTTTATTTTACAATTAAATATTTATTTATTCCTCATTAAGAGTAAATATCTCTTTTTGCAAGTTAGAAATAGCATTATCTAACTGTTTACGAGAGTTAATCACTTGGTTGCAATGAAATTTCTTTTATTAATTATCAAAAGAAATAAATTTTATTTTATTTAATTTTTAATCTTTTCAAGATTAGGTTTTGAAAATCGAAAAGAAAACTTTAACCTTGGAGAAAAAGGATTAACGAGAACACACACAACCGTTTTGGGCAATCTTCTTGAATTGCTCTGCAATTATAACTGAAATGGCTGCCAATAGATGTTTTAGATTTCAGTAGAATTGAAATAGTGAAATTAAGAAGAAGAGTATAGGAGAAAAGAAAATAAGAGGAAGTTTTTTCAAAAATCAAATTCGAAGGAAAAAGGACAGGAGAAGAAGAAAAGGAAAGGAATCTCAACTGGAAGCAATTTTTTCCAGGTTTTTAATCTCTTCCAATGCATTTTAATTTTTCAAAGTGTGTGAAAGATAGTTGTATTGTTGAAAGAATGGATTTCTTTTCTTAAAACTACTGGATAATATCTTTGTATTTGAAGTGCTTGTTGTGTAAACTTTACTTGTATAGCTGTGAAATTTGCACAATCTTTCCAATCCTTTATGTGTATATATATGTGTATATAATTTGTGCAACCTCTCTGTTATGAATATTTTGTGCCCAAATTGGAGTTTTCCTGTGTGGTTCTTTGATTAAAAACTTGGTTCAGATTGTGTAAGTTTTATTTATATGTCTAAATATATATATATTTAAATAAATATAGATTTGGATATCGAAACTTATTCATATGTTAAATTGTAATCGTAATTGATAAAAGTTGGATTGTTTTTAGTTCTCAAAGATTGTAGAGTAAAACTCACCGTAGAGCCTACCCTCTCCAGCCACGTCCCTCCCCATTTGGGAGGGGCTACTTTGTGGAGGGAAGCACCCTCCACAGGCCGCGACCTGTGGAGGGGGCGTTGCCCACCAAAGGCAGCGCCTCCCCAATGGGGGGCGTCAACCCTTTCTCCCTTAATCTTATAAAGATTTTTTTTTCCGTACCTCTTGAATAGTTAGTTTGCCTTGTTAAGACAGTGCGTATGGGGGCTGGGTAAATATGCATTCATACAAATGGAAAATACAAATATTTAAATTGCTCTGTCAAATACACTAAGTGTGTATTTTCTATGAGCTGTATATATTTACATTTCTTCATATGTACTTTCCCATATATTTAAATTTCAATATACTCTTTTACACAGTAATAGAAATATATAATTTTTGTGCTAGTTATTACACCTACAGTGTGGTCTTTTGACTTAAATGGATAATAATATTGAAACCAAACTTTGATTATTGCTGAGTAAATATATATATTATGAATTTATTTATTATTACTTAAGAATAAACCAGATCAGAAATTAGAAATTGATAGCGATGAATTTGGCTGAAAATGACCAATATTTATGTTTTAAGTTGATAAATTTTTGTTTAGAAGAGGTACATTTCTAAATTTTTGTATAACATATATATATATATATATATATAGTGCTGATTGGAGTGTGTTGTGTTTTTATTTCAATTTACATCAGTCCATTAATTAGAATAAACCTTTAAATAGAGATAGAATGTGAGATGTCTTGTATGAAAATGTGCCCATGGCATAAACTTGCTTTTACTCATTGAAGTATAGTTGAATGAATTGCATAGTGAGATTTGTAAAATCAATTGTGAGTTGTACATTAAACTTATAGTAATTTTGCAAATCGATTTTAGAATCTGGTAATGAAATGTGTTTCATGATAGAATGAAAATGTAATTTCTGAAAATGCATATATTGCTCATTTGAGAGGATTCTTTATTTCAAATTTACATAACCCAACTATTTAGAAATGATTTATTTTTGAATTTCAGTATTAAGAACTTATGTATATAAATAGTTGAATATATAAATAGATACATGAGTGTACATTACCATAGGAGTAAAGGTGAACTAAAATTCTCTAGAAGTATATCCAATGCTGATTAAAGTGTATTTTTTATTTCAATTGTTAATTAGATTAAATCTTTCAATTGGAGATAGAATGAGGGATATCTTCAATGTACATGGAAATGAGCTCATTGCATAAACTTTCTTTTATTCATTGAAGAATAGTTAATTTGAAGAATGAAATGCTTAGTGAAATTATAGGATCATTTGTGAGTTGCATATTATAAATTATTGTACTTATGCAAATTGATTTAAGAACTTGTCAATGAAATGTGTTTTATGATAAATGCTTGTATGAGTAATTGTTGCTAAACTGAATGAAATTTTATGTGGAAAATGCATTATTTGTTTCCTTTATGAGTAGACTTCCGGGACAAGATGTCGAAGGTGGAGCCACAAAGACGATAGTTTTACCTTTTCTAAAACTATCAATTGTTTTTTTATGCTTGGCCAAGCAATGTACTATTGAAATAGATGGATTAAAAGCCTAGATTTAAATGTTATATAGGTCTCTGCCACCTCCTGTTTGCAAGAAATATGTTATTCTAAGTATAGGAATGCATATAGGCATCAGACTTGCATTGAGAGTTCCCTCCTGCTGTGTTGTTCCAAGTTTCTAGGCTCCTCGTGCAGGGTCGGGGATTTCTTCGAGATAGGAAGAAACCCGAGGAAGTCATGTGCTTTGTGGTTGGGTGGAAAAGGCACCTTAACCGCACTCTTGGCCTCAACACAAGAAGACTAGTGAAGTCAAGGCGGATGAGGATCATAGATTCATTTTGTTATGGATATATCTCATATACTATTTTTGTATGGCTTGCACAACCAATTTCTACATTGTATCTTTATTTCCATGGATGTATCATTGATGTAAACTTGTTATGTATCATTGTAATAGATGAATTGTAACAACCTTATTGGTGTATGTTGATTGATAACTCATTTATGAATAATTCATGTTTTGGATGTATTTATTTCACTTTACTTGAAACATATGTAATTCATGAAAGTACTTTGTTTGAAATGGAAATCTTTCAATCTTTACAGTCTCAATGGGTTTAGATAGTTGTGTGTAGTTGCGTTTAGGATAGTCATTCTTGTTAGGGGTTCACCTTTGCATTTCAATGTTGTCGATCTAATTGTTCTGAGGTGTTGTTTGTTGCACAATTGGTTGGATGTTAGCAACTTGATTGTTGTTTTGCCTCAGAGCACTTAGGATTACCTTAGCATCTACCGCACCATCATTTGTCACATTCTTGTTCTTAGCCCAAACACGAGGCTTGTCCTTTGAACTAGTTGATGGGCGGTTATCTTTGTAAGCTTGAGTATTTCCATGTGAGATTAGAGCTCTCTCGATGTTAAGGGCTCTAGGGACAATCTCATCGTATGATGTGATGCACTACATTTTCAAGTGGAAGTATAGATCTGGATCTAGATTGGCGATGATGATTCCCACTTGTTGTTCATCGGGAAGAGGCCACTTGCTCTTACTAGCTCTTTATCTCCACCAGTGTAAGAAATTAGCGAAAATTTCTCCTTTGTTTTTCCTAAGAGTGTATAATTCCTCTAGACTGACATCCATGTCAAGATTGAAGGAGAAATGATCAATAAATTTATTAGTAATTTCTTGAAAAGTTTTGATATCGGGAGGCAGATGAGAAAACCAATCCATAGTAGGACCTGTTAAAATTCGAGGGAAGAGGCACATCAAATATCAATCATTGTAAGCCACCTCCATGCACATGATGTTAAATTCTTTGATATGGTCAACATGACTTCCTCTCCTTTTATACTTATCAAATTTGGGTATTTCAAAACCAGGAGGGAATGGTACCATTGTGGTGTTTTGATCGAATGGATATGGACACAAGTTCTATGTATGGGGCTTCTTTGCCTTTCCCATGTGAAGGTCTTGTATTTCTTGTGAGAGAGCCTTAAATTGTGATGCTAGATCATCTTGCGAGTTGGGTGGAGGAATATGGTGGGATGATGGATGAATTGTATGGGGTGTATGGTTGTGTAAGATTCAGTGAAGGTTGGGGTATTGATGTATATGTTCCCAATACATTTGGATTGATGATGTTCAATTGAGGATTATAATAGGAACATTGTTATTGTTGTTGGGCATATTGTTGAGCTAGTAAGGCTTGTTGTTGAGCTTGTTGTTGTTGTTGCACCACTAGGTGTTGTTGTTGGGCCTGTTGTTGTTGTTATGCTAAAGCTATTTGATGGGCTTGTTGTTGTTGTTGTGTTGCTAATGCTTGTTGTTGTTGTTGTTGTGCCACTAGGGCTGCTTCTTGTTGTTGTCGATGTGCTAATGCTACTTGTTGTGCTGCTAGGGTTGCTTCTTGTTGTTGTTGTGCTATTGCTTGTTGTTGTTATTGTTGTTGTGCTAAGGCTACTTGTTGTGCTATTGCTGCTTGTTGTTGTTGTTGTTGTTGTTGTGCTGGTAGGGCTTGTTGATAGGCTTGTTGTGCTTGCTGTAAGGCTAAGACGTGCAGTTGCAATGAGGGATCAAGTGTATGTTGGGATGTTGGTGGAAGATTATGAATATTAATGTTTTGAGTGGGTAATGGATATTTGATGAGATGTTGGGGATTCCCTTGGTTCAACATTCCTTGTAAGATAGTACATTGTGGTGGAGGAATTTATGTTTGAGATCTTGTTTGATTTGGAATAGTAAAGGGGATTATGGGAAAAGATGAAGGTGGTGCGATTAGATTATGCAATGGAAATTACACACTAGAACCTTGAGTCCATTGATTAAAAATGTTTCCTTATCCCATGTCTTGAGGATTTCCTTGTGTTAGGGATGTAGATAATGTATTACCTGTGTTGGTAGGATTTGTTACCAAGGGATTGCTTTGGGATGAGTTGATAATGGATGGTGTGGATGTATTTTGTGAAACCAATGGTATGAATGAACTAATTGGAGGATTAGGTAAGGATGTCCCTATTTTCTTTAAGGGTTTATTCTATGGTATGGTATTGATATACCCTTGCACGCTATTTTGAGATACTTCATTTGCACTGGTTTGCATGATGGTAGGCACACTTGTGGTACTCATGGATATGGATGAAGAGGGATGTCCTCGATATGTGGAAGTCATGGTGGAGTAATGAAGGTTGAGAGGTGTGTATAGCTATTTAGGATCTTTGGGAATGAGAGGAGCACCAAAGGTACATGTCCAAGTGGTTGTGTGAGATGGAGGATTTGTTTCAAGTGTACCCACAAGTGTACCACTTTCAAATGAAAGAGCATGAAAATAGTCTTGAGAAAGTCTTGTTTCAATATTGGGAATTTAGGTTTGATGTAGCCCTAGTAATGGAGTTGCGAAGCCTTGTGTCAAATTATGTGCAACAAATGATGGGGAGATAGGAGCTGCATTTTCAAAGGCTTGATGTTCCATGAGTTCTTCCCTAGTGAGTTCATATGGATTGTTTGAGATATCTTCTATCTCATATGACCCTGATGGTGATGAAGGTTGTTGTGATGGGGTACCTTGAATTCTTGGATCAAATTCTAAAGGATTTGGATCACTTGAGGTAAATGTAACTTTGTTTTTCTCCATGATTCTCTTGTGTTGTGATCTCATTTTTACCATAAATTTTGTGTCACCTTTGGGAGAGTTGTATTGTGATTTGTGATGTTTGAACTCTCTACTTGACTCAAATATAGTTAAAAGGGATGCTCTAAGTATTTTGGGAGCAATTATGATAATGGGGAATGAAAAGGTGAGTGATGTAGAGAGTGATCTTTGCAAACGTTTTGGGACAACACTTTTGACTTGAGTTTGATGTTTTGATGTCGGGATAAAGAATGTTGATGAAATGGAAAATCTTTAGGGTAGACTCGTGACCTTCAAGATAAACTAGTTCAAAGATGATAACTAACTCCACTAAAGGCATGGAAAAGGATACATTTCATATACAAAAATAGCCAAGTTAGGGGGTTGGTTTGATAGATGTTCAAGTCACAAGTGTTGGTGTATTCAAGATTTTTGCAAAGATAGGTGAGGTGGAGGATGAAATTTTGATGAAGGGGTGGATGAGATGTTTTGACCCAATGTTGAACTAAAGTGAACCTTTTGTTTTGGAAAGACCAAGGTAGTGAGAATGATGCCAAACCTCTGAAGTTTTCAAATCCTAAAGAGTAATGTTGGCCTAAATGAGAGGATAGATGTGGGTATGTAAACCTGTTCGGTTCCTCCTAGCTCAAGCATAATGGTTTCTTAACAAGAGGTTGAGATTGCGATAAAGTATTAAGGCCCACTTCCTACTAAATTTGGAATTACGATACCTATGTCTGTAATGGTTAGATGTAGATCTTTCCCTACGGATTTTGATTTTGTGATAGATCATTTAGGGGAGTTCAAGACCATGAAAAGAACCCAATGTTCTAGATAGGTTGATTACCATGAAAAGACCTAGGTTTTGACTCATAAAGAACATGTACATGTGTGGTTGTTTCCTCAATGTGTGTTCGTAAAAGTTTACTAACAACTTGTTTATATTGAGGTAGAGTGTCGAAATACATTTTTGGATTGCTTTTGAACTAAGATTCTTGAGTTTAAGATGACAACCTATAGGCCTTCTTTTGGGGATTATGATTTTATGTGATATCATTTAGGAAAGTCTAAGTCTATGGAAGAAATGAAGATATTTATTGCCATGTAGGTGGTGGTAATATGGGCCTTCTAGCCTCAATATTAGATTGTTCCTCTTCTTTGTCTAAAATGGTTGCTACGTTTCTCCACTGGGTAGGTATTTCTTTGGTTTCAAAAGTGAAGCTTCTCAAACTGCTAATGAGATCAGTTTATTCTCTGTTAATGAGTTCAAAGTTTGGTTGAATGATAGCACCTGAAAGATCTGGTTCTTCAATGGGAGCAATCAGTCTTCAAATAGTCATCTGGGGTTCATTTTTCAGTTTATCTTGATTAGTGAATTTATTTTACCACAATCACTCGTCTTGATTAAGTTTCCAAACTAAATGTTTATGTCCAAAAACACCATAACTTTCACAATGTCCATTTTGTGATAATCATGAGGTTGAAGCCATAATTGCCTATGTTGTCTTTGGAAAATATGGATTTGAGATATAAGTCAAGATATTTAGAAATCTCTAAGGATAGAAATCCTTAGGACAAGCAGTAATATCAAGGCTATTTTCAAAACATATTCATATTTAAACCAAAGTGTTTGAAAATTCGAGGAAGATAGTGAATGTTTGATTTTTGCATCATTTTGGAACCAAGAAAAGTATTAAACTGACTCACAATCATTTACAATCCTAGGTTTGAAATGGCTATACTTGTTGAGTCCCCACTTGGATTTCTCTAAACACTAAACAATGTGAACAGTTAGAGATTTAGTGACATTGGCTCCCCTCCACAACACACACTTCTTGGGACCACCAAATCTCAAAATCCTTAAAATCTGAAGATCAAAAGGATTTTTCTGTTTCTACAATTAAATAGTGCAAATGTGGGGCAACTTCAGAACAACCGTTCTTGCATCAACAAGTATTAAGGATTTTGGATTCTAAATAATGGTTCATAGTAAGGGCTTCCAATTTAGGGGATACAATGATAAAGTCCATAAAGAGGTCTCCCTACCCTTAGAACAAGGGCTTTATGCATCATAAAGATACTAGGGGAGAGCTATCATGTACCACATCCCATTGATCACAATTTTCATTGCAACTTCACATTTATATAGCAGTTTGGAAGAGCTTGGCTTTAGCTCGATACTACTTGGGTCATTCCCTCCATTCAAAGCGAGGAGATAGGCCCTCTGAGGATAAACAATAGTGAGGAAGTACATCTATAGTTTGATCATCTTCATTCGTATGAACAAAGAGAGAACACACGCTATTCCTTTTTCTCACACTCACAAAGGGGTTCAATTTTAATCCAAATTGAAAGATGTAGGTGATTATACAAAGTGTTAAGGAATGTTTCTGTTTCTCAAGGTTGCCAAATGGAATGAGAGAATTGCATACACATTTAGTAATAGAAGTGTAAATCACAAAACATAGAAAACAGTTGTAAATTTTAACCCCTAAGCTAAGATAACTTCATTTTATTGCACCAAACAAAATGTGAAGTTTGCCTTATTCAATTTTAAACCCAAAAGAAAATGATGAGATGAGGGTTCAATTTTAGTCCTGTTTGTGCGTTTGTTTTAAACCCAAATGAAATTTAGTGATGTCCTAGAGCAGAAAGTAGAAAGCATAAAAAGTTGGGTTATAATTTCCCCAAAAGTGTCAAACACTTGTTACAATCATATAATTTCAAGATAAGAAGGCTTTCTCCACTTTAGCTCCATGTCATCCAACTTACAAAACCTTGCTAGTCAAACAACTAGAACAATGTTAGAAATGCGTCGCTCTTCAAAATGCGTCACTGTATTTGATTTGGGCGTCGCTATATCCTACAAAAAAGTAAACAAACATAATTCAGGCTAAAAAATGATTCAATTAATGGTTTTCCCTCCTTCTAGCACCAAAATGTGGACCACGGATTGTTAATGTGGGTTGATTACGCTTGATCCATGATGAATCAAAGCATAATTTAGCCACTAAACCTCAACCTCAAACAAGATCATTCAAATTGAAAGTTAAACTAAGCATTTATTGAAACTAAAAATAGTTAAATTCCTATTCTAACCCAATTGAAACATATCCTGTTTTGGAATTAGTGTCATGTTGATGTGGAACAACAACCCTTTCTCAATCTTGTGATTTGTGAGCCTATTTCAATCGATTCTATGGAAGAGAATCAATGAAACCATTGTGATAAATGAATGAAAACATGATTTATGGTAATTGAACATGATGTAAGCTAAATTAACATGATTTTATGCTAAAATTGATCTAACTATGCAATTACTAAGCTAACCTAAGCTAATTCTAAGCTAAAAGCTTCAAACCCTAATTTATAAACAAGCTAAGATGGATGCATGGAAGCCATTAATGGAAGCTTGAAGCTATTATGCAACTAAAAATGAACTAAAATTAGCTAAAAGTGAGTGAATTGAGAGTGTGAATGCAAGTGAATTCAAAAACAAAAGTTTGCAATTGAAAGATGGATCCATTTGTCTCCAAATAGTGTTTTATTTATAGGAGAGCAAATGAGAAATGGAGGGTTGAGATTGAAAAGATTAATCAACGGTCAAGAGCGGAAAAAAATAGGAGGCATGGATCATGGATTCTCATCAATGGATGAGAATGCAAGATGAGAATTAATCATGGGCTTACATTTGTTCTAAACAAACACACTTTTGACCTGCACACACAGGTCACAAGGTGACTTGGTCAAGAGGTTAAAAGTTTAGCTTGCTCAAGAAGCCAAGTGAGATGATTGGAGGAGAAAGAATATTCTTTGGAATATTCTCATGGGTGAGGATAAATATATTTTGCAAATTAAAAGAAAGTTTTAACTATGCAAAAAAAGGGATAAGGAATATTCCATGGGAATATACCCTTTTTGGAGGAAAATTAGCTTAATTATTAATTAAACAAGGTTTAATCATGCAATTAGGGAATTTGAAGAATTAAAATGATATTCATTAAATGATTTAATGAATGGGGGAGAGATGAAATGGCATTTAATTAAATAACTTAGGGTTATTTAATTAAATTAGAAGATTTAGGGAATTAAATTAAATATTTTGATTTATTTAGTTTAATAGGATGAAACGTTAGCGTGAAAGGGGGTGAACTAACTCAATTTGATGAATTGGGTTAATGGATGAAAATGAGGCAATTAATTAATTAGCTAGGATAATTCAATTAATTAAGCAAAAAGAGGATGGGTTCAAAGAGGAAATTATGTTAATAAACCCGATTCAAGTGTATGATTTTGCCACTTACCTATCAGATGCCATTCACAAGGCATGGTGGTCATCAAGGTAGGAGAGGGTGGTGTGAATTTTTTGTGGTACTCTCTATTGTGCCACATATTTCTAACTTATGGATATAAGGATCTAGGCCCTGTACTACAGATAACAATGAAGGATAAAAGTGGTGAGAAACTTCCTATCCAAATGTGGAAACATTTGCTAGACAAACGTTGCAGAGAATCAAGATTCGTGACATTCACAAACTTGTTTTCTATCAATATAAAAGGTTATTTGAGAGGAGATGTACCAAGGGTTCCACAAGAGTTGCATGATTTTTTTAGGCCAAAGGAGAGAAGGTTTGATTTGGGAATAGATCACAATTGGGGTGATATGATTGTGCACTTTGATTGCACTATTTTGAGAGTATATGAGACCAATGCAACTCCACATGTTTTGCCACAGTTTATACCATTCAAAGTTTTTTTTCTTGAGGTGACATGGCAGTTGGGATGAATTGAAGATATGCATTTGGAAATTTAGAAAAAGGCTCCTTCTTCCCTTTGGTCATAGTATTTTTTGATTTTGTTATGGGAAAGGATGGATGGAAGTACATTCTTGACATGATTACTCCTCTAAAGATGAAAAATTGTAGGGCCAAAAATTTTGACCCTAAAGGTTTTATTGGTGCTATAAGATTGAGAAACTAATAGGTCAAAATTCTAGCATGGATTAGACTATGCAGAGGATGTAATAAGAAATAGATTTGATTTAAAGGAGATTGAAGATAGGAGAATAAAATGGATTACCTTTGAAAAGATTGAAAAGGAAAAGCAAATGAAGGACCCCAATTCCAAGAGAATCTATGTTGACATTGATGATCCAATTGTAAGAATTGATGCAATATTATAGAATTTTGACTAAGTGGTTGGATAGTTGAAAGAGCAGGAACAAGATAAGGGGAAAGCCCCTATGGTAGAGGAAAGGCCAACCTATTATCCTCCCAAGAAAGCAAATGTCTTCACAAGAAGACCTAAGGGGATAGTTTCGAAAGAACAAACAATGGCTACTCCACTCAGTATGACGAGTCAAGAGAATCTTCCCTTGTGCTACAAGTACCCCAGTCCCCACCATAGAATGTGATTGATCTTGATTCACCACCTAGGGAGTCCTCTCCAAAAGGAGAAAATTGAAACAACACTTGACTTGTGGACCACCCTATGGATTCAGATGAAGAGGTTATTGTAACCTCTGATGATATTCAACAACAAATGCCATCTCCAAAAAGGGAGAATGATCAACTAACTCCTGATAAGAGAGTCACAAAAGTAGTCTTGAAAAGTGTGGAAAATGAAGATGATGTAAGGGATGTAGCCTGAGAGGAGTTTATGGACGATGATGTATTTTTAGGAGTGATGTGTTCAAATAATTTGTCTAGAAAACACAAAGAGATGAGTATGAAAGAAGGTTGAAAGAAGAAATGAGCAAATTTCCTAAGCAACCTAGAGAAGTGATATTTGCAAGGATAGTTGTAGAGATGAAGGCATAACAAAAGGAAATGTCTCCTAATGAAGGAATGAAGTTAGTTAAAGAAAGTGGAATTATTTTATTACTTGAGTGAGACATGGTTTCTGCCATTGCCTTTGACACAGTAAGGAAGCATGATTCTTAAGTTTTTACCATTAATGAAGAGGCATTATATGCATTATTTGGATCAACCTTTAGCCCAAAATGGGATACTCTTGCTATTTGGGCTTTGGATCCAAACACCACCAAACCAATAGTGGAAGAGCCTATAGGTGACCTAAGAGGAGGTCTGATCATTAAAAGATTCTCTAACATATTAGCAATTGAAGCAGCCACATTGGTCGTAAATGTTGCCAAATTCAATAAGGAAACTATAAAATATCTACAAGAGAAATATGATCACAAGACCAAGAAATACAATGATTTATTGATTGAATATAATAAAGAAAAGAAAAGGCTTGTAGAGCTTGAGATAATGGTTGAAATATTACAGAATCAACAACCACAAATGCAACCACACGTGCAACCAATGCATCCTAATACTCCATCCTCTTCTTCTTCACCACCTTCTCCAATTCAGTCTACTGAGATAGTTGTATATGATGAAATTTTTCCTTTGGTTCCAAGTACTTCTATTATCACTCCTCCAAGAAGAAGAATTGACAAAAAATATTTAATTCAACAATTGAAGGTATGTGATGAATTGTTCCAATTTTATGAAGAAGATAAGTATAAAAATAATGTACTTATAGTAAGCATTGTATTGGAACATGTGATGGTAAAATCAATAAAGAGAGTGAATGGTGTGCATAATAATAATTATTCTTTAATGTTTACTGCAATTGGGATGTTTAGAAAAGATAGATCAGAACCTGTCCCATTGATGCAATTATGGGTACCAAGAATAAGTGTACTTGTTGGCATGATCAAGGGATCAACTCATGATCCAATAAGCTAGAAAAAATAATACCACTATAAAAAAAGGTGAAAGGGATTACAGACTTCCAAGGCATGGTTGACCCAGTGGAGAAGGAAATAAAGGAGTTACTCAAGGAATTCATTGAGAGTGATCTTGGCCTTTTTCTAGACATTTTGGACAACAGTGGAGGAGTAAAAACTTATGAACATTGAAGGTCTCAAATGGATAGTGTTGCTACACAAACCCTCCTAATTTGTGAAGGTGGATCAATTGATATGGATTTATTGAAAAGTAGCATGGATAAACAATGGTTCACCAATAAGTTTTTGTAAGACTTTGATAAATAGGAAAACTAGGTTGTGAAAAGGTATGGATCATACAAGAACAAATTAGATGATTTCATGGAATTCAAATGGCCATTTGAGGAAGAATATGATGCCTGGGACAAGAATAACAATAAGCTACAAGTGACTTGTGAAACATAGAAAAATAGGTGGGGGGTGTTCACGAAAATGAATTGATGAACCATGTATCTATTTCTCTATATTTCATTCAATATGAGGGTTATGATGTACAAATGAGTAACAAAAATTAAATTTAACTGATATAGCAATTAAAGGGAAAGTTTTAAGAGGCTCAAATATTGTGTACCTATTGCAAAAAGTGCTTTTTTAGACCTCACTGAGGACTCATTCGCCCTTTGGAAAATAGGTCCTGGCTAGGGTTCTGGAAAATCAATTTCTCGGTTTTGTTCCTCTTAGTCTACACTCCCAAATTTTTGTTGAGCACTATTGAAAAGTCATAAATAAATCTTGTAGCTCAATTTTTGTGATTTGACAACTTTCTTAGCAACTTTGACAAATTTTATAATTTTTCTTTCCAAATGATCTTCAACCTAAAACCTGCAATCACACATCAAAGGAGAAGAAAAATGTTGTTTGTTAGGGAATAGGGGTTTACCTTGGTCAAACCCCGTTTTGGTAATTAAACCTTGAAATGAATAAAAAAATGAAAAGAATGTTGAATGAACAAATGCAATGTCACAACTCACCACACCTTAGTTGAAACCTTGAATAAATCTACAATCTAGCATGAAGTGGCCTCAATGAATGTAGATCTTGATCATGAACTTTGATGTGATGTGAAACAATGCCTTTGAATATGCTTGGTAGATCTTGAATGCTACATCAACACATTAGCTCAACCAACATGCATGATGCACTAAATATTTGACATGATGATATGACTCTTTATTGCTGCAATATTCTTCTATAATCTACCCTTGAATGCCTTAGAAATTACTCTTGAATGCTTTCTTGATCATAAGTTTTCTATTAGGATGCTTGCATAAAAATTCTAGGTGAAACTAAGTGAAATAGCCTTGTATTTATACATATCTTAACATTAATTCCTGAAATTCAAATAACACAAGCTGAAATCAAATATTGGATTTGAAATCATTAAAGTATCATCAAAAACATATTTTAAAGAGGGGACCTAGGTCTAAGTGAGAACCCATTCACCATAGGGTGAATGGGTCCTAGCTCACTCAACTAGGACACACTTCTAGATATGTGAAATGTTATGTAAAAATAGGGTCCTAGGACCTAGTGAGGACCCATTCACCATGTGGTGAATGGGTCCTAGGTCACTAACCTAGGATACACACCTAAAATTAAGTGTTGTGTAATGACATTTATGAATGTCGAGTTTTATCCCTTGGAATTTGTATTTAATTAGGCTTGGATTTGAATTAAAGGGGCCAATTAATGCAAATTAAGCTCAATTAATTAATAAAGCCCTAGATTAGTGTGAAAGTGTAAAGATACACTTTACAACACCCTAAATAAGGTACAATTAAGTCCATTTTATTAAAAGGGGCCCTACACTTAATGTGAATGTGTAAAACACATTACAACACTAAATCAAGGCAACATTATGTTCATTGTAATATTAATTATTCCCAAACTAAGGAAAAAGGGATACTTTTTCCATTACTACAACTTGTAAAGTTTTCCTTGTCATGTGGATATATTTTTGTCTTTCATGCTTATTCAGTGCTTCAAACTGCTTCAACAACGTTAACAAGAGGAGTTTTGTATTTTTGTACACCAAGGTTTTGTCTTCACTTGCCAACTTAGTATTCTCAGGTTTGCATCAACACGAATGAAGAAAAGGAGTGACAAAGATCAACTATCAACATTAGACACTTTTTGGAAGGACAAAGATTGTTACAAGTAAATATAACTGCATTTGTCCTAGGAATATTCCATCCACGAGCAATTGTGCTCAATTTTTAAAATGTAATATTGTATTTCAAATGAAAATATGACATGTGTACTCGGCCCAAAGCTTGTTGCTCCCTTGTATTATAAAAGGGTATTCAAGGCCATTTACATAGATATTTTGGAGAATTTTGTAATTGAATGCACATAGAATTGATTTGAGTCTTACTTTTTAGGTTATTTAGTCTTATTTTTTGTAATTTGTAGGATTTGTATGACAATACTAACATTTTCTAAATACAAATGACACAATTCTAAAGCCAATTGTCTCCTATTGTATATCTTTCATAAATTATGAATGAAATTGATCAAAGATCATTCTAATTTATCTCCATTATCTTTCCTTTGGATGTATGTTTTTGTTAATGCTCTGGTTCAAAGAACTAGTTAAATTATTTAACGGAGATGTAAATTTATGTGAATGTGTGCAAGGATTTGATAAGTAGAGTTGGTTAAGAGTTCTGAGTACAATAATGTAATGCATTATTGTGATGCTCTATGATGCTTAGGTGAAATACTATTGTATAATTCCAATTTCATTAATTTTGACTCCATAGCCTAGGTTAAGGCACCGATCTTGAATTTGTGTCTAAGATGTAGCTCTAAGGTCACTCAATTAAAGAACATTTATAAAATTTCATTTTAGCTATGCTTATTTGTAGAAGTTTCATGTAAAGTTCATGTTCTCTTGCTTTAAATTATTGAAATCTTAAAGGATTATGCTAGATCTTTCAATTTCCACATTTATCAAGCTAAATAAGTGAGAACATATATGTTGTTTGCAATGTATGAGATAATTCAGCATAGGAGATCTTAAATACATTCTCAGGGACTGTTGATCATAAAAGCTTGTGCCTCTCTGAACAACCTTATGGGAAATTCAGTGAGTGGGGGACCAAATTGTGCCTCACTAAATGACCTACGGGATTGTTATAGAAGCCAATTCTTCTTTGTGTTTTAGGAAAAGGGGAAAAGAGAAATGCAAAGAAAATAAAAAAGATGGCAATGCGCTAAAGCTTTTACAACATTTCAAAATTTAACAATTCCTTACTCTTGATGAAATGGACACAAAATTCCAGAGAACCTTCATTTTTGGGAAGAGAACGAATGACAAAGGCTAGAGAAAGTACAGAGTAGTCATTCAAATCTCCCTGTGGGAAGCATCCATTAAGGTTCGACATAAACAAGAAACCCTAAATTTAATAGGAACTTTTGGATCTTTACAAACCCTTTCTCTCTTATAGCATAATATGAAATATAGAATAACCTTCATAGAAAATGAAAAGTATAATGAACATGATCCAATTTCTGAAAGATAACATCAAGCATAAAAGCTAACAGTATATAAAAATAATTATCGAGACTATCTCTATAAGACTTGACGTAGAGCATTCAACATAAACAATATAGGGAAAAAAATTCACGATAAAGGCCATAAAATGCACAATATCAAAGATTTCTTCTTAATAATATTCATTCTTGCATTAAATCAACTAAAAGCAAAGGTTGAATGCCAATCCGATTAATATTCTTGACAAATAAAACATGCCATATAGTGTAAACAATGCTTTGTAAAAATCTTCCTATTCCTAAAAAATATATCTCCCTATTCTAAACCTATGATTCCTAGTTTCTATTTTGTAACTCCTATAAAAATATCTCTCCTCTTTTCTCTTCTTTTGCAAACCCCTTTAAATAGCCAGAAGAAGGAACCACTGCCACAACCAATAGAGATGAACAAATTCCAGGTGTTCGCACCTGATAGACCACAATCTGATCTAGGGTCTGATTAGATTGCAACAATCTTCACTCATAAAGTTTGAGTTGCTTCATTAATTGCTCCATATTTTATAGAATTTCTGTGAAGATATGTTGTCAAAGGATGATCAGATTATAGGATAGCCTGGAAAAACATGATCCAATCAGCTACGAGGAATGATGATGCCACCCCAAAAGTCTAAACCCTGAAAGTAAGAAGTCTATTGTGCTATCTGACAAACTCTGCCAAAAAGAGATACATCCACATAAGACATAACCCACCTGACGAAATGGATGACATGGCACATGTTGGTGAGTGATTTCCAAATTTGTGAGAATAATTTTGAGGAAATCCCTGCTAGGCACACACGTGTCCTAGTTCAGGCCCAAAAGGAAGACGATATAAAAAAATCCACGCAGCCACCACGTGGCACATTGTGTGCTTTTATTCAAGACTAACCCTTAGCCTTTGGGGCGCGGTGCCATCATAACGTGGAAAAATAAGTAGGGGCCAAAAGAAGACTTGTAAGGGTCAAAAAAATTGAAGGCAAAATTTTGCTCCATGGGGACCACCCTCCCAGGTTTTGCAAAGCCCAAAGTGTAGAGGGAAAGTTATTCTAACTTTCACCTGTTCATTGGCCAATCCCTCCAAATAACTAACCATTGGAAATGGAAAATCCATAGGTTATTTGTGAGATCTGGTTGGAAATTAAAAACAACCAATAAGTATCATAGCCAATAATTTCAATCTTATAAAAAAATGTATTCCTCATTGCTAAAGTGGAGCAAGTTTGTTTGTGTAGTGTCAGAAAAAGTATCCCTTTTTCCACACTTAATTTGGGAATAATTAATAATAAAATGAGCCTAATGTTGCCTTAATTTAGTGTTGTAATATGTTTTTCATATTCACATTAAGTTTAGGGCCCTTTTAAACTAAATGGACTTAATTGTGCCTTATTTAGGGTGTTGTAAGGTGCACCTTTATAATTTCACACTAATCTAGGGATTTGTCAATTGATTGAGGTTTAATTGGCCCATTTAATTCAAATCCAAGCCTAATTAATTACAAATTTTGAGAGATAAAACCCGACATTCATAAATTTCATCACACAACACTTAACTTTAGAAGATGTGTGTCCTAGGTAGGTGACCTAAGACCCATTTGCCACATGGTGAACGATTCCTCACTTAGTCCTATGACCCTGATTTTGCTTAACATTTCACCTTGTTCGATGTGTGTCCTAGGTAAGTGGCCTAGGACCCATTTGCCACATGGAGAATGGGTCCTCACTTAGACCTAGGACCCCTCTTTAAAATATGTTTTTGGTAGTATTTGAATGACTTGAAATCCATAATTCAATGTCGGCTTGTGATATTTGAATTTTGGGAATTAATGTTAAGATATGTATAAATACAAGGCTATTTCACTTAATTTCGCCTAAGAGTTTTTTATGCAAGCATCCTAATATCAAACTTATGATCAAGAGAGCATTCAAGAGAAGATTTATAGAATATTATTACAGCAATCAACATTCATTTCATCATGTCAAAGATGTATTTCATTATGCATGTTGTTTGAGCTAATGTGGTGATGTAGCATTCAAGATCTATCAAGCATATCAAAGGCATTGTTTCACATCAAGTTTCATGATCAAGATCTACATTCGTTGAGGTCACTTCATGCTAGTTTGTAGATCTACAATCCAAGGTTGCATTAAAGGTTTGGTGGGTTGTTACATAGTGTTTTTCATTCTCATTCCTTCTTTCATGTTTTATTTCATTACAAGGTTTAATTACCAAAATGGGGTTTGACCAAGGAAAACCCCTATTCCCTAACATAACAACATTTTTCTCTCTTTGATGTGTGATTACACATTTTAGGTTGACGATCATTTGGAGAACAAAATTGAAGAAAGTTGCAAAGTTGTCAAAGTTGCAAGAAAAGGTGTCAAATCATGGAAATTGAGCTACAAGATTTATTTATGGATTTTTGACAGCGACTGACTAGAATCTGGAAGTGCAGACCTAGCAGAACAGAACCAAGAAACTAATTTTCCAAATCCCTATCTAGGACCTATTCACCATAGGGCAAATGAGTCCTTAGTGAGGACTAAAAAGAAACTTTGGTGAAAGGTACACAACATTTGACCCTCTCTAGATCTCCCTTTTGATTGCTATATCAGTTAGATTTAATTACTAACTCTTCATTTGCATATTATAACAGTCATTTTGAATGAAACTAGGAAGATAGGTACATTGTTATCAATTCATTTTGAAATTCAACACCCTATTTTTCTATGTTTCATTATGGTGAACCTGACATTTTGAGCATTGTAATTTTTTGATTTTGGAGTCCTTTTTCATCCTAGATTTAGATCTTGCATTCATTTTCATTTCTTTGCATTGAATTAGGTCTCATTTAGGGTGTCTAATCTTTACATTTCATTTAAAGTTTTAGGATTGCATATTTTGCATTCTTTAAATTTGAAAAACACAAAGAACTCATTCATTTTGCATATCATATACATCATATTAACTTGCATTTGAAAATTGAAACAAAAAATTGCATATCAAACTAGCTTTTCTAGGTTGTCATTTTGACATAATTGGCACTTGTATTTCACATTGAATTCACAAAAAACTGAAATTGAAACTTGCTGTAACAAACTTGAATTTGAAAACCACTGAAAACCACTTAAAAATCTATAAAAACTTGTTTCAAAAACCTCATCTAGGACCCATTCACCCTAGGGCGAATGAGTCCCTGATTAGGCTTATAATTTGATTTTTTGGGCATTAAAATATTCATTTCTACATTTCTGTGGGATTTTTTTAGATTTTTGTTACTGTTTACATAATTTATGTTTCATTGATTTGATCATATTTAGCTTAATTTGGTACATTTAGTGCATTATGTGATTTGAAAATTACATTTACAAGACTTCATAGTGTAATCATAAAATTACCTTGTTTAGAATTTGAAAATTGCATTTACACATTACATTCTAGGTCATTGCATTGCACTTTACCCTTTTTCCATTTTGTGTTGGCATTGAGTTTGTGAATATTGTATGAGCTTTACAACTTGGTGTCCTATTAGCAATACTATTGTGAGACATAGTTCAAGACTCATGTCATCCCAAAATATACCATTCACCATGGATCTTGTATTTTATAAATCTCTTTCTAATAGTGTTGATAATCAACCCCCCTATGGATCATAGCAAGCATACTTCATTTCCCATGACTTCCCTCCCTACAACCAATGTGCATGATGTTGACAATACCATCCCTTCCATGACTAGTTGTACTCAAGCATTGTGGTATACTCAAAGCCAAGGTGGAACTTCAATTCCTCCTTCTACAATGCCCATCTCTATCCTACAAACACTAGTACTCAAGTTACCACAACCATTTGACGTACTAGCAATGTCAACACTTCCTTAAGTATTTCCATAGGGAATCCTTCTAGCTTTGTGCATTCAAATACTATATCTCCTCAACCATCCTCCCTCACAAATTTACAATTGAATTTCCCTCTGCATACATACACCACTCCACCTTATTCCCCTCCACCTTATAATAATAACAATGATGCCATCATTAACACACTTTTGCAAAACATGTCAGCCCTTCAACAACAAATCATGCAACCATAAATCAAAACAACAATGGTCAACCTTCACAATACATCAAAACCAACCTGTTATCCTGGAGATATTGAGAACACAAATGCCACAAGGTATAGAAGTTCCTAGATTTGAGAAATATGGTGGGAAAGGAGATTCTATTAGCCATGTTTCCGCTTATACAACCCTATGTAGTGATTTCATCTTTGAAGATAATCTCTTGGGTAAACAATTCCCTAGGTCATTAAAGGATACTGCTTTAGAGTGGTTTTGCTCCTTTCTGAATAATTCAATTGGTTCATTCAATGAGCTTATTGATGCCTTTTACAACCATGTCCACATTCACATGGGTCCCAAGATGACCTTAGTTGATTTAACAACATGCAAGAAAAAGGATGATGAGAAAGTGATTGATTTCATAGCAAGATATCAAATGTTTAATTCACAAATAAACCTTAAGATTCCTGATGCTGACCTTCAACAAATGTTTATTGCCAATTTACAAAACAAAATCCAAATCAAACTTGAGATGTTGAAGTTCCCATCCTTCACACAGTTATGTATAGCCCTTTGTGACTATCATAATTTGGCTTATGGTCGTGATGTGAAAAATACCTCTAGCCATCCTGAAAAGTATGAATTTGCACGTCAAAATAGTTACAACCTTTCAAGAAATAGAATAGGGGATTTTTAAAACTCAATTTCCCTCAAGCAAATAAAAAAGTTGATAACCAAGTGGCTGCCATAAAGACAACTCCTTTTACCTTTGTGGATAGGAATACAAAATTTACCCCTCTACCCAACACCCTTCATAATATCATGCTACAGTTCATGGAAAAGAATATGCTTTCCATACCTCCTGTCAGAGCTCCTGATCCTAATAAATCATTACACACAAACTATAGACCAAATTCTTATTACTATTACCACTAACAAAATGGACATGATACAAAATATTCTAAGCATCTTAAACATCTCGTGCAAGACCTCATTGATTCTAATTATCTTCTAATTGGAGGTATGAATGATCATGGTAATAAGTCTGTAGCTCCTCCTAACCAAAATTTACAAATCTTTACAAATCCCATGTCGAAACATACTATTTCATTTGTCAAAGCTAGTGAAACAAAGAATGATGTGATGAATTTTGACACAGATGATGAAACCAAAAAAGATGAAAATATGGATAAGTAGTTGAAGTAATGGCATTTATTAAAGCTAAACCTCATAAGGGATCAACCAAAATTCCCCTTGCTATTGATTTCTCACAAAATGACATAATCAAACATGCATCTAATGGTCCTCTTTACATAGCTGGAAGAATCAATGACAAGCCTATTAATGGGATATTAATTGATCTCGTCTGTGTAGAAAATGTGATTACTAAAGAATTCCTATTTGTGCATGAAATCTATCAAGATACATATGATAGGCTGAAAGCATGGATCAAAACACATAATGGTTTTGCTTGCCCTAAGATTGGCTTGATAAATCTCCCTCTAAAAGTCAGTTTGACGACATTAAGTGTCTCATTCACCATCATCCCATCGTCGAACCAATTTCATGTGAAGCTAAGCTATCCATGGCTTCGCTCCATGAATGTCATCCTATCAGTTGTGCATAAATGTTTAAAGTTTCCCTTTGGCAATGGAATCTTTACTGTACATCATAAAGGATTTAATCCCATGTCTTCTCATGGGAACTTTTCATTGGATTTTTTTTGGCCCTAACCTATTGAACCTATTGAGCTACCTATCCTTGACGAACCAATGATTGAACCAAAAACCCTTCCAAATAGCCTGTAGACATGTAAAAATGACCTAATGCTTATTACACATCATAAATGACGTTTTCTTATCATCCACATCATTATCATCTAATATCACTACATTTCACATCATTTACATCAAAAACCCTAATTTCCTCTATTAATTAAATAATCTTTAAATTATTAAATTAATTCACTATTTCATCATTTTTGAGTAATTAAATAAATTTCATTTATTTAATAAAGTCCTAATCTAACTTTATTCCTCCTGGTTAATTAAATAACATCGATTATTTAATTATGTCGCTAATTTACCCTATTCCCCTAAGTCAATTAAATTATTAATACTTAATAGTTTAATTCAATCACTTTCCCCTAAACTTGAATAATAATTATTCAAAACATCATCCAAACATCATCAACAAGCAATATAACTTTATCTGTAAAAGTCAACCATGACTTGTACATTCAACTCAAAAAGACTTAATTAATTAGTTCAATTAATTAATTACCCTCACCCACTTTTATGATTGAGAAAATTATGGTCCCCGATTGCTCACTTTGATTGGCTGACTGATTCATCTATTTCCTAACTAATCCATTAGTTCTTCAATCCCACTGAAGGCTCAACTTTATTTCCTAAATTTCATAGATTAAGCAATCTATTTCCTCCGATTGATGAATTAACATCCTTAATTGATTCGATTACAAAAGCTAACTGAGCAATCTAATTCCTCTCAACAACTTTCAACCATTGATCTTGATTCAACATTGTTATGATCTTGCACATTCATTTCAAAATGTAAAATCTATATAAAAATCCTCTTCATCCTCAAAAATGATTGGAGAATTGACATATTTTGTGCAACAAAGTAATGCTAAATTAATCATTGATTTCTTGAGAGCTTTTACACACATCTTTGATCACCATTTACACACATTGGAGCTTTTGCAATACATAATGGAGGCTTCACATCGATACAATGCAATTCAACATCGTTGTGGATACACTTCGACGTGAGATGGGTAATGATATAGTTTAGTGAATTCATTTGTTTGTTCTTTGATTGCATTGCTTAAGTTCATTAAATTTAGTAATCTTGTATTATTTATTTCATGAGTAATGGGTATGAAATCTATCTTTCATTTGAATTAAATCTTGTTTGATTCATTTACTTTTGATTTCCTTATCATCCTGATTTCCCCCTTACACATTTTGGCATTCCTGGTGGGACCTTAGTCCTTGACACTAACCTTTTTGTGAGTTTTAATTGAGCAGTTATAGGTTTTAGAATGCGGTTGCATTTTCTAGAAACGCATTTGAAAAAAAATTATGCCAACGCTACATGAATCTTATGTGGTCATTCCTTTGTTTCAACTGTGGTTGCACTTTTTACAACCGCTATTGAGAAAACTAACCGCTTTTGCTTCAAAAAGGTTTGCTTTTGAAATTTGGACCACTCTTGCACATAAGAGGGCTGCTTTTGATAATAAGGACCATAGTTGCTAAAAATAACAGGGCCACTTTTGACTAATATGCATGCTTTTGCTTTGTATATTTTTTATTGAAAATTTGCAAAGTAATTTTGTTGATTTCTAATGTTAATAGGTGCTTGTTTTGGATATTTTGTGTTTGCTGACTTTGTTTGTTCAACTCTTGCAGGGATATGGTACACTTTACAAAAAAAATGACTAATTATTTTATTACAGAGAAGGTGAACGGTCCAAGTCCAAGTTTTCTAACAAAGATTTCTTAGTTTAAATAAAACATTTTTGATTTGGTGCTATAAAATTGAACCCCACAACTTGCAAATTTCAATTTAATGTTTTAAAATAAAATTTCAAAAGCTTTCATAGTTTAGGAAAACACTTTGAATTGGTTCTTAAAAATTGAACCTCATAACTTGCACATTTCAACTTGGTGTATTAAAATGAACTTTTCAAAAGCTTTCGTAGTTTAGGGATTTTTTTTTGATTTGGTGCTTATAAATTGAACCCCACAACTTGCACATTTCAATTTGGTGTCTTAAAATGAACTTTCAAAATCTTTTGTAGATTAGAACAACACTTCATTTTGGTGTTCATAAAATGGAATGCTTTCTTTTGACCAACATTTTCATTTTGATGGCAAACAAATGGTCTTTCTTTTTGTTGACCACATTAAGAAAAGTATTTTAGAAACACTCAGTATTGGTTCTTAAAAATGAACAAATACATTATGATTTGCACACTGCTATCTATTTGCTTGAAATCCATAATACTTCAAAATTGGTGCACATAAAAAACAAATTGCTATCTTGTTCACACTTCATTCATTTTTTTTGGATAGCATCACTCGAGGGGTTTAAAAATAATATTGTGATGAATTGTATGCTATGTTTTTTTTGTTTGGAAAACAAAGTGTCTATCCTCTCCCCTTGTGTCTTTTTGGAAATCTTGGGTGACAAAAATAACTTTTAGTTTCACACTTGTTTCATTTCAAAGCATCACCTTTAGAGGGCCCGCCTTTGAGACACATCTTGCGTTGGAGAACTCAAAGATGACTCAAAGCGGTTTTTCCCTCAGGCTGCTATATAAATGGTCAAGGATAAATTCCAAATGACTTAATCGATGATTACTTTTCCGTCAGTGCCATTTGTTGGAACTATTAAAATTTGATATTTTTGCATACCTTCCATACCCCCTGAGTCTCCATATGAGTCCTTCTATTGGCATTTTCCTCATCTCGTGGTATTTTTACTTGCATTTTTCCCATATTTCCCTATGGAACCCATCGGGTTGTGCATTTTCCATCTTGCTGAATCTATCGGCATAGGTCCTTTACTGTTTTCCCGACCCATGTTGCTTGTGAGTTAACATTCATTTGTTGCAGGTGTTTCGGCAAGACATGTTCTTTGTTACAGCGACTGACATTCATCTATGGATGGTTATCGGCATAGCATCCATGCTGTTTTGGCGACAACAGAGACATCTATCAGCAAAGGCTATGGGTTTTCGACAGAGGGTCTTGGCGAGTATCATTTGTCTCACCGATGAAGCACATAAGATTTTTCCAAATGAATTTCGGTGGGAGATATTGCTATCGTTGTAAGGTTTTGGCGAGTGACCTTTGGTCTCGCCAACCTTACACATGGATTTCCTCTCGTGAAAATTTCGGTAAGAGTTGATGTTTGCGGCAGGAGGTCACAATGAAGTATATGTGTCTCACCGACGGGTTACTAAAGGGTTTCTATTGAACGGCTTTCGGCGAGATATTGGTTGGGTCTTGGCGACCAATATGTTTGGTTGAGAGCTCTCGGTATAACTTGGGCAATCTCTATATGGTCTCCCCGTGTGCGATATGTCTCAGTGACAATGAATCAACGAAAGATGCTTCTTGGCGAGAGTTTTCTTTTGTCACAACGACTCAAGGATGGTTGAAGACTTTCGGTGAAACATAGTAATCTACAAGAGGTCTTGCCGATGTTGGAATGTTACGATGACTGTGAACAAAACCAAAGGAAATCATCAGTGAGAGATATCTTGTGTCTCAGCAAATGAAAGCATGTGAAGAAATACATTTCGATGTAGCATTCTGCTATCTACATGACGTTTCCCCGACTCCTCGAGGTCATAACGAAAGATAAAGGAATAAAAAAATACTCTTTGACTTCGGGGTAACATGCGAAGTGTCACAGTGACATACATAATAGATGAAGATTCTCGGTGAAACTCAAAGTGATCTGCATAAGGTTTCCCCGATATCTGAAAGCTATATCGATGCGGGTGAAACGAATTATACATCTCGGTGTGAATCTTCTTTTGTCCTGGCGACTGTGAATGAAACGATATGGGCATGTCGGTATGGGACATTCTTGTGTCTCAACGACAGGTCTGATGGCTATTGATAACACTTTGGGGTCCTCTGTGAGATCTCTCATCGACATCACAGAGTCATGGTGAAACAGAAAGGGCAGGGGAAGCGATTAATGAGTGAATTTCCTTCGGCATAGCTTTCGTCTTGTCTTGTCGACTGTTCACTGATGAATAACATAATTTCAAACACTGAGGCCAACATGTATCTGCTTGGATGACCGTTGCGGGCCAACTTGATTGGATCTCGAATTCGGTGGAGGGCCGACATGTTATTTCAATATGTTCATTTTCTCATGCTGGTGTATAAATAGGCATTTTTGTAATTGTAAAACACCACTAGTTATTAGATCATTCAATACATTGCAAGTAGATACAATAGAATAAAGTTATCAAATCAGAGACTATTATTGCATGATTTTAGAATGGAGGTATTTATGAAAATCAGTTGATGTTGCTGCATTTTTCTGGTGCCAATTATTTGTTGAATTTAATGAAAGTATTGCTAAGTTGTCTCCAAGATGGATCCTTTCTGAGTATTTAAATTGATATAACAAGTTTGTATTCAATTTATCAGTGCACATTTGCTGTACTCATGTGATTGATTGATTGGTTCTTTCAAGTAAAAGACTAAATCCTTTTAGTTAATCACTGTAATCAGAGAGATTCATTTGGATTATTCAAGTAGAGCTTAGTAATTACAGAATTGCATGTTTATACCAGTTGTAAACAGAATACATGCCAAATAATTTAAGTTTTGTCCAGAGAAGTGTTTCCCATCTTGATCTCATTTGACTCCGCATACCCAATAAAGCACTGGTCTCTGCACTTTATCATTTTGAACTCATTCAATTTCTTTATATCTGTTAAATTCAGCATTTTTAGATCAGAATATTGTTACTGTTTTCAAGTTGGATTTCATTTGTTCACTTCCAATTGCCATTGTGAACAAATTGCTTTAAGGAGATAATCACATGTTAAGTCTGCATTATTCAGAGAGGTACACCCACCTAGGTTTAGTAGCACCTAAAGAGTAGAAGGTTGAGTTCTCTTAACCTTGTCTGTTACCCTGAAATGTATCAAGAGATTGGCAGCCTCTTGAGACATTCAGCCTGTGTTTTTGAGAGCTAACAAATTGGTGACTCTGCTGGGGAACAATCAAAATCAAGGCCTTAATCATAGAGTCAGAGATCTTGCATAGACTCCGCTGGGAATAAAAAGTATCAAACTATTTTCTCTTTTTTTGATAAAAGTGAGTGGCGACTCTGACAGAAATTTCACAGCTGTTCATCATGAATGGAAGAAGATCTCAGTACAGGGGAGGTCATACTGGAGGTCCTGTTGGTAGCAGTGAGTGGACACATAAAGATGACAGAGATGATAAGGGAAAAGGAATAAATGAGGACATGTGCATAACAGACAAGGGTAAAGCACCAAGAGCACATTGTGAAACATATAATTGCTATGATACATGGAGAGATGATTCGAGTGCAGAACTTTGTACTCCCGAGGATCAAAGAAATCCTTTTCCTTTTCACGATTCTCAAAAACAGGCTGAGTTTGAAGCTAGGAAGTAGGCTGAGTTTGAAGCTAGACTTGAGCTTGAACGGATCAGAATTCAGCATGAATATAATCAAAGGATGGAGGGTAATCACGAAACTCCTAAAGGAAACCATGAGCTCTCGATTCCTGATGAAGTGAAAGCACAGTTGGAACTAAAAGAGAAGAAGATAAAGGAACTAGAGGCTAAATTGCAGAAAGCCCAAATTACTGATCAGACGACTGGTGGCTCAAAGTATGTCCCGCCTCACAAGCAGGGTGATCATGGCGCAGGGCGCTCCAATCAACAAAATGATCCTCACAATCAGATAGGGAATCACTACAAGCAGCCAAATCATCCACCTCACATTCCCACACAACATACAGGTATGTACCCACCTCCTGGTCCTCATTATATCCCACAACATAATGCACAGTACAATAATCACATGCATCAATATCAACATCTGCCTATTCCTCCCCCTCACCAGCATACAACCATGATTAGACAGTTTGATTTAGTTGGTTTTCAGTTATATCCTTACCCTATGGATGGCAGTTGAAGGAATATGATGCCCAAATTTATAGGGAGTAATGCAATCACAGCTGAAGAACATTTAAGGAGTTTTAATGTTTTCGTCCAAGACATAGATATTCCTTATGAAGATTTACACATGAAGCTGTTCATGATGTCACTTCTTGAAGATGCCAGGGATTGGTTCAATAGCCTACCAACATTCTCAATTAATTCTCTCCAAGTATTTCAAGGCAAAATCTTAGAGCAATATGGGAATCAAAATGCTCCAGATGCAACTCTTCATGGATTAATGAGAATTCAGAAAAATCATAATGATTCAATTTATGATTTCAACTGAAAATTCAACAAGTTGCATACTAAGGTACCTCCTGGATCAAGGTTGCCAGATTCTATTGCATTGAGTGTTTATATAAATGCATTTGATCCTAAGATAGGGTATGAGCTGAGAAGTAGATCCCCAAGAGATTTGGCTGAAGCACAGAAGATAGCACTGACAATTGAAAACAACAGGAAGGCTACTGGTATAATTAGTAAAAGAGACAACCCGAGGCCTCCTCAACAAAGCAATAATTATCAGTACAAACAAGAGAATACATACAGAAACGAGAACATAAATGAAAGGCCAAGGTTGCATGATATGCCTTACAATACATACTGGAAAGATGAGAAACCTATAACAGCTAGGCCAAGAAACAAAGAGACTCCTGATCCATTGAACAAGAAAGGAACTTATATGGTGAGTAATAATTACTTCTGTGAAGTTTGTAATCAGCCTCATTCTCCAGACTATTGTGTTGTAGCTCAAAGGATGCAAGAAGAGGGAATGTTGATAGAGAATAATGGAGATGATCACAAGGTCTACTTGACTTCAAATACTTTTTACCATGCTAAGAAGGAGTATTCATCTTCTGAGGATGAAGGTTATGAATATGATGTTTCAAATCAGAAATATAATGTCCATATGGCTGAACAACAGATCCTTTCTGATTCTGAAGAAGATTATACAGAGCCATATTCAGTTGATGTGCCTGCTCAAAGTAGTGTTAGAAGACTCACCAAAGAAGAAATAGAAAGACTAACTGTTGCAGCAGTTGAAGAAGAAAGAAGTAAATATTGGTTGAGAAACAAAAAAGTAAATGAGATGGAAGGTGTGCTTGGGGGAATTTTTATGAAAGATCAGAAAGCAACACAAGAACTTATAAAAAAGCCAAAAAATAAGCAGCCTGGTAAAAATGGAGAGAAGCCTGTCCAAAAGCAGAAAGTTGAAGAATTACACAAGGAGATGCAAAAGTCTGATCAGCCTAGTAAAAAAGAAAAAGAAGAAAACAAGGGAGAAACATCAGAATTGAAGAAGATTGTTAAGATGGAGAGCTCCTCTTTTGACTTCACATAGGCGTTATCCCAGGTAAAAATGTCTGTTCCACTACTTGAATTGATGAAAATTAAGGAATACAGAGATAATGCTGTTTAATTGATTACAAATGGAAATGAAAAACATATGAATTCTGAAGAAGTCAATAGGCAGGAAAAGATAAATAATTCAGAGGTATGTCTAGGTGATGTTTTAACAACCTCCCCACAAGTGGATCCTTTCTTCACCACATTGCTTATAAATAATAAGTTGCTGAGGAATTGTATGATAGATTCTGGTGCTGCTATAAACATTATGCCAGTAGGAGTAATGAAACAGCTTGGAATGTGGGTTGATACATGTGAAGGAAAGTGCTATGCAATGGATAACAGACCTGTACCTGTGGTAGGCATTATGAGAGGTGTTGAAGTCAAACTAGCTACCTATCCACAAGTGGCTTATAATATAGATATAACAGTGATTGATACTCCTCCTCAGTTTGGGATGCTTCTGTCAAGACAGTGGACAGCAGCAGTTGGAGGAAATGTCCAGTTTGATTTATCTTATACTACTATTCCAGTGAATGGTCAGGATGTCAAATTGTATAGAGAACCAAGAATACATCAGCTTGTTGACTATGTACCACAAGATCAGATCAATTGTTTTTGTGATGTTGATCTTGGAAGTTTTAAGATTGAATCTGCCCAGCCAGAATTGATTAATAGTGATCCAATTGAAAAGCATGTGGCACAAAGCTGCAATGAAGTATGGAAGATGTATTTTGATGGAGCATGCAACCAAGAAGGTAATGGAGTTGGGATTGTATTTGTTTCACCTGAAGGTGTTACTTTTAAATATTCGTTCTTGTTGGCATTTGAATGTACAAACAATGTGGCAGAGTATGAAGCTTTATTAACAAGTTTGAACATAGCTGTGAAACACAAGATTAAGTTGCTAACTATTTTTGGTGATTATGATTTGGTTGTTTCACAAATTAAATCCAAGTACATGTAGCAAAGCACAAAAGATTAAAGCAATACAAGAATGCTACATGGGACACAATTGAGTTGTTTGATGCTTTCTCAATTGAGCGGATTGACAGGTCAAAGAATATAATGGCTGATTTTTTAGCAAATGTGGCGCTGAAAAGAGATGATGTCACATTGGCTGGGGTATCACAGATTGAGTTCAAGACGAGGCTTGCTGTTCCTGATAACATTTATAATTGGCAGGTCTTCAATGATGATACTAACCTTTTGAAATTCCTCAATTGTATAGATTAGTATGAAGCCCAGGAAATTGATTTCAATGCTTTTGTTGAGGAAGTAGATGGGAAGCAAACTGTGTTTGGCAAGGAGATCTTACAGCTCAAAATAAATAAGCTTCCTAAAGGCTTAGTGGCATTGAAGAGGGTGTATGATGGAAATGATTAGTCCCTCATAAGGAAAACACCAGTCAAAAGGGAGGATGTTGAAGAAATTAATTTAGGGACTGAGACAACACCAAGAAAGGTATACATTGGAAAGAAGATCAACCCTACAATTAGAAGAATGCTGATAGAGTTGCTGAGAAAATACATGCATGTTTTTGCTTGGTCTTATGAAGATCTGAAAGCGTACAGGGAAGATTTGTTTCAGCATGAAATACCATTGAAGCCAGACACCAAACCTTTCAGACAAAAGCAAAGAGCCATAAATCCAACGCTGGAGCCTAAAATACAAGAAGAATTGACAAAGCTCAGGGATGGAGGAATTATCAAACCAATCAGACATTCAACGTGGGTCTCAAACTTGGTCCCTATGAGGAAGAAAAATGGAGACATCAGATTATGCGTGGATTTCAGAAATTTAAATATGGCATCTCTCAAAGATAATTATCCTTTACCCAATATGGAGGCTATATTGCATAAAGTAACAGGGTGTGAATTGTTGTCCATGATGGATGGGTTTTCTGGATACAATCAGGTTAAAGTCAAGGAATCTGAGCAATACAAGACAACATTCACAACTCCTTGGGGAACATATGTATACATAAGAATGCCATTTGGTCTCACCAATGCTGGAGCGACTTTTCAACGAGCTATGGATGTAGCATTTGCTGATTTGATTAATGTTATCATGGTGGTGTACCAGGATGACCTGACTGCTTATTCAAAAAAGGTGAAGATCATGTCCAACACCTGGAAAAGGTATTTATTAAAGCTCTTGAATATGGTATTAGTTTGAATCCAAAGAAGTGTCATTTTGCAGTCACAGAGGGTAAGCTTTTGGGACATATTGTTTCAAAAGAGGGAATTAGGATAGATACTGAGAGGGTTGAAGCTATTGATAAAATTCCTGCTCCCAAACCGCCAAGGCTATACAATCATTCCTTGGACAAATTAATTTTTAGGAGATTTGTTTCTAATTTGCAGATCATTAAAACCCATATAAAAATGTTGAAGAAAGGACAAAAATGGACTGACTCTCGCTTTTAAATGCTTTTATGTCTATCAAAAGGCTATCAAAGAGGCTCGCTCTTAAATCCCAGATTTTACAAAGCCCTTTCGATATTTTCATTTGCTTCAATGCATACTATTGTCAGCCATATGTTACAAAAAATGAGGATGGTTATGAACAACCTGTCTTCTTTCTTTAGTAAATCATTACAAGGGTCCGAATTGAAGTATGACATAATGGAAAAAAATAATAGGCATTTGCATTAGTGAAGGCTACTAAGACATTCACCATATCTTGTTGGAGCAAAGGTGATTGCTTATGTCCCTCATGCTGCTGTCAAGGATATTTTGACACAATATGAAGTTACAGGGAAAAGATGCAGATGGATCAACAAGATTCAAGAATTTGACATGGAGATACAAATCACTAAGCTAGTAAGAGGTCAAGGCTTGGCTAGGCTGATGGCATAACCAAATATTGAAGCAAGTCAAGTATGTAGTGTAGGAGAGGGGACTACAATTACAAGCATTGAGCACACTCCTTGGTATATTGATGTTATGCATTATCTTAAATACATGAAGTGTCCAGGAGGATTGAGTGACAGTCAGAGGAGAACTTTGAAGTTGCAGGCATCAAAGTATGTCTTCATGGATGGAGATCTCTTTTGGAAGAACAGGGATGGTTATTATGTTTGGATGAGTCATAGGCCAAGCATGTTTAAAGTGAAATGCATGAAGGATTATGTGGAGGACATTATTCAGCAAAGAAAACTGCACACAAAATTCTCAGGGCTGGGTATTATTGGCCAAAGGTTTTTAATGACTCTTTTACACATGTGAGAAAATGTGAGGCTTGCCAAAAGTTTTATGGAAAATTGAAGTACTAGGGTGCTTTGCCACTTCGACCTTTGCAGGCTGATGCCCCTTTTCATCAATGGGGAATTTATTTCATTGGAGAGATACAAGAGAAGTCAAGTGGAGGACATAGATGGATACTAGTTTCCACTGATTATTTTACAAAGTGGGTGGAGGCAATCCCAACTAAGCAAGCTACAAGTAAGGTTAATAATTTCATGATGGACAACATTATCACTAGATTTGGTACACCAATGAGGTTGATCATAGATAATGGGATGTGTTTTAGGTCAGATGAATTCAAAAGCTTATGTGATAAGTATAGCATTACTATTTCTTATGCAGCTCCTTATCATCCACAAGCCAATGGTCAAGAAGAGTCCAACAATAAGAGTCTCTTGAAGATTATAAAGAGGATGCTGGGACAGAACAAGAAGGCTTGGGATTCAAAATTGAAATTGGCTGTGTGGGCTAATAGGATCACTGTGAAAAGGGAAATTGGAAAATCTCCATTTGAATTGGCGTATGGAGCACAGGCCAGGATGCCTTTGCAGAATTTGTTAACACCAGTTTACAAGTTTGTCTTACAGGAAGATGTGGAAGTTCCTCAGCCCATGGAGGAAAGAATGGAGCAATTGGCTGAACTTGATGAAGTGAGGAGAGAGGCCCAGAGTCAAAACATGAAGTTACAGACACAGATGAAGTACCTATTTGACAAGAAGGCAAAGAATAGAAAATTTGAAGAGAATGACTTGGTGTTAATGTGGAATGCAAGGTGTCAGGAGAAAGGAAAGCATTGTAAGTTTGAGGCCTTGTGGCTGGGACCTTTTGTTGTTGTTGGAAAGAAGGGTGAGGACTCATATTATCTACAGAACATGACTGGTGAAGATCAGGAATTGCCTGTTCATGGGCAATTCTTGAAGCAATTTTTGTCTTGAGCAACATAGAGGATTAAGGGTTGCCAGTGCATGGACAACTCTTGCTTATCCTCTTTAAAATTATTTTCCATGCACAGTAGTTTAGGATTTCATCCATCTCCATTTCACTCTCAGTTTCCATTCACCTCCATCTTGCATTCATTCTCCATTTCACTTCCACTTTGCATTCATTTCCATTGCCATTCATTTCATTGCTACTCACCAGTTCATCGTTTTATGTTTGGTTTGCTCACCCAATATTCTGGATGCTTGCAATGATCTGACTATCATTCATCCCCAAACGGAGCTACTGTTGGAACTATTAAAATTTGATATTTTTGCATACCTTCCATACCCCCTGAGTCTCCATATGAGTCCTTCTATTGGCATTTTCCTCATCTCGTGGTATTTTTACTTGCATTTTTCCCATATTTCCCTATGGAACCCATTGGGTTGTGCATTTTCCATCTTGCTGAATCTATCGGCATAGGTCCTTTACTGTCTCCCTGACCCATGTTGCTTGTGAGTTAACATTCGTTTGTTGCAGGTGTTTCGGAAAGACATGTTCTTTGTTACAGTGACTGGCATTCATCTGTGGATGGTTATCGGCATAGCATCCATGCTGTTTTGGCGACAACGGAGACATCTATCGGTAAAGGCTATGGGTTTTTGGCGGAGGGTCTTGGCGAGTATCATTTGTCTCACCGATAGAGCACATAAGATTTTTCCAAATGACTTTCGGTGGGAGATATTGCTATCATTGTAAGGTCTTGGCGAGTGACCTTCGGTCTCACTGACCTTACACATGAATTTCCTCTCGTGGACCTTTCGGTAAGAGTTGATGTTTGCGGCAGGAGGTCACAACAAAGTATATGTGTCTCGCCGACGGGTTACTAAAGGGTTTCTATTGAACGGCTTTTGGCGAGATATTGGCTGGGTCTCGGAGACCAATATGTTTGGTTGAGAGCTCTCGATATAACTTGGGCAATCTCTATATGGTCTCCTTGAGTGCGATATCTCTCAGCGACAATGAATCAACGAAAGATGCTTCTCGGCGAGAGTTTTCTTTTGTCACAACAACTCAGGGATGGTTGAAGACTTTTAGTGAAACATAGAAATCTACAAGAGGTCTTGCTGATGTTGGAATGTTACGGCGACTGCGAACAAAACCAAAGGAAATCATCAGTGAGAGATATCTTGTGTCTCAGCGAATGAAAGCATGTGAAGAAATACATTTCAATGTAGCATTCTGCTATCTGCATGACGTTTCCCCGACTCCTTGAGGTCACAGCGAAACATAAAGGAATAAAAGAATACTCTTTGACTTCGGGGTAACATGTGAAGTGTCATGGTGACATACATAATAGATGAAGATTCTCGGTGAAACTCAAAGTGATCTGCATAAGGTTTCCCCGATATTTGAAAGCTATAGCGATGCGGGTGAAACAAATTATGCATCTCGGTGTGAATCTTCTTTTGTCCTGGTGACTGTGAATGAAATGATATGGGCACGTCGGTATGGGACATTCTTGTGTCGCAATGATAGGTCTGATGGCTATCGATAACACTTTGGGGTCCTCTGTGAGATGTCTCATCGACATCACAGAGTCATGGCGAAACATAAAGGGCAGGGGAAGCGATTAACTAGTGAATTTCCTTCGGCATAGCTACCGTCTTGTCTCGCCGACTGTTCACTGATGAATAAAAAAATTTCAAACAATGAGGCCAACATGTATCTGCTTGGATGACCGTTGCGGGCCAACTTGATTGGAGCCCGAATTTGGTGGAGGGCCGACATGTTATTTCAATATGTTCATTTTCTCATGCTGGTGTATAAATAGGCATTTTTGTAATTGTAAAACACCACTAGTTATTAGATCATTAGATACATTGCAAGTAGATATAGTAGAATAAAGTTATCAAATTAGAGACTATTATTGCATGATTTCGGAATGGAGGTATTTATGAAAATCAGTTGATGTTGCTGAATTTTTCTGGTGCCAATTATTTGTTGAATTTAATGAAAGTATTGCTAAGTTGTCTCCAAGATGGATCCTTTTTGAGTATTTAAATTGATATAACAAGTTTGTATTCAATTTATCAGTGCACATTTGCTGTACTCGTGTGATTGATTGATTGGTTCTTTCAAGTTGGATTTCATTTGTTCACCTCCAATTTCCATTGTGAACAAATTGCTTTAAGGAGATAATCACATGTTAAGTCTGCATTATTCAGAGAGGTACACCCACCTAGGTTTAGCAGCACCTAAAGAGTAGAAGGTTGAGTTCTCTTAACCTTGTTTGTTACCCTGAAACGTATCAAGAGATTGGCAGCCTCTTGAGGCATTCAGCCTGCATTTTTGAGAGCTAACACCATTCATGAAAGGGGAGGTACCATTGTGTATACAAAGCCCTGAGTAAGTTGGTTAAAGCCTTAAGTGGCTTTTTGGGTGCTAGAAAAGCATTGGATCTGTTGACCAAGGATACTAGTATGGGCCGATCACGCTTGATCCATGATGAATCAAAGCATAATGTAGCCACTAATGCTCAATCTTGAAACAAGATCATTCAAATTAAAGATAAACCAAAAATTTATTGAAATGAAGCATTCTAAATATAAAAAAACATTGAAATGTCTATTCTACCCCATTTGAAACTTATCTTGTTTTGGAATTGGTGTTGTGTTGATGTGGAACAACAACCCTTCCCCAATCCCGTGTTCAGTGAGCTTGATTCAATCGATTCTATTGAAGAGAATTGATGAAACTGTTGTGATAGATGGATGAAAATATGATGCAAGCTAAATTAACATTATTTTATGTTAAAATTGATCTAAATATGCAATTTCTAAGATAATCTAAGATAATTCTAAGCTAAAATATTCAAACCCTAATTTATAAACAAGCTAAGATGGATGCATGAAATCCATTAATGGAAGTTTAATGCTAATATGCAATTAAAAATGAAATAAATATGCTAAATATGAGTAAAGTATGAGTATGAGTGTGAGTGAATTCAAAAACATAAGTTTGCAATTGAAAGATGGATCCATTTGTCTTCAAATAGTGTTCTATTTATAGGAAAGCAAATGAGAAATGGAGGGTTGGGATCAAAAAATCCAATCAATGGTCAAGGATGGAGGAAATTGGAGGCATGGATCATGGATTCTCATCAACGGATGAGAATGCAAGATGAGATTTAATCAAGGGTTCCCATTTGTTCCAAACAAACACACTTTTGACTTGCACACGTAGGTCACAAGGTAACTTGCTCAAGAAGTCATAAGTTTAGCTTGCTCAAGAAGCCAAGTGAGAACATCCCTTTTTCAAATGATTGGAGGAAAGAGAATATTCTCATGGGTGAGGAAAAAGGTTATTTAGTTAATTAAAACTAAATTAAATTGTGCTTTTGGAATATTCCCTTACAAGTGGAAGGAATTGGATTAATTAGATAATTGTTAATTAAACAAGGTTTAATATACAATTAGGGGATTTTAGAAGAATAAAGTAATTTTCATTAAATTAAATGATTTAATGAAAGGGGGAAAGGTGAAATGATATTTAATTAAATAACTTAGGGTTATTTAATTAAATAAGATGACTTAGGGAATTAAGTTAAATAGTTTGATTTATTTAATTTAATAAGATGAAATGTTAGCGTGAAAAGGGGGAATTAACCTGATTTAAATGAATTAGGTTAATAGATGTAAATGATGCAATTAATTAAAATATCTAGGTTAATTTAACTAATTAAGCGAAAAAAGGATGGATTTGAGGAAATGATGTTAGTATACCTAATTCGAGTGTATGATATCATTTAGGACATTTTTCAGTGTCTACATTGTGCCCCTTTTTGAAGCGAGGTACCTATTGCTTCAGTTTAAAGACTAATGCTCTTCATAATAAAAATTGCTACCAAAATCAAAAAATAATTTTTTTTTGAGTTTTTAGATGTCCCAGTGGAAGGATTAAGCTAATTCCCTACCCCCTCAAGAAATCGAGTTAAAATTTTGAATTTTGGGTTGATTTCTCGATAAAGGTGAAAAGCTGCCCCAAGGGTCCAAAAAAGCTCCGAGATGCAAGAAATATGCCAAAAATGTAAAAAAAAATGCAAAATAAGGTTATGATTGACAAAATTGGTGAAAATTATGATAAAACCTAGCTTGAATGTGAAATTAGGGAAAAAAACCCGAATTTTCTAGCATAAATAAGCCAAGAAGGGTCACTTTCAATTCATTTGTGCATTCACACCTTAGAGAATTCTTGCTATTGTGAGCTCTGACCCTTCGACGAAATGGTGCGATGAGAGCTCCCATAACACATTTTTGATCGGGTTCGAGAGTACTGGCGACTTCCAGGCTCAGGACCAGCGGTATGTGATCGAAAACCTGATTTGAAATTTGAAATTTTGATGCATTTATTGCACTTTAGAATTTAAACTTTGGTGGCGTCGCTATATAGCGACACCCATTTGAGAATCGACGACGCTAAAATAATTTTTAGCGACGCATATGTTTATGGCGACATAGTTCACAATTTAGAATTAGGGTTTCCAATTCTAAATTGCGATGCACTTCTTGATTTGGAAATTAGGGTTAGGGTTTCCAATGTTTGAATCATGATGCATATGTTTATGGCAACACATTTTGTGATTTACAATTTGAAATGCTTTCAGGCGTTGTAATTTGGAATTTAAAATATAGCGACACTATTGCGATTTTTGAGTTGAAAATTCCAAACAGAGTCAAATTTTCATATCATGCACTTCGTGAGTGCAGGAGGTCATTCCACCGTTGATGTCTCCTGATCATAGGCCCAAAATTTTAGAGAGACTGGGTGATTTGTTTGAGTTGCACCAGGAGCACTTGGGGGAGATCAACTTATGGTACATTGTGTAAGTTCTTGTCATCCAGACACATCTACCTGTGATGATCGCATTGTGCGAGCGATGGCATAGTGAGACTTCGTTGTTCCACCTTTCGACAAGCGAGGCAAAAGTCACATTAGAGGATGTATGGTGGATTCTATGTTTGCTGATTCATGGCAAGTGTATGATTTATGATGTCGATGCCAGATACGATGCTTGTCATGAGGTGATGGAGATGGAGGCTATCGCTTTAGTTACTTCATAGATTGACCTTGAGGCATATAGAGGTCACATTCCCACTTTTAGGTTGATTATTGCAACCATCATTTTTGGTTTGGTCTCTCCTGACTGATGAAGTAGGGGGTTTAGCCCAGGATGGGGCTTAGCATGACACAAGATGCTCCATAGGAGGAAATTATTCACATGGGGGCCAGTGATGCTGGCCTGCTCATTATATCATGACATGCACGACTTCATCTACTGTGATGAAAGAGCCATTGGTGCAGGGGTTACCTTGTTACACATTTGGGCTTGGGAGCATATTGCTGTGCTCTGACCTATTGTACAAATGGCCAACATTGAGCTAGATGATCTTGTGGTTTGGAGGTACAGAGGTTCCATTACTCTGTAACATATAGGGCAACTTGGGCTTCCATACTGGCGCCAAGTACTAGATGATATGAAATTATTCAGATGGCGACCCTGGCTACAGATGCCAACATGGTACGATGATGTTCGATAGCTCCATTTTTCTAGATAGAATTGGTACATGCAGGGTCGGGAGCACACCATTATAGAGCACTACCTACCACACAGAGTGGCACAACAATTCAGTGAGTAGTAGGACAAGCCCGATGATGCTTATAGAGCAATTTTTGTGAGATCTGCTCGATAGGTTCCCACATGGGGACCCACTATTCTAGCTTCGGAGGTGGTCGAGGGTTTCTAATAGTTGGTGGCATGACCATGGGCTTATGATCAGGGTTAGGAGGATGTACACATGACACCTGCATATGATGCCTAGTTTACACCCCATGCAGGTTGATAGATCTAGCAGGTACTCCTCCATGAGTGAGACCTAGAGGGAGGGGAGCAGGCAGGGGCAGAGGATAGGGTGGCTAGGATGGCCATGATGGAAAAATTCTAGGGGTTCCACCAATGGGACAACAACCTCCTTAATAGCCTCTTTGTCAACAACAACCAGGAATAACAATAGGAAAGAAATTGATAGGAAATGCACCCACCGCCACTACATCCTAGAGATATATAGATTTACTAGCTGCAACAACATGTGCAAGTTTTTACAAGTGAGCGAGATCAGGCCCGCCAACAAATTTTGGTTATTACTATTGAGTGGGACTGGGCCAGACAATAGGTTGTGTCCTTCACAATAGAGAGGGATCACGTGAGGCAATAGGTACAGGTTGTGACTGTTGAGAGAGATCAGGAGATTGGTCACCACTAGTAGTTGGAGACGATGACAATAACTACATAGGGCAAGACCATATCTGTGAGATTGTATAGGGAGGCTGTGACCGAGGCAGCCTATTATAGGATGCATTACCACAAAGATGTGCTAGTGCCACTTAGACAACCCAACTATTTGTAGCAGAGCGATGCACGACCCAGGGTTGAGGATCAGCTAGAGAGGCAAGCTGGAGAGGGGAGCAACCATTAGGACTAGCTTGAGTGTACAAAAACTTTTTGATTTTGTTGCCCCATTCTTTGATACATATATACATTCATGGGATCCTTTTTGATAGCTTCATGGATATTGTATTTATGATTGATGTACACACTGATCCAAATATTGTACCTTGACATTCATTTTTTGATATATATATATGATACAGATACAAATTCTATATGATGTGTTCATCTTATTTTATGCTTATGATTGTATGGATGTATGTGATGCACTTTATTTATGCTTATGCGATATGTGATGATACATGAGATGTAATGATATGCAGGTGTTATGCTATGATTATTTTTTTTTCATTACCTTTTCATGACATGCTATGGGATGTATGGATGATATGATATGCAAATGTTTATGCTATGATTATGTATGCAAATGTTATGGATGTATTTCTGTTTTGTATTTTCTATGCAGTTTTAGGATGAGATGATCATGTGCGCATATAGATGTATGGATGGATAATGTAAATGTTTACACTTATGATATGATATGCGATGCATGTTTATGATATGCAATGATTCAAGATGCTTAGAATAACAAATCTATATTATTCATAAACTAATAATCCATTTGTTCATATCTCATCAATAATCGAGTCTGTGTCAATCGAACTACGTGGTCTCTATGTGTATAACGTAGGCAAGGCTAATCTGTTGATCAGCCCCCAAGGCCCCTAGGATAGGTCCTTAGGTTAGTCTCTTGGTCAAAATATCAGAAAACCTCAAAACATTTGAAAATGGAAAAATCAAAACATTTGAAGAATCTCAAAAATACCAAAAAACAGCCTGAAAACATTTCAAAAACTCCAAAAACATCCAAATATTTGAAAAAAATCCATCTGTCTCACCTCACTTTCACCCACAATAAACATCACTCACAATAAACAATCATCATCCCCAACCTTTTGTGAAACAATTAGAAACAAGTCTAGCAGTTCAAAAGTGAAAACTCGAAACGTCAAAGTCTCAAGTCTAGGTCAGTACGTAAACAAGTTGGTCAACTCTTTGTGTCAATAGCCTATCATCCAATTAGTCCCATATCAAATCATCTGATATCATCATGTCCTAGGATGCATCCTTCCTACAATGGACATCAAAATCATGCATCACCGTAGTTTAGTCTTGGCTAGTAGTATGAAGAAAATTAGCTTGTTTGTTTTCTTTATCTTTGTCTTTTGATTTATCTTATTGTGCTCATTCCAAGGACCTCTTGATGATATCCAAACAAAAGGATTTAGAGAGATAGGAATGGGGAAACACTCATTATCTTTTTATCTACTGTGCTTGTTGGATGTTCTTGTAATATAACTTCGGTCATGCATGCTTTATTTGGGCGTAGGGAGGGTATTTTAGGTGTCTTGTTGACCACATAGGAAGGCTTGCCTTTCTATGTTTTGGTCTGAGATGTTTGAAATATCTAAATTGGATTTTAAATGAGGTTTCGCATATCAGGTGAGAACAGGAGTACTCCTATCTGATTGTTGAGTCAAATTCCATCACAGTAAGTGCAACACCATCATGGTTCTTTATACCTTGATGCATCGTGCTTATGTGTGTTATCAAACATAAGGTAATTATCCCTTTAAAAATCCTAACTCCTCGGAAAGAAAATCATCATCACCATTATCATCTCTTGTTGGAATATTTTGCTTTCTTCTATCTCTTTCTTTTCGCGCTAACAGTGGTACCATGATAGTTAAATTGAATCATCATTATTATTGCATCCATCCTACATCCATAAACTGTCAGTATATGGCATATTGCATAGCATATCATATAGAAACATATATTGCATTTCCATACATATATTCTAAAGCATTATATAAATCATTCATCTCATAAAACATCTACATCATCATAGGAATAACATAAATCATCCCATATCATAAGCATCATTTGCATTTATCAAATCATAAAATTGCACTACATATACCATCCATCATTGCATAATATAAATTTGTTAGTCTAAGCATCTGCACAACATAACATCCACACATAATCATCATAAAAAGTGCATAAAAAAAGATAATGAAAAAGAAATTCATCCATACATCCATCCCATAAACATCATGGCATCACAAGATAGAATCATTGCACAACATATAGAAATAAAAATCCATCCATAAATGCATGACATATCATAATCAAATCAAAATCATCACCTCATATATATCATCAAAATATGTACTGTCATGATACAAAGAATTGGATCAAGTATCAAGTATATAAATACAAAATGGCCCATTGAGCTATCAAAAATGAGCCCATGGGGCACCAAAAGTATCCCGTTTCTAATAAAAAATGAAGGCCTATCCCTGCTGGCTGCTGCCCTTGCCACCTACTCTCTCCCCATGCTGCTCTGTTGGCCTGTGGCTAGTCCTTTGTGAAAAATCTGGTGCCCTAGCTACGCTTGGCACGACTTGATGATAATGCATCCTGTAATAATCAGCCTCTTGGAAAACCTCTCTATAAGTCCGGAGTGATATTGTGTTCTGAGAGGAGGAGGCAGTCATGCCCTCTAGCTGTTGTCGATGACCCATCTCTGCTACTACTTGTAACTTTGCAGCCTGCCTCTGCAAAATGGCCTGGTCCCTCTCAACCCTAGCATGATCTCTTTCCACTGTCAGTGTCTGTACCTAGGCCTATAGCTGCAAAATCTACCCATCCCCGAGATCTAGCTGTAATGGTGGCTGCATGTGAGGCTGATCTTGGTCCCTATCCCTGGGTGGTGTCGGTATCCTGTCGTCATGTCCATCCTGGTGACTTGGGTCCTGATCCTGTCTGGGGACCTCTTGCCTCTGCTCTCCATCCTACTGATTTGGTGCTGGCCCTCTGCCTCCTTAATCCTGAACCTATCCTACCTGGCCTTGCCCTAGCCCTCTGCCTCTCGTTCTGTGTCGAGTGGATGATGTCCTCGACACTGTGAGTCATAGAGGTGGTCGAAACCAATCTCTGTATGCATGTGCCACTCTGAGATCTACCTCTCCTTGATCGTATGGACATGGCTGGGCCACCAGCAGTTTGAAGCTCTCTACTACCTCATGGGTAGGTATGTATCAACCCCATGTACCTTGTGTCACTGTCCTTGAAAAAATGGCTACATAACCATCATCTGGCCTATCTTGAGGCTCCCTGAACTGACGCTGGACACTACCCGACAGGTACATCTCCAACATGGTATGCTCTCGCCCCTGCATCAAGCTGTCCTAGTGAGAAAAGAATAACTGTTGCACATCATCGAACCATGTGGGCTATCCAAGGTATGACCACCATTTGAATACTTGCAAGTCATCAAGGACTCTCCTCCAATGAGGAATCCCATGCTATCCTGTGCGCGTAAATGAAAGGCCTCCCCTGTAGTGCCAAACAACTGGATCATCTGGCTCCATCGACACTGGAACGACTCATGGATGAAGCATAGGGATGTGCTCCCATGCCCAGATATGTAAAAGTGTAACTCCTGCCCCAAGTGCTTTGCCGTCCAGGTATGCAAACTCGTGTAAATCCTTGTAAAGGGAGGCTAGAAAAACTGGGCCCCATGCAAAAAATGTCAGTTTCCATCGGACCATCTGCTCCCAAGAAAGCCCCCATCCAGGATTGAAATATCGGCCTCATCGATCTAGGGCAACAAGACCTAATATAATCGTAGCAATAACCAAGTAGTAGGGTGAGGCGAGGGGCCTATGGCGCTCCAGCTCGATCTGACCCTCACAGAATATGATCTTATCAGTGTCCAGGACAACATAGAAGGCCTCCCTCCTGACATCCATCTCATAAATGACCCGCTCGCCATGAATGGGTAATCTCAAAATATGCCACACGTCCTCTAACATGACTGTGGCCTCGCCAGTTGGAAGGTGAAATGACGAAGTCTCACTGTGCCATCTCTCGACAAGCGCTGTCATCATGCCCAAGTGCGTCCGCACAAGCAGTGCATAGATGATATACTAGAGTCCCATCTCTCTGAGACGCTCTTGCTCCCGCTCAGACAAATCCCGCAAAAGGCCGAAAATCTCCCAGGACCTGTGCTTGCGCGAATAGATCTCTCTCACCTCCTCTTGCATCAAGAAAAGTCACTGTGTTAAAATTCATCGAAAAAATATTTTTCTGAGCTAATCTCAGCGATTAGAAAGTTACCTCAGCATCATAACCTGTGAAGGCATTGTAGTTTGAAATTTGCAAACTATGATGCTGGAATCTTCAAAATCTCAAACCGCATCGCGACAGTGCACTTTGCCAAAGCGGTGCAGTTTAGCCTGAAACCCAAATTTCAAACACCACCGTGACACCAGAGTTTAAAGCATAGCGGTGCATTTCATAAAGGTGTTGGAGTTTGAAGTTTGCACTCAAACTCAAACTCCACCGTGGCAGTCCATCATGCGATGGCGGTGCTGTTCAAAAGATCGAGTGGTCCACTTTAAAATTTGAGCGGTGCAATATGGCACCGCGCCTAGGGACCTAACTTTAAACGCATTAAATGATTGCAAAAAATGAAAAACAAAGCTCAGGTCAAGTTGACTCACTGGTGGTCTAGTGTCGGGAAGCCTCTAGTACGTCCGTACTTGGTCAAAAATGTGCATCAGGAGCTGTCGTTGCGCCATCTCGTCAAGGTATTAGATCTCAAAGTTGTAGAATCTCCTAAGGCTGAATGTGAAAATGAATTGGAAGTGGCCCCTCGAGGCCTATTTAAACTTGAAAATTAAGGTTTTTAACCCTGTTTGGCCATCCTGTTAGGGTTTTGGTCCCCCGACCTAGTTTTTGTCCATCTGAAGGTCGTTTTTCATCATTTTTTTGTGTTTTATCTCATTTTCTAGCCTCCCGGAGCCTTTCTGGACCTGTCGGGCGCCTTGTCCTCTTTTTTTCATGAGATCACCCAAACAATTAGAATTTTCTTCCGATCTCTCGAGGGGGCAGTATATTGGTATATTTCTCTCTAGCGTTTGATTGAGACAGTTTATTCTTTGAACCAAGGTAGCGAGTACTTTACTTCAAAGAGGGGGAAAATGTAGACATGGAAAATATATCGACATACTTGATCCTGACTACTAACATCATTTCATCCTAAATCATCCCTCAGTCTAACCATTTAATTGAATACCTTTATTTGATTAAATTCATAAATTTCCCTCTCTTAATTAAATAAATCATTTTATTTAATTAAGTATTTTCCTTTTGTTAATTAAATCAATCTATCTGATCTAATTAACCCTATGTCCATATTTTAATTAAATAATTCCCTTTATTTAATTAAAATCTCTAGAAGTCTATCTATTAAATTAAATAAATTAAACCTTGCTTAATTTAAGCTAACATCACCCCCTTCAGCTAAATAAATCAAAATATTTATTTAACTAAGTCTAAAATCATATTCTTGTCATATTTGATTTAAATAAATCCACAAATCTAAGCCAATTTGCCACATCACCTAATCCCTCATTAAATTAATTAACCCTTGATTAATTTAATCCTAATCCATGTCCCATCCTCTAGCTTTTTCCAGTTACACATGAAAATAGATTTAATTCATTTATTAAATCTCTATTTTCTCTCAACATGGCATAATGGAGGAATATTCCCTCAAATTTGAATTTAAATCCAAGTGGACTTTGTCCTTCCAACAAGACATTAAATTTACCTAATAAGTCCTTTTTCCTTGAGCCAAGTGGCATTTAAGACATTCCTTTTCCCTCTTACATATCATTTGACTAATTTCAAATATCACCTAATTGCATTTATGGGAACATTCATCAAAATGTGCACATCCTCCATCCATTCATCTCTTGACAAGTGGCACTTGGCCATTGGTTGAAAGTTAGTCCCACATTGCTTCATTTTGGGCATTTCTCCAGCTTGTTAATCTATAAATAAGAGGCTTCATTCCTCATTTTAGCATCCACAATTTGAGTAAAATTACTATACTCGAATTCATAGCAATCTTCATCCATCTCATTGAGTTTTATAGCTAAGGTTATGCAGATTTTATCTTGGAACACACTTCAATCATCAACAAAGTGGATCACTCTTCATCACCAATCAACAAAGCTTGCATAGGAGTTGCGAAAGGGCCAATTTCCACATCAAATTAGCACCAACTCCCCCAAGAGATCAAGCATTTGCATTGCATTTGAATAGGATTTAATATCTTGGGCCTATGTTTGTTTATGTTCTTCATTTCATTTCCTTTTCATTGCAATTTAAATAGATTTCTTGGGGAATCATGATACTAACTTGCATTGGATCTAATAGGTTGTTTGTTTCTTGTGTTTGTGCAAGTTGGGAATCTTGGTTCACACATACAACTAAGCAAGTATGTGCCAAGATTATTTTACAAGAGTATCCACAAGCACAACAAATGAAAGATAATGATCGATGCCCCATTCCTTTCTCTCTAAATTGTTTTGATAGACATAATCAAGAGGTCCTCAGAATGGGTCATTAAGATAAATCATAAGAAAAGATCAAAGACAAACAGTTAGTGTTATCTATATCTCTTGCCAGTTTAACTTAGCTAAAGTGATGTCTGATAATCATGTCCATCACAGGAAGGATACATATGAGGACATGTTGATCAGATAGTTGTTTGATGTTAGATAGTGATGATCTTTATGATAAGCCGTTGATACAAACTTCACTGATGCATTTAACTATGATCTAGACTTTAGACTTTGACACTTAGGTTCGCACTTTACAACTTGCTATTCTTGTTTTCTATTTGTTTTACCAAAAGTTAAAGATGACGATCAATTTATTATGGATGAAGGTTTATTGCAGGTGAAAGCTGGGATGGGCAGTTTTGGATTTTTTAGAATATTTCAATATTTTTGGTATTTTGCAAATGTTTTGAGGTTGTTTTTGATCTTTTTAAAAGTTTATGTGAATGTTTTGGTTTTTGATTATTTGAGGCTATTTAGGGTTTTTTTTAATACTTTCTAATGTTTTTGTGTTTTCAATTTTCAAATGTTTTTGTTTTTTTGATATTTGAATGTTTAGGAGTTTTTCTAAGTTATTTGAATGTTTTTGGGATTTTCTGAGATATTTGGATGTTTTTGGGATTTTCTAAGATATTTGGATGTTTTTGGGATTTTTTGAGATATTTGAATGTTTTGGTATTTTCTGAGTTTTGACCAAGAACCTAACCTAAAAGACCTATCCTAGGGGCCTCGGGGGCTGATCAAAGATAAGCCTTGCACACGTTATACACGTAGAGACCATGTAGTTTGACTAACATGACTCATTGAAAATGAGATATTAACAGTTGAGGGATGCTAGTTTATTATGACAAACTCCTAAAGGACTGACCTAGGGTGTCTCAAGGGCACATCAATGATGGCCTTGCTTGCGTTCAAGCTCAAAGATGACGTAGTTCGACAACAGGGTAATATTTTTGGATTTTTGATGTTCGACCTTTTTAGGGTTTTGATGTGTTTTGGATGTTTTGGATTTTTCCTTTACAATTTTCTGAATGTTTTTGGATTTTAGCTGTACAGGATTTTGCAAATGTTTTTTGATTTTATGATTGTAGACATGCAAAATTTACATTATGCATTCGATCAGGATCATTTATCAATTGAACTAGATATTGCATTGGATCCATTCATCACCTTCATCCATTTAAATAATCTCATTTCCTAAGGTTATTTAAAATCAAAAAGCCATTTAAATCAAATCTTAAATCATATTCCATCATTTTCTAATCTTAATAAATCAAGTATTTTAAGTCCTAAAAGTCAAATCATCTAATCAGCATTAATCAGCATGATCATCATCTAATCCTAATCTAATACTAATCACATCCCACTTGCATTATCTAGACCTAGCCACTTGCACAATAAATCAATTTTGTTGATTTATTAAAACATCATTTTCCCTCAACATGACAAGTCAAACAGGGCATTTATTGCTCTTCTTTCTTGTCCCCCTCTCAAAATTTATTGCAAATTTGAATTCAAAATTTCCCCCTCTTGGGCACTCTTCCCAAATCTTGCACACACATTAACTAATCACATGATGACAAGTGTCCTCAATTCATTGGCTTGTTTTTGATCCCACATTGGTCCCTCTTCAACATTCAACATTTTGAAAATCTTTAAATACAAGCTTCATCCTCAAGCAAATCCTTCACAATTTCATGCAAGGTTACTCTCTTCATTTGAGATTTGATCTTGTTTATCATCACTCCACCATATCCATTTGCATTTTATCATCTTAGCTTTGATCAAGGGTTGGGAAAGGGTCACTAGCACATGTGACACCAATCCAACTATGGAATAGGTAATTTGTTGAATGTTTTCATCATGCATTTGGCTTTTCTTTATCTTTTGTGGCATTTTGGAACATTTACAATGTATTTCATAGGAGTATTCTTGAAGGATTTGTTGATACTAACCCTTGTTTGAGTATAGTGTTTGCAGATTTTTAAAGGAACTCACATTTGGCGCTAGAAGGAGGGCCCAATTTCATTGTATTAGTATTAGTTTGATTTATAATAAGTAAGGATGAAATAGAGCACTGAAATCCATCTGGTATGCATCATACGAATATTGGTCTTGTTGAACTGTTGAACATATGCAGGCCTATGTATTTATCTCACACCGAAAAAAGCTATAGGGATCACTAGCTTTTACTTTTACGCTGTTCTTTGGCTTTGTTTTGATATTATCATTCTGACTGAAGTGGGGATGTCCTTTACACCTGCCAATTGAATTCTCTGAAAGTTCTCTTAATGACCTTGTGCGCAACTTTCTTTCATTTGTCAACTACAGTGGACCTAAGGTATTTATTTCTTTGCTGCAACATCAATTGTACTGTCAGGGACTTTGAACATGTCTAAATATGTCAGCCATGTGGCCATCCACCTTTATTGGCCTTCAAGCCTAGGAACATAAACAAAATTTTAAATTTTGTATCTTAATGTTTCCAATCAACTGGAGTAAACTCCTCCTCCTCTGTCCCTTCTCAGATTTAAATAAACTTCAATATCAGACTTTCCCACGCTGAAAGAAGATGAGCTGAACTTTTTTTTCTTTTGCTGGAAAATACGTACAGAACTTGGCAGTTCTTAATACATATGAGAATAGAAGTAATTCCTCTATTAAATGCTTTTCTGTAGATGCTGTTGCTTCCTAGCTCAGAACTCGCCAGCCTGGAATTAGGACAGATGAAGTCATGGTTTAAAGATTGAAGCCAAGCCGCTTTCTGTTAAACAGTTTGCGTGCCGCTCTATGCTTCCATTTGCGCGCAGGAAAGAAGTACAGTGAGTTTTCAGATGACAATCTAGTGTAGTCTTAAATTCTCATCTGCCAATGATATTATGAGAAATGCGCGCCAATGCTACAACGATTAAATAAAGGCCTTATGTTGCATAGAGAATGGAAGCTCATTGCTTGGAGGCGTAGGTACGTTCTAGACATTTCAAAAATGACAGCAAGTTGTTAGAAGTTAAGGCGCCCAAGTTTAAATATCAGGTGCGCTGGAAAAGACTGTGAGCCCTGTGGAAATTTCATCTGTAGAAAGACACTACTTGCTGTTTCTGAGCGCCTATCCCAACTCAAGTCTTTGTGTTCCAGATGAGTAGGCGCTATCCAAAAGATCCTTGCTGGCTGTTCAAATAAAGTCATGATGAATAGGGCCAGTATTGTTTGACTGTTATTTAAGTTCACTTCAGACTTTGCGCGCCCTTATATATTTATGTTAGCACATCTTTGATTAAACTGCCAAACTTTGTCTTCTATGCAATAGAACTGTCTCTGCTAATCCCTCTGACAGGTTTTGGTCAATATGAATTGAATGGTGTCCTGGCTGTCATCTCATGCGTCTAACATTTGATCAAGGCATCTGCATAATTCTATTTTGGTGGCCCCATAGTCCAATCTGTCAAAAGCTACGTTGAATAATGAAAGAAGTATTATAAATCTGCAAAGTGGTTGAAAATTTAGTTGTTAGTGATCATCTATCCGTACGCTGCTCCTTGACTTTTTTCATCTAAACATCCAAAGAGCATTCATGGCGCTGCTAGCTAGTTGGTCACACTTATGGAATAATATTCAAAATAGATTTGATACATATTAGAGTTTTCCCTATCATAAATTGTTCTGCGATCTTTTGTGAACTGATTTATCTGTTTGACTTTTGAACATGAGCAGGATAGAAGATATTAAGTCTTTTTATTGACATTCTGCTAAAAACAAGGGAGTATGATTTTACACATGTTTAATGCTTGAAAGTTTTTAAAGATCATTCTTGGGTGTCTTTTTCTTGCTAATGTCTATCAGCTTGAAAAAAAATTTAGGAACCTCAATCGGTTGGCCTTCCTTTTCGTGCTTATTATCATATAAACATATCAAGATTGTTGGCTTTTTTGTTTTTTTCAAAATTACCATATTTCCATTTCTTTCACTAAATTGATAAGTCTTGTATATGTTTTTATCAATTTGTGAAATAAATTGCCTAATTTTTATTTGTGATGGAATAGGTACCAAAAAAAAAGCGAACAAAGGAAAAGCGAAGGAGGTACAAAAAAGCAAACAAAAGGCGAAAAGGTGCAAGGCGAAAGAGAAGGCTATCAAACGAAAACGAAAGGAGGATTTTTGTTTGAAAACACAATGTGTTTTTTAACACTTTGATCAAAACTACTTCACAAAACGAAAACGAAAGGAGGGAAAGATTTTTTCTTTTGAAAACACAATGTGTTTTTTAACACTTTAAGTGTTTGATCAACACTTCACGAAATTGTTTTCCTTTTCGTTTTAGAACATTAGTTTTCAATTGGGGCTAAAACGAACAAATTGCTTTTCATTGCAAAGGACTTAAAACGAACCTTAGAACACACTTACTAGATTTCGTTTTGGGTTAAAAATTGAACAAGCAATCCTCATATTTCATTTTGGTGCTTAAAACGAATTCACAATTGCTTTGAAGGGTATAAAACAAACAAGTGTTTGATTTGAGTGATTGTCTTTTGAGTGCGTATCCTCTCCCCTTGCGCTTCGTGCGATCTAGGGTGCAAGAGAAACACTCAAAATACATTTTATTGCTTTGAAACACTTCAATTTGGGCTTAAAAAATTGAACATCTTGTGCGAGTGTGAGTAGGGCATTTTCGCGTACATTCTCTTTCTTTGTGCCATCAAAGATCGACCGAAGTTACGGATTGTGTCTTTGCTCGCTTTTGTTTATCTTAGAGGGCCTTTGGGAAAATTCAAGCGACACTCAACCGTAACACTCTAAAGCCAAGAGTATTTCCTGGATATAAATGAGGATTTTTAAACGCTATAATCACGCTGGTTGGCTCAAGATGGATCCGAAGGGGACTCTTGCCACGCTATCAACTCCTACGAACGAAGTCCTTACTAGAACCTATGTAAGTTAGAATTTGCCAAAATCCTTAACTGTTGTTGGCAAGAACGGCCGCTCAAGCCGCCCACAATTTTACTTTTTAGTAGATGGAAAGCATGCCATGGGAGTTTTAAGGGTGTTGATGCTTGGCTGCCCCCGTATAAGGAGTGCCGTGGAGGGGAGCCAAGGTCAAGATCTAACCATCCGCTAAAAGTAGGCGTAATGACTTGTCCAAGTGGGGACTCAACAAACATTGTCTATCACATCCATAGGGCTTGTAATTATTCTTTGTTTGAAAACACAGTGTGTATTCGAAAACATTTTGCAAACAAACATTCAACATGGTTCTCAAAATTTCAAACCCTCTTTTAGACAAATATCATTGACTCAATCCATATGTTACTGCTTTCCCTGCGGATTCACATTCGTAGAGGTTCCTAAGCATTGGATTATATCTCAATTTGTCTTCTTGAGTAAACAATAGGAAAACCCTTGCCTTAAGTTCATTGAATTTCCACATAAAATATCTTGTGGGGTTTAAAGAAATTAAGACATTGGTACATCTTAGTTTGAAACTTTAATCAAAGAGAGTGTTTTTGGTAAAATAAATCCATTAAGCAAAGACTAAGCAAAATGAACTTTCATGTGTGTTGAAGACTCCAAATCCCAAAAGCAAAAATCATTGATTGGAAATCCAAAATGGTCAAATCATTCCTTGGTTAAACAAAGGTCTTTAGGAAGCATATGCATGCTCTTCAATACCTAGGTCTTGAAAAATACAAAGTGGTCTTTTTAGGTTCATCTAGGGATCAAAACAAACCAAATCTCTTTCATCCATCTTTCAAAACATCCAAACATCCATCTCACAAATCAACTTTTGATTAAAACCTTGAAATCATCCTTGAAATGCTAGGCTTTATGACAAAATCAAGCAATCATTCAAACTCATTGAGATCAAGTCCTTGAAAACATTTATCAAAACACCTTTGGCTAGGAGTGTGTGAATGCATCCTTTTGCATATCTTTAGTCAAAGTCATCCAAATCATCTTGTCTAGCTTAGTGTATGTAGATGAATCCTTCTCATATACTTAGTGAAACAATCATCCTATTTGGGTAGGTGTGGGTAGATGTATCCTTCTCCTCACACATATCCAAATCATCATCCTTTGAACACAACTATCCTTTAGATCATTATCAAACATCTTAGGGTCTTTTTGTTCAAAATCCAAAATCAAAATCCATATCAAGATCAAGGACAAAGTCTCAAAAATCCAAAACATCAAACCAATCAAAAAATCCAAAGCCCTAGCATTTCATTCAAGATTTATCAAAAGTAAAAAACATCCATAGCATCCATCTTTGAACATCACCATCCTATCATCATATCATCATCACGTTTGATCCTAAAAGGCATCCTAAAAACTTTCACTTTGGGACATAAAATAGAGATTAAATCCAAGGAATCAAGAGATTCATCTCCCATATTTCCGAAGATTGATCCTTGTTTTATGGTTCTAACGAGATCTCAATACAAGAAGAGTATGGAAGCCCACAAAGAAACTCCCGCTTCAAGTGACCTTAGCCAAACAAATGCAGAAATGAATCTTGCAGAATCAAGCAATCCATTGGTCCCCTCATCATCACAAAACCCACAAGAAGAAAATCAAGGGGAAGACCTCACCTTTGGAATGTCTCGCGAAGAAATAACTGAAATGCTCCAAAATCCGGATAACCATAGAATCATCAACATCATGATGAGACTTAACCCTTCGTTGTACATGCTTGAACTAGCAAAGCAAGGGGCCAAGTTGCCTTCGGATTTTGATATGAGCACTATAGTGGAGACATCTTTTCCACCAATCTCATCCACCATCCCCATTTCATCTACACCTCCATCCCAAAACGTCACGCAAAACATTCCAAAAATCACGACATCGATTGCTCCAACTCAACCAAATGAAAACAAGGGAAACACATTTCTCAATGAACTTCAATCACATCCCCTTGTGAATAACCAAAACTTGGACGCAAACACCATAGTGGAACAAAACACCCTCCAAAATTCATTGCACCAAAATGTTCCTCTCAATTTACATTATGACCTATCATCAACATCATTTCATGGAGCATCACAAACACCTCTTCTCACGAATTCACAAAAAGAGGGAGACATATTCGGACCAGGGGGCATTTTTAACACTACAACGCTCTCGCAAGGATTCACCCCCCTCACATTTCCACCTATCCCACCACTATCATTATCATCCACATCACTCCTTGGCTTGGGGTTGCCTCCCCTACCAAGCATCAATCAAACCGCTATCCCAACCATGAATCAAAACATTTTGCCAAACGCTCAAAACTTATTGTTGACATCACAAATGACAAACACGCAAGCAATGGCAACATCATCAAACACCCCCACAACATTGCAAAACATGGTCTCTCAAGGGCTAATCACATCAACGACGCCACTTACCACGTCAACAACACCATCCACCAATCACGCAATCAACATGACAACACCATCTACCAACCAAATGATCAACACAACATCATCATTCACCACCACCACAAACGCCATTCCAAATCCACCACCACCCCCACCGCCACCAACATTCACCACATCAAACCAATTCGACGCAACATTGCAAGCTGCTTTCCAAAGAGGCTATCAACAAGTGCAAAAACAAAAAGCTGTGCAACAAGCCGCTCAAGCTGCGCAAGCTGCCAAAACCGCACAAGCTGCATTACAAGCACAACAAGCATAACAAGCCAAAGCTTTAAGCACAACAAGCTTTATTGCAACAACAACAACAACAAGCCACCCAAGCCGCACAAGCATTGCAAGCACAAAGAGTCGCTCAAGCACAACTTTTATTGCAACAACAAACCACACAAGCGCAAGCCCAAGCACAAGCTCAAGCGCAAGCACAACAAGCACAAGCACAAGCACAACTTCTTGCACAAGCAGCGCAATGGAAAGCATACCAACAAGCATTAAATACACAAGAACAACAAGAAGCAGTTAGGACTATGTTCCAACAAATCGCTGCTTAAACGCGAACAAGCATCAACAAGCTTGTTAGAACAACAACAAGCGCAATGTTAAAGCGTAACAAATGCTACTATAGGAACAGCAACAAAGTACAACAACAAGCAAAAATCAGCTAACAACAAGAGCAAAAACAAGCATTGTTCATCCAAAAGCAAGTAGAAGCCTACTTCGCCCGCCACAACATACCGATACCATTGAACAATGCACAAACCAACCCACCCATCCAAACCAACCCATCCATCCAAACCACAATTGCAACACCCCAAAACACATTCATCCCACCCCCTGATCCTCAGAATGATATGACGACACAATTCAAGTTGCTCTCGCAACAAGTACTCGATCTTTAATCGTATGCAACAACCCCAAAACTAAAGCAACTTGTGTCCCTATCCATTTGATAGGAGCCTAGACATGAAACCATTCCCTAAGGGATTTGAGATCCCTAAATTTGACAAATATCGAGGGACGGGAAACCCTGAAGATCACATCAGGGAATTCCAGGTTCATTGTATGGAGGTTGCATATGACGATATTTATCTGATGCGGCTATTCCCTAGGAGCTTAGCAGGCAATGCCATAGAATGGTTCTCTCGCTTACCTTCAGGCATTAGGACATTCGAAGAAATTAGAGACGCATTCATTAGAAACTACGCATGTAACATTACAATGGATGTTAGTCTCGAAGAACTCCACGCTCTGAAACAAGGAAAGAATGAATCTTTCACTTCATTTCTTAAACGATGGCGATCTAAGGCCAATCAGAGCAAATGGACCATGCCAGAAGAGCAACAAGTTTGCACAATCATTACCAACCTTGAAAGTCGCTTGTCATTTCACCTCAAGGTTCAGGGAATCACCACCTATGATCAACTAATTTCCAAGGCGCTTAGCATCGAAAGAGCCCTTGCAACCCAACCCATCGAATCAACATCATATCATGAACCACAAAACAATCGCCCACCCTCAAATTACAATGATAAACCTCGTACATGGGCGAGAAACAAGAACATCACTAATGATGGCGTCGTTGATGCCAAGGTGGTCATTAGTGGTCCACGCCAAAATACACCCGCACCGCAAATCCAACCACAACGCCAAAACACTCATCACACAACATATCAACCCAACAGTAATCCCACCATCAATAACGTCAACGACCAAAGAGTACCGCCTCAATGCAAAACATACCCCAAACAAAAATACACTACTTTGGGGGAACCACTGGAAGACATCATGAAAAAGCTAATCGACGAAAAACTGATCCAAGCTCCCACGTTTGAGAATTATCAAGAACCTGATGTCAAACCTCCTTGGTACAATGAAAATCAACTATGTGAGTTCCACAAGATCAAAGGCCACACCACAAATAACTGTATGAGACTCAAGAACATCATTCAAGATCTCATCGACAAAAGAATCATAAATGTGGAAACACCTACAGGGAATCAGGATCTTAAAATCTACACGAATCCGATGCCGAATCATGGCAACAAAGGGAATAACAAGGATAAAGGAAAAGGCAGTGTAAATCATGTATACAAAACCGTTGTTGCCAACCTCAATGAAAACTGCATGGTAATCACCATCAAGGGCGCCCATGCCGAAGACTGTGGAGTCACCACAAGAGGCGGAAAAGTCACCATCGCAGGATCATCCCAACCCAATAGAGTTCCTTCATCAAGAGCCGTTTCGTATAGCTACAATGTCGTAGACCAACTAAAAAGAACGCCAGCACACATCTCCATCATGGAGTTGTTAAAAATCTCATCGGCCCATAAAAAGATCCTCGAAGAAGCATTAGCCTCATCCACTGTCCCCGCAGATCTTGATGCGGAACAATTCCAAGCTATGGTCGAAAACATCATAATGCCTAACCTCCTTACATTTTCCGACCAAGATTTTGCCGCCCAACCATCTCACAATCGTGCACTTCACTTGGAGGTATTGTGAACAAAAGTAAAATCAAAAGGGTCCTAGTGGATGGAGGTGCAGGTTTGAACATCTGTTCTTTTAGCCTCATCAAGCAGTTAAAGATATCGGAAGATTCCATTGACAAAGGAAAGGGCATAACAATCAGAGCATATGATGACCAAGAAAGAGTGTCACAGGGCACAATTAAGCTCCCTATCTAAGTAGGGCCAACACTTATGGAAACCACCTGTCAGGTCCTGGACCTCGACTTACCATACAACATTCTCCTGGGACGCCCATGGATTCATGCAATGAAAGCCGTAGCATCAACCTTCCACCAATGTATAAAATTTACACATAATGGACAAGAGGTCACTATCCATGGAGATCCTGAGCCATTTTCATACTACAAGAACCTGGAAGCCAAATACTACAAAATCCCCCAAGTGCCGAAAAATGATGAGGGCCCATCCACATCATACATCGATCCCGCCACTCTCACATCCACTTCTGCGACAGAGACACCCGCCATTCCCACCATATCCGATATCAAGCTTATCATCCAAGAGGACGGTTGTGGAAGTTATAAGTTGCCTAACAATGCTTTTGTGATAGGAGAGTTACCACAATCTCCAAGATCACGAGGACGCCCACAAGAAAATCAAGCTCCCTCATCACAAACCTATCTTCAAAATTATCCTGAATTTACAAGGTGGGGAGACCTTGGCCATGAGGTAATAGAAGCAGATCCATCAAACATGTTGTATCGAGATGAAAGAATGACACCTGAATTACCAATGGACGAAAGAAGCAGAGGCCTACACATGATGCTTGCGATGGGCTATGACCGAAATCAAAGACTGGGACAAAATGACAATGGGATCTTAATACCAATCATGCCTGAGACGTGACCTATAACAAATCTTGGTCTTAGATGTACCCCTCCGAGAATAACCATACATGGCCGAAGTCCTCCGGTTAGAGCCGCTAATGTTTCTCCTCAGCCAGTCCTAGTACAAGTGCATTCCCCAATACCCATAGGGACAAACATGCATAACTTTATCACTGAGCCTTATATTAGTAGCGATGACGAAGATACCTTATCCAACCTACCTAGGTTATTCGAAGATACCACCCTATGTATGATTAGTACCATATCCTTTGAACCAAATAGTCAAAATCATGAGATCCGCTTAGTCTACCCCCAACTGATCGACTATGACCAACGAGGACCACCAGTTCTTGATACATTTGAAAACGATGAAGCGCTCTCAGAATTCATGGGGTTGAGGGATAACATTCCGGATGGAGATCACAAGGCAGGATTCATAATGGAGTTAGACACACACGCCTACTATGGGGAAACGATTGAATCCTTCAGTCGCAAAAGTGAGAAACTAAGAATCATATCCAAGTCCTTGAGTGAAAACCACACCGTGGCACTCTCCGACAAGAAAATAGTAAAATAGCGACGATCCAATCTGAAAACCTCTCGAGGGCACCCGAGGATGAAGGATTCAATCTTCCCTAAGAGCTATTCATCAAGAGAAGTCAGCCAGCCTTGGCCGAAAAATGCAACCCACCAACCTTAGGAACAGAGGGAGACCCCGCGATATCAAGCATTTTATGAATCACTCATTATCGAAGAGCAAGAACTCTAGCAAAGATTCTAAGGGAAAGACAAGTAAACTTCGCATGGAGTTATGCGGATATGCCAGGACTTGATCCAAATATTGTGGTCCACCACCTAGCAGTGTATCCAGTTGCAAAACCTGTTAGACAGAAGCTTCGCAAAATGCATCCTCAAATCGCTTTGTTAGTCAAAATGGAGCTCAAAAAATTGTTAGATGCTGGATTCATCCGACCAATTGATTATCCAGAATGGGTATCGAACTTGGTACCTGTTTCAAAACCTGACGGAGCTATCAGAATCTGCACGGATTTCAGAGATTTAAACAAAGCATGTCCCAAGGATGACTTTCCACTTCCCAATATCGATATGATAGTGGACATGACAGTAGGGCACGAGATGCTATCGTTAATGGACGATTTTTTAGATATAACCAAATTATGATAGCAAAGAAGACCAACACAAGATGTTTCCTTTACTTGTCCATGGGGACCCATCGGCTGAACATGATGCCATTCGCCTAAAGAATGCAGATAACCTATCAAAGGGCCATGACTGGAGTATTTCATGATATGATTCACAAAAAATAGTTGAAGACTATAACATGACATCCTAGCAAAGTCAAGAAAAAGACAAGATCATATAGCAAATCTCTAAGTGCTATCTTTGACAGATTAGAGGGAATACAAGGTCGATTAAACTTAAGAAGTGCATCTTCGGCGCATAATCGAAAATTACTTTAGGATACATAGTCTCCATGAGGGGTATTGAGGTAGATCCAACAAAAGTCAAAGCAATCCTTGAGATGGAAGCACCAAGGAACTTAAAGCAACTGAGAGGCCTCCAAGGCAGGCTTCAATCCATTAGAAGGTTCATAGCACAATTGGCAGACAAGCAGAATCCGTATTCACACCTACTCCACAAGGGGGTAGTATACAAATGGGATACCAAGTGCTAAGAGGCATTCAACAAAATAAAGGAATATCTACTGACACCTCCAGTGTTAATGCCACCTATCCCGAGAAAGCTATCGATCTTATATGTGTCGAATGCCAGCTAGAACCCTAGGAGCTCTCTGTCAAAGATGATGAAAACTAACGTAAAGGGCCATCTTACTATATCAGCAGACAATGGCTATCGGTCACTTGTGCCAAATTACTCCTTCATTGAAAAGCTTTACCTCAAGCAAAGAGCATTTGCATCCCAAAAAATTCGCATTAATTGCTACGTTGGCACACAAGATCAAGCTCATTGCTTAAAAATCGATCCCCAAATATCTCTTTATCCAAGGCAATGCTCTCACAGTAGAATGGCAAATGGGTCATGATATTAGTCGTAATATGACATTCGAGTATGTTGGAGAGAAAAGCCATCAAGCCAAGTTATTGGGCACCAATTAGCGTAAGCACTCCATGTATTCTCGAATCTCTTTATCTCGTAGTTTCCTGATGAGTCTATTTTAACCTCAACATTGCCGACATCGGAACTATACTTACGGGTCATATACACAACATGGATCAGGAGCTGGTGTCTTCTTCATCACCCCACAGGGGGACTGCATACCAAGATCATACAAACTATCATTTCCTTGCACTAACAACATTGCAGAATACGAGGCTTTGACTATAGGTCTCAGGATAGCAGTGCTGTGGGAATATCATAGTTCTCAAGGTATACGGTGACTCACAGTTGATCATAAATCAGGTCAATAATGAATATCAGACAAAGGATGACAAGCTAACCCCATACAAGAAATTGGTGGAGACTCTAAAAGAATCCTTCATCGACATAACATTTGAGCAGATTCCAAGAACCAACAACAGAGCAGCTGACGCCATGGCTACAATTGGGTCTCTATTAGATATCCCTCATAATGTACCGAAATATGAATTTCTGATTGAGCAGATTCTCGTTCCCACATTCAAGGTACCAGAATCAGAATATGTGTGTGAAATCGTTGGTCCAGGCGATCCTTGGTATCATGACATCTACACTTATCTTCGAATAGGAGTCTTACCCGCTGACCTACCATCAAGCCTAAAACGAACCTTCATCAAAAAAGCATCTAGATTTGTCATCCTAGGTGATACCTTATATTGTAGAAGCATAGAGGGTACTTTACTTCGCTGTCTAAATGCTGAGGAGGCATTAACCGCTCTAACTGAGGTTCATAACGGCATCTGTGGCTCACACTCGAGTGGAATGACCATTGCCAAGAAACTGCTGAGGCTGGGGTATTACTGGCCCACGATGGAGAGAGAAGCGCATGATCATGCCAAAAGATGTTTACAATGTCAGCAACATGGGGATCTCATCCATGCCCCAGCTCAAGAGCTCCATCCGATCATCACACCATGGCCTTTCTCACAATGGGGACTCGACCTCATTGGCAAAATCACACCCACCTCATCCAATGGCCATAAATTTATCATAACTGCAACTGAGTACTTCACAAAATGGGTGGAAGCCATACCCATGACCTATGTCACTGGAAAGCAGATCTCAAAGTTCATCCTGAACTATCTCATTTGTTGCTATGGTGTTCCATAAGCCATTATCTCAGATAATGGGACACCATTCAAAAATCAGGAAGTCTGTGACCTATGTGATAAGTTTAAAATCCAACATCGCTTTTCTACCCCATACTATCCCCAAGGCAATGGCCAAGCAGAAGCCACAAATAAAACCATTCTCAAAATCCTCAAGAAAATAGTCAATGACGCAGGTCGTGACTGGCACTTGCAGCTTAATCCTGCCCTCTGGGCTTATCGAACCAGCATCCGCACACCCACTGGCGCCACCCCTTCTCCTTGGTCTATGGATCAGAAGCCGTACTGCCCATTGAGATTGAGCTCCCATCCCTCATAATATCACTGCAAAATCTCATCACTGATGAAGAATATCGGGTCTCAAGACTAAACGAGCTGGAGTTACTGGATGAGAGAAGGATTGATGCTTTGAATCATTTACAAGTCTATCAGAATAGACTCAAACGGAGCTACAACAAGAAGATCAGAAGAAGGACTTTCCAAGTCGGAGAACTAGTCTTAAAAGAAAATCAGAAGAATGTGCCAAATCCCAACAGCAAAGGAAAGTTCGAACCCAATTGGTTAGGGCCTTTCATTGTCACAGCAAGCTACAAATCAGGGGCATATCAGCTATCAACACCCGAAGGGGAACCTCTGCAGGAGCCCATGAATAGCTCCCATCTCAAAAAGTTTTATACATAATTCTTTCAAGGTATAGAACCAAAAATTCCAAAAAATCAGAAAATGTCCTAAAAAAATGGTTACTTAGGTGAAAACCTGGCAAACAGGCATCTTGGTAACAACAAAAAAAATCAAAAAAGTAAAAAATCCAAAAAAAATCAGAAAAAGGATCAAAATAGTAAAGATAAAAAATCATCCTCTAGTAAAAACCACCTTGGTGGCACTTTGGGCAAGTACCTCGGTGAAAACACGGCAAGCAGGGCACCTTGGCCAATAAATAAGCACTTTCCATCCACCAGGATCTTTATGGCTCGATCTGCATCATCCATCCATTTCGCATCCATCTCATCCATATCTCCATCCATCACTCATCTGCTCACATCCGCACCATAGCTTGGTCCTGTGCTCGTATCATGATCCCTCCTAGTACTACTCGGCCCATTCTCAAGGTCAGTTTGTCCTGCCTTTATCGGAGTAGTCTATTGCATCACGTTGGGGGCACGTTCTCATCGGATCGGATTCGTGTATGGTCTTAAAATCCTCAAATGGAAAATCCAAAATCATAAAATCCAAGTAAAACATCAAAACATTTCCAAAATCCAAAACATCAAAACATTTCAAAATCAAACTTATTCAAACATTTCAAATCCAAAACATTCAAAACACATTTCAAAATCAAAGGTCGTCTTGTAGAACTTCGTAGATCTCACGAGGCTTGTGAGCGTGGAAGCCAAGGTTGATCTTTGATCATCCCGAGACATTTAGGTCAGTCTAGGGTAGTCATAATGGCGACATTTCATCATGTGTATCTTCATGCCGTCGGTCAAGTTGTCGGTCGAACTTCATTGGTCTCTGCGTGTATAAATGGAAGCCAGGCTAATCTGCTCGATAAACCCCAGGGCCCTAGGATAGGTCTTTAAGTTGAAATCTTAGAAAATCCCAAAAACATTGGAAAACATAAAATCAAAACATTTGTAAAACCTCTAAAAATTACCAAAAACAGCCTCAAAACATTGCAAAATTCCAAAACATCCAAATATTTGAAAAATCCATCCGCCTCATCTCGCTTGCACCCGCAATAAACACCATTCATAATAAACTGATCGTCATCCTCAACCTTTGGTGAAACAGTTAGAAACAAGTCTAGCAGGTTAAAAGTAAAACTCAAAAGCATCAAGTCTCAAGTCTAGGACAGTGAGTAAACAAATTGGTCATCTCTTTGTATCGGTAACACCATCATCTGAGTTTGTCCCATATCAATCATCCCTCATAAACGAAATGACGTGCCGCCATCCACTAACATGTCCTAGGATGAATCCTTCCTACAATGGGCATTATCTTTTGGCAATAAGTTTCGCTTATCATCCTTAGAAAACACATCCTTTTCCGTTAGCGGTATTAAAGAGCATTAGTCTGTTTATTTACTTGGTCTTTTTCTTTTGACTTATCTTATTTGTGCCCATTCCAAGGACCTCTCGATGATATCCGAACGAAGGATTTAGAGAGATAGGAATGGGGCAACGATCATTATCTTTTGTTTGCTGTGCTTGTTGGACGTTCTTGTAAAATAACTTGGCGAATACTTGCTTTGTTAGATATGTATGGAGGATGCTCTATAGCTTGTTGACTATTGCATTGATTGGTTATACCTCCTGTTTTGGTCCGAGATGTTTGAGACTTCTAAAGTGCATCCTAGCAAGGTTTTCGTATGTCAAGTGTGAACAAGAATACTCCTACCTATTTGTCGAGTCAAAGTCCATCACACTAAGTACAACGCCATCCTGGTCCTTTATACCTTGATGCATCGTACTTAGGTGTGTTATCAAAAATAAAGTAAGTGACCCTTTGAAAATCCCAATCCTTGATAAGCAAATCATCATCATCATCTATCATCATCGTCTCTAATAAAGTCTCGACCAATCATGGACTTGTTGGATCCTTTTGTCATCATCTCATTTCCACGCTAACATTGCATCATGAATAGTCCATCATGCATCCATCCTGCATCCACAAACCGTTAGCATCATCATCACCAATGCATCCATTATGCATCCATTCTGCATCTAGAAAACCGTCAGCATACCACATATCATCCATATCATACATCATAGGAAACATCGATCATTTCACATGCATTGCATATCATCATCATAATATAGATCTCATATTCAAGCATTTCATAACCACCATCGCGATAATCACAACATATCACATCATCAATCTCATCCATCTCATATCATATCATCATTTAATTTGTTTAGAAATAATATAGACGAAAGTATTCTAAGTATCTGAAATCATCTTTGCATCACACCATAACCATCCATTTTGAATCTTCTTATCTTAGATCTAATTCCTCAAATCGAATCTTTTCGCTCGATCTCTCGAGGGGCAATGTACCAGTGTACTTCTTTCTGTTGGGGCATCCGAAAAATCATAAAATTTTTAAATTTCGATCGCGGCAAGTTATTCTTTGAACCAACACAAGTACATTGCTTCAAAGAGGGCAAATGTAGACATGCAAAATTTACATTATGTATTTCATCGATTCTGGCCAAATTAGATGTCGCATTAGGGACCATTCATCAATTAATCAAGTGCATGTTCATCCATTCATTAAATAATCTCATTTATCAAATAAACATTATCATTCAACCTTCATTTTGCATCATCCATTTAATTAAATAAATCAGGACTTCATTTAAATCAAATCCTAAATCATATTCCACCATTTTCTGATTTAAATAAATCATTATCAAAGTCCAAAATGTCAAATCACTTAATCAGCATTAATCAGCATGATCATCATCTAATCCTAATCTAATACTAATCCACATCCCACTTGCATTATCTAGATCTAGCCACTTGCACAATAAATCAATTTTATTGATTTATTAAAATCATTTTCCCTCAACATGACAAGTCAAACAGGGCATTTATTGCTCTTCTTTCTTGTCCCCCTCTCAAAATTTATTGCAAATTTGAATTCAAAATTTCCCCCTCTTGGGCACTCTTCCCAAATCTTGCACACACATCAACTAATCACATGATGACAAGTGTCGTCAACTCATTGGCTTATTTTTGATCCCACATTGGTCCCTCTTCAACACTTGGCATTTTGAAAATCCTTAAATAGGTGCATCATCCTCAAGCAAATCATTCACAATTTCATGCAAGGTTACTCTCTTCATTTGAGATTTGATCTTGTTCATCATCAATCCATCATCTCCATTTGCATTTGCACAATTTGAGCTTTGATCAAGGGTTGGGAAAGGGTCACTAGCACATGTGACACCAATCCAACTATGGAATAGGTAATTTGTTGAATGTTTTCATCATGCATTTGGCTTTTCTTTATCTTTTGTGGCATTTTGGAACATTTACAATGTATTTCATAGGAGTATTCTTGAAGGATTTGTTGATACTAACCCTTGTTTGAGTATAGTGTTTGCAGATTTTTAAAGGTACTCACAGTTCCCTTCCATTTCACAACAATTCCACATACCTCAATCTCCCCACCCTTCACCCATTATCTTAAATATCTCCCCCACCACCTTCCTATAGTCCATGCTTTTGGCTAAGCCTCCCCATTCATATTTTTCATAGGTCCCATATAAACCCTATCATCTTCCCTACATAATCCGTATAATAATCAACTATTTTCCTCCATAATCAACCTCATAATTTTCCATCTACCTAATCCATCTCACACTCATGCAATTCCTTACCAACATCTATGAGCATTTCACATGGTCCATACAATGATGTCCATTCATATCTAGTGGGACTACCAACTTTCATGTAACTAGACAATTGAGTCCCTCCTATCCATATTCCCCTTCTCCTATCCAAAAAGACAAAAAAAAAAGAGTAAAGAGAAATCCCTTTGTCCAACGGTGAAAATTTGGTAAACAGGCACCCTGGATAAGTACCATGATGAAAACCTAGCAAACATGCATCATGTGTCTAGGTTGATCTTCTATGTCACTTACACTTGGGGGCACAATGTCTTATCTATCCAGCCTATCATTTTCATATCATATCATTTCCATCCTACCTACCATCTTTAGCCATCATACATTCCTATCATATTAAGTGCACTTATCCACCCTTATCCTTTTGATCTTGATAAAGACATAGGGGCACAATGTTGAAACATGTTTTGGATATCTTGATAGACCTCATCTTTCTAAACAATTCTACCATTATCCTATTGTCATAAAAATTTTCATGAAATATCCTAAGTATTGTACCTATAATGAGGCATGCTATTCCTATATAACATAGTCTCTCGAAATCACATCCTTGATCTCTTATGAGGGATACATCCATTCCATTAAGTATGACCTATCCTTTCCATCCATTCATCTATCACGAGCATTTTATCCCTTACCCCATCACCCACACTTGCACCTAGACTTGGTTTTCCCCTTGTCATTAGTATCTAGCACAAAGGCTACTCAAATTTTCATCCTTTGACACTTCAAAACATTTCAAAAATCCAAAAAAAAATATCAAAACATTTCAAAAATCCAAGCAATAACATCAAACCACATCACTTCTTCTAATCAATCTAATCATTATCATCAAATCAATTCATTTCTTCATCAATCCAATCAATCAAAATCATTCCAATCAAATCAATTCATCAATTCAATCAACCAATCATCTAAACAAATCACTTCAACCTAAATCATTCCAATCACATCAATTCTTCTATTCAATTTATCACATCCTATCATCCAATCAATCATCATATCATTACAAATAGTTTCTTCAAATCAATCAAATCATCTTCAATCATTCCAAGCAAATATCCAAATTCAATTCAATCCTTAATCCATACCAATCAAGTCGATCAATCTTGTCAAATTATCCAATCACATCCTTTGGTCTTGATCCTAATATTGTCGTAAACCAAACCAACCACTCAATCAATCAATTATCACCATCCTTGTGTTGCTCTAGGGACATGTCTCTCCCCACAATGACAACACTAGTTATCATCATCATCAATCAATCAACATCATATCAATGATTCAATATCAATCAAGCTAAATCAATCTGACTCATGTCTATCTATCTATGACCCATATAAGTGACACATACTCATCAAACTTAGATAAGTGAGCCATATTAGTGACCCATATCAAGTGACCCATATCAATGAACCATATTAGTGACCCATATCAGTGAACCATATCAGTGACCCATATCAGTGAACCATATCAGTGAACCATATCAAGTGACCCATATCAAGTGACCCATATGAATGAATCATATCAATGAACCATATCAAATGACCCATATTAGTGGACCATATCAGTGACCCATATCAGTGATCCATAACAATGACCCATATCATTGAACCATATCAAGTGACCCATATCAAGTGACCCATATCAAGTGAACCATATCAAGTGATCTATCTAAGTGACTGATATCATGAACTCAATGCTAAATTGATCCATGTGAATATCAAATCAAGCTACTCTATCATCATTTTACTATTTTTTTTCTTTTTCAAGAATTCAAATTTATCAACAATCAAAATATCATCCTATTTGTATTTCAATCACAAATGCAAAACTATTTTCAACCAATAATCTACTATTTTTTAGAATCGCAGAAAGAAAATTTATCATAAGTCCTATCAATCATCTACTCTTTGTTTTTCGTAGAGGGGAAACAAATTTATCGGCCATCTACTCTTTGAATTCTATTTTGGGAAACAAAGTTATCAATCAGATTTTTTATCCATATCAAAATGATGATAAGACAATTTCTCTATACCTTTTGAACAAAGAAGCAATAAAAACATCATCTTTTTGACATATTTTGTTTCTTTAGGGAAATTTCGCTCCCCACAATGACAACACTATCATCATCATCAATCAATGGTTTACAACTTGACGGGGGAAATACCTTGTTTTTTTTTGTATCATTTGTGCATGATTGCTTGCTTGCTTGTGTGTGTTATCATTTTATCTTGCATTTGTATCAAATCTGTATCATTCTAGCTAATATTCATATCTTGTGTATGTTGGCGTAGCTTTTTGCACTATCCTTTGCATCAAGGTCACATCATACCTTTTGTACATTAGGACTTTAATGCTCTAAGTCTACTTCCTCATATTTCTAGACAAGATTGTATTATGCTGGGGCACGAGACACATTATCACCTTGGTCCTTATATCTTGGTGCATAATGTCTAGTGATATATTAAACATCATGGTTTCTCACCTTCATTTTAGCATATCACATACTTTCATCTCCTTCATCCACTTTCTATCTTGCATCATTCGTCTTATCCCTCCCTTTATCATTTCATTTCAAGAGCCTACCCGTGTTTGTTCAACCCGCCTATCCTCTCGAGGGGGAATCATCATTCCATCATCATCCTATCTTTCTATCATTATCCATTTTTCCTCTATCCATACCTTAACTTCTTTGAAATGATGTTACTTGACACAAATATCATCTCAAACATCACCTCAAAGAGGGGAAAAATTTAGACATCAAAAAATTGTCATCTTACGATACCTTGTCACAACATTGCATCATTTAGACATCTTGTATCATGTTTTTCCATAGGGACCCATGTCATCATCTAATTAGTTAAATAAATCTTATTTATTTGACTAATTTCATTTATTCCCTTCCTAACTAATTTCATTTATTCCCTTCCTATGCATAATCCATCCATTCTTTTAATGTTAATTAAATAATTTATATTGTTTAATTAATTAAATAATAGAAATTATTTAATTAATTAAATAATAGAAATTATTTAATTAATTAAATAATAGAAATTATTTATTTAATTAAATAATATAAATTATTTATTTAATTAAATAATTTCTATTATTTAATTAATTAAATAATTTCTATTATTTAATTAATTAAATAATTTCTATTATTTAATTAATTAAATCATTTCTATTATTTAATTAATTAAATAATTTCTATTATTTAATTAATTAAATAATTTCTATTATTTAATTAATTAAATCATTTCTATTATTTAATTAATTAAATCATTTCTATTATTTAATTAATTAAATAATTTATATTATTTAATTAATTAAATCATAATTCCAACATTAATTAAATAAATCAAATATTTATTTAATTAATAAAATCTTTAAAATATCTTTTCACTTTCTTTCCAAAATCTAAACTCATGTGTATCTAATTAATTTAATTAATTAGATAATTCATCAATTATCCTTCTCATCTTTTTCAGGATTTATTTCCTTTGAAAGAGAATCAAAATCTTTCTATCTTTTCACATCTTATCTTATCTTGTTTTAATTCCTTTAAAACAATAAATCAAAATCTTTCTATCTTTTGAAAATCTTATTTCACCTCATTGTATTTCCTCTTTTGTCAAAAATCAAATCCTTATCAATCTTATCAAATCTTATCTCTATCCACATCGAAAATCTATAAATCTAACATTTCACAAGCCATTTTGATCGAATCTTCACACATCCTTATGTTGTCAAAATCATTCTTCTATCTTCCATCCATCACCATCTATCATCTTCATCAGGTTGTTATGATGCAGAATTGAGCAACCAACATTCCTTCAACAATCAACCTTCGAAATCTTGCATTCTTATGTAGGTGGAGAAGATCCATGGAGATCAATCAAGTCTAGTTTGCGAATTGGTTTGCATGTTCTTTCTAGTTTGTACTTCATGGTGCTTTATAGGATTTAATTAGTTTATTGTTTCCAATGCATATAAACCTTAGTATTTTTCCCTATCTAAAAGTTGTCTTACGAGCTGAATATGATCTAATAAGGGGTTCAACACCATGTTTAGACTTGGATAAGATAATGAAATGTAAAACCCTAATTCAACGCAATGACCTACAAAATTACCTATAAATGTTAGTAAAATAGGACAAAAAAGAAACAAGATGAATAGTGTGCATTGATGAATTTGGAAGTGACTAATTGCAACTCTAAAACACTAGAAAAATTAACTTTTTGACCAACTAGGACTCATTTTCCAACCTGGGTGAATCATTCCTAGATCTTGGTTTTTGCACATAGGCCTATTTCAAAAGAAAAGTTATTTGAATCTGCAACTAGATTTAGCAAACAACTATAGTGGGCTCATTCACCACTCTTGGAAAATCAATACCATTCCACTTTTCTGGGAATTTAAAGTTTTGATCTACACTTTAACACCTACTCTCTCCTTCCAATTTGAATTTCAGATCCAACTCTACAAATATACTTGGAAAATAAAATATAAATTTATTATTTTCTAAAGCGGGGTTTTCCTTGGTCAAAACCCTAGTTTGGTAATTAAACCTTGATAGAAATAATGAAATACACATGAAAACCCTAGCCTTAAGTGTGTCTAAGGCTAAGAAATCTATAACATGATGTAATCCTATTCTACTGTGCATGAATAAGATGCATGAATGACTCACTTTGAGAGACTTCTAATCACCCAAATGAGCCTCAAAAATGCTTGTCCCTTCCCTAGGCTGAATGTAGATTCATAATGAAGGATGGAATAACTTAGGAAACAAGTGTTTAAGCTTGGGTTGGTGGCTAGTTGCATCTCCCAAACCTAGAATCCATCATGATTCACCATAGACAACCATTGATCAACCCTTGACAATGCTAGCTCTTGAATGGATGTCACCTTGAATACCTACAAAAGCACTTCAATGCCACTCAAAGAATTCAACATTACTTGCTCTTGAAAATTGAATGCTCTTGTGAAAGATTCTCAATACTTGTCTCTTGAGTTTTCTCTTGAAAATGCTTGCTCAAATTGCTTACATTGATAAAAATGACTTGAAAACTTGCTTATGTAGGAAATAACACCTTATTGATCATTATTTATACCTCAATGGATGACATCCACTAATGATTTAAATTAAAATAGTGAATTTCTTGCTCAAAATTGAAAAAGACCCCAAATGGGACTCATTTATCATCCTTGGCAAATGGCACCTAAGCAAACTCATTTTCCCAAAGTAGCGAATGAGTCCCACCTTAGTTTTTTGAGGTGGTTTTTTGGTATTTTTGATGTCGTAAGTGATTTCATTGGATTTTTAGGTGAAATAAGCTTAAAGATTTAAAATAATGGGTCTTAGGGGCCTATAAATGATGATTTAAAGGATAATTAATGCAAGGGTGCCCAAGATAGGTCCAAATTAGACAATGGATTGTACTATCTCAAAAAAGGGAGTATGACACTAGTGGTCACATTTAGCCCCCACTTTAGTCACCATATGACTCTACATGCATATGTAAGCTAAAGGAATCTAAATAGTACACTTTATCTTATAAAACGATACTCATATATATGTTTATTCACAACATGGAAGAATGAAGCCCCCAGTGTAGTTATCTGTAAAACCACAACATTAGGAACCACATCTAATAACATGAATTCATTAGTTGTCCATAAATCCTCTTTATATAACTTCTTTCTAGAAATCACATTCGAGGGTAGATGTATGTGCCCCCTTGATTCTGATTGATTAACAGAGGTGGAATCAAGGTAGCATTCTAGCCATGTCAAATAAAGAAAGTCATACAATAGGGTATTTCAAAGTACCATACTGCATAATGATAGATAGTTGATGAGGATGGAAGTGGAATCACAATTCTAAAACAACAAACAATGCCAAAAATGGAGCTCTCTAGCACACTTTATGTTGATTTGAATGAAATACACTTTTTAACCCTAATATAGTAAAAACCATAATTTTAACTTATATAAGAGAAAAAATATGAAGTAAATTCTTACTATTTTGTTATTTACCATTTTTTAGCTTGAAAGTGATCGAAGAGTAGTTGAAAATTCTGAGCTGACGAGACTATAAGCCTCCAAGACTAGATGTCTTACGAGACCAGGTGACCGATGATGAGCATTATCATGAGGTGATTGATTTTTCTGCCTTAGCTTTGTCCTTACGCATTTATTTGATGATTTTTACACATTTTTATGTTAATTTAGGGCCTTGGGAAAAAGTTCACAAAGTTTTACCTTTTCCACAAAGTGTCCCCTTTTTTTGGAAAGTGTCCCTTTTGTTCACGAAGTGTCACACTTTTTCGTACAGTGTCCCATTTCTTCGTGAAGCATCCCAAAAGGGGTCTAAAGTGTCTAGGACCTCTAGGAAAGTAAACTAGAAAAAAATTAGTACACTTTTTATTATTGTTGATGTAAATTTTTAAGAGTTTAGACTAATTATAGGATATATTTTTTCTTTTTTTTTAGGTTCCCACTTGTTCGTGACAGCATGATCTGGGTGGCAAAAAGATTAGCATTCTTTGAGATTTAGCCTCCACTCTTTTAGCAGAGGATAAATAGCTTTTGTAGACTATAGAATTATACTAGGTATACCTCATGTTCCCTATAAGCTACCATGATCCGATGCTAATGGAATTAGCAAAGCTATGGACACAAATACATATGTACATTTCATCTACTTACTGGTGAGATGACCATCACATTGGAGGACATAAATTGCATAATGTGAGTTTTGATTTAGGGTGAGTGAGTGCATTTCTAAGTGGAGTAATCATTTCACAAGATGAAATGAGACATGGAGTTGTACCTTGGTGGACCAGTGCATGATGAGAGAGTGAGAGCATAGATATATCTTGTGATTCTACTATATACTCATGGGCCTCACTGGTTACATGGATGATGATGATTACAATAGCACTAGTACTCATCCTTGACGACCGAGGAGTGCACTTGGAGGGAGGACTAGTACGCATGATACGATGGATGGCAAAGCACAAGACAATATAGCTTGGGGTTACAACATCCTAGCACACCTATACTATGATCTTGGATGGTTTGTATTATAGGAGGTAGAAAATATGGTACACTATATGCTTCTACAAATTTGGTGCCTAGAGCATATCACATGTGCCAAACCAACAAGTTTCCCATGTCTGGTAGCTTTGGGGTATCCTTGGGCTTTCAACTATCCTCTATGATTTTTTTGGTACTATGGCGACTTGTAATTTTGGAGAGTCCAATTTGATCGACTAGAGGAGGATGAGATCCTTTGGAGACCTTATCATATTGTGCTACAATGGCCAAATTAGACTTGGAAGATGAGGAGATTGCAGATGTATAAGTTCTTGATTAGTAGACATGATTACATAGTACAACCTTTCTACTATGATCATGTCAAGCTACTGTTTGGTTAGGTTCATATAGTACCTAGGGCACAACCCTTTTTCAAGAGATCAGTATCGAGTGCCTAGAGACCCAGTGATACTAGATGGTTCATTATTGAAGATGTTATCTATAGTGACTCGAAGTACTCAGATCATGATATGCCTCTAGTCTCTGACATTGATGACATCGGTGCCACATATGAGTATGAGGAGTGGTGGACAATATCACAACTGACTTCTATATTTCTGATGGTTGAGCCAATAGGTGATGCAGGACCACTCCCAGATGAGGGAGACAAGGTAGACGATAGGGTCGAGGAGACACATTATAGGGATGGAAACATATTTATAGATGTGATAGATGAGGAGTATGATGAGATTGTAGATCCCAACTATGATGGCTAGTAGGAGAGTGAAGAGGAGGATGAGGAGGAGGAGCATCCCATGAATGAGAGTGGTGAGGCAACAAATGAGGATCTAGTAGGCAATGAGTGGGGAGATCCATCCCCTATTTGTGTTACTAGATCATGAGCAACATCTACAACAGACACCAATACCCACAAACATGGAGAGGCTAGCACATCCTCCATGCCCCCTACACATGACGAGGTCAATTTCACACAACCTATTAGAGAGATAGGTGATGATATTTTATTTATTGTTATGCTTTATTCTTATGCTTATGTTTTATGCATTAATACATATATATCATGATATGTACTAATTATATTTGTGTTTTCTATCTTGTAGGATCTGTGATAGATCTTTAGGATCTCTATCATCAGGTGGCTGTAGAAATAGTGCCTCCATTAGTTGATGAGGAGGCCATTGACTCAGACTATGTTCCCCCACCCATCATGGAGTAGGACCTAGAGTTGTTCAGGTTGTACGTCAGACTGTGGGCAATGTATGAGAGTCTTAGGAGGCATGTCCACCGAACTAATGTTGCCTAGGATGCACAGTCATCTCTGACCCCTACAAAGTTCAAGAGACTAGAGTATGAGGTAGCTATATTATAGGTAGAGAGATATCAGATAGTATGGGAGCATCAGGAGGCCCTTGAACACTCAGTAGTTGCATGTTTTATAGTTTTCTCTTAGCACACTCAGTGAATCACAATCACGATCGTATACCATTATCTCCCAACAGACCGCTACCAAATAGATGCAAGCACTAGATCTTGAGGGATTTGGAAGTCATAGAACTTAGTGGCATTGTATATATTGATGACATACACAAATTATATATATATATATTTATGTATGAAAGAAATGAGGAGGATCAAGGAGATATAAATGCAAGCACAAGTGAACAATGCAAAGAATGTATTAGTTGACCCATTGATAAATAGCTCAAACCCTCAATTTATAGTAGAGAGGTGAGCAATCATAAGCCATAGGAATAGGAACACATGGCATGAGAATAGGAGAGGATTCCTTATCCTACAAATCATAGGGAAATATTCAAGAGACAACTCAACCACCTGATGAAGAGAGGAATCCTTATCCTACAACTCATTGGGAATGAGTCAAGGGTACACTCCAACACCTAACTATGATTGAGTTAGTGTAAAGTATAGTATTCATACACCAACACCCCTCATTAAGCATAGCTGAGGTGAGGTAATGAAAAATGGGTTCTTGCTATAAGCCATGTTAAGTACCCATGCACAAAGTAATCTCTCATGAAGTGGAGAAAAGTAGAAAACCCTATGGGAAAAAACCACCCTCCAAAAGAGAGAAAAGATGCATGAAAATTATACATGTGAAGAAGTACTACTTCTTTCACTGAGTACAAGATATGATTTCCTCAAAAAGTGAGAAAATGATTGAAAGTCTATGAGACACCCCCATATTACATGTTCTGCTACATTAACGTTGGATAGTTGACAAACGATGCAGACATAGATCCAAGAATGCTTCACAATGTTCCTTCCCTTGGGAAGAAATGAAACCAATTGAAGATGCGGGATATCTTCCCATGTGAGAAGATCTATGTATGATCTTGAATAGAGCTGAAACTCATCCAAGAATGATGATGATGGTGCGCATGATGTCTTTGAATGTTGCTCAAGAATCTCCAAGCCAGTGTTGACATGTGACATGGGAAGAGAAATTATATTTGAAGAAGACAAGGCTGATGCAACTTCATTAAAGTTTTCATCAAAAAGTAGATTGATGTCCTCAATGTGTGCTTCCATGTTAGTAATGCAGGACTCTATGAATAGAAATGAAATTTCGGGTAGATATGCATCCCAATCAGCAATGCTAGGAAGACTAATATCCTGTTGCAAAGAAGCGATGGAAACTCTCGAAGAAATGACTCTGAAATCTAATGAAGCAACAAGAGGAGGTGGAGGAATGATGATTTCATCTATGTCAACTGGACGCTTTGTATCTGAATCATGATGCGGGATACGAGTTGTGATCATAGTAGGATCATGCAGGAAGGGAGAAACATTGTAGTCTCCATGTATTTCCCAAATTTTGATCCATAATGCATGTGGACATTAGTATCCATGATGGCATACAAAGAGGCATATGGAATATGTAAACTGATTAATCCATGAATATGATCACGATTATTAAACCATTTATCCTTCTAAGATTGTTTACCTAGTCCATGGATAAGTCCATACAGATATGGTATGAGATTATGGAACCTGAGATGTTTCAAGATGCCTTTACACAAAGACTTATAGTTTCCTATTTTTAGGTTGATTACAGAAGAGTGGGTTTCATATGCCATGATTACAAACAGGTTAATTCCTTAAGACAATAGAGAATCAACACATTAAGAAACCCTCCAGATTAGATGAGCCTCCCCAGTTTTTGGCACTTTATAAGGTAGTGCATGAATCTCTAATAATCTCCCCCCTTAATGTCTCATCACAATTGATCAAACAGTTAATGTTTGTAGTGATAATTGATTAGATTTGCATAAATTATGTCAAATGCAAGATAAGAAAGATAAGAGGAAATAAAAAGAGTCACAACAATGAAAAAGAGGTAATCCGGGCCTCCAAAACGCACAAACTTCTACCTCAATTCTTGCCATCACGAATGGTCGCACAGACTTGGCTGAGAAGAATGTTACGCGGGCCTGCAAAAGCATTCACTGATTTCTTTTCGACAATCTTCTCTGCATTCATTCTTTTCACAACAGCAAAAGCAAAGAAACCAACATTCAGCACATAGTCATCCTTTCGAACGCCTCAAACAAAAAACGTGCCTTCCAAGCCATGTGGGGCTGAAAAAAACTTGAGATCAGGTCACACAGCAACACAATCATTTCTCTATAACTCTTGTCCAACAACTCCAATGTTGTCGCCCATGCAAACAAAGGTTTGAAGTCACAACAATTGATGATGCTTCAGCTTATGTTCTGCTCAGGTCGACAGAGATGAATTTTACATTTGGCACCATTCTTAGCACACGACATGAAGCAAGTGTTGGAGCTTTAACTTTTTAGCAATATTCACCAAGAAAAAGACTGCAATGTTGATCTGAAATAGATTTAACACACCTTCCTCAAAAGCATTTAATTATAGACACCAGAAACAACATGCTGTAGCTATGACACCTCCAAATAGAAGTTTCAGCCCTCAAAATCAAGGCGTCTGGGAGTCTTGCTGGGTAGGTAGTTGCAGAGTTTAATTGCGCCTCAAGAAAAGCCATCCTCATCCAGTCAAACACGCCTATGTTGGAACACTCCTCCACACGGTTAGATGAGCATTTCGACTACTCAAATCCCAACACTTTTACTGAGTGCATTGGTCAATTGATCTTTAGCTGAAGAAAGAAAAAGTGATCTTGGTGGCATCCATGACCAACCAATGAAGGATCTCGTATAGTGATTGAAAAGACAATCGGTAGTAATGTACGCAGAAGAAACAATGACCAGCCCAAAATTATCGACGACCCTTTATTCAATATGACCCGCTGGCAGACTTCAGGGCACTAAAAATGTCAAGAAATCATTGAATACCGCTGATCAAGTCCTATGAATGGATGATGACCGATGGAAGCGGATCTGGCAGGATTATGATGCCAAAGACTAGTGTACTCACTGGTTGAGGAGATAGGTCAGGCTGATGTGACCCAACCAGTGTCTAGCCAACCACAGAGTACTGGGAAAAACATTATGCGGCCTTTCAGAGGAGCCTGCAAATAGATCCACCAAAAAGCCGTGTTGATGGTGAATCGAGGTTGCAGATAAATCCCAAACCTTCCAATATATGGCATGGCCTGATGTAGGATGGGTCTTGAAATCATGCCACAACAGAGATAAATGACAATCTTCAACTTTCACAGAGAGATTCGCATGAGATTAATGAACAAAGATTAGCTCGAGGGGGTGGGGTTGATTCACTAAATACAATAAATTGGTTCAATTAAGGCCTGCAACTATCTCCAAGCCTGCTCTGATACCATGAAGGAAATGAGGAGGATCAAGGACATATAAATGCAAGCACGAGTGAATGATGCAAATAATGTATTAGCTGACCCATTGATAAATAGTTCAAACCCTCAATTTATAGTAGAGAGGTGAACAACCATAAGCCATAGGAATAAGAACACATGGCATGAGAATAGGAGAGGACTCCTTATCCTACAACTCATTGGGAATGAGTCAAGGATACACTCCAACAACTAACTATGATTGAGTTAGTGTAAACTATAGGAGTTATACACCAACTATATATATATTCATTTGATGTTATATTACTTGTGTTTATGTGTTGAATGTTAAATGACAACATGATTAATTAAATAATCTTTCTAAGACTATTTGATGAATGTTTCCATGATTTAACATGTTTATGTGATCAAATTAAAACTTATTCTAGTTTCTCTTACATGCAACATTCTGATTATGTTATGCTAAATTAAATGCACCTACGATCTAATTAAAAAACATTAAATGTGTATAAGGATATAATATAACACGACATAAGAAATGAACTTGAATATCATGGAACCTAAAGTAATCACTTAAAAATGAGTTAAATAATCACTTTAGTATTCAAGACACACAAATAACTATTTTTCAAGAACGAAGCAATGCAAGAGAACATATAATCTTATCTAGTAACTCTAACACCACTACTTTATAATTCACACTAGTCAAGAGGATTATACATAATATTGGTCCAAATACGTGGCATTAATAGGGTCTTTGAGAGGTGTGCAATCTATTTCTATTAACGTGTATGCACCGGACCCATAACTTTCATTAATTATGTAAGGTCCCCTTTTTCACTCAGGTCATCATTGATGTTACATTGATTTTCAGATAATATGAAGTCACCTTTACTTAATACATGAGGGATGAAATTTTCATTGTAAATACGATGTATTCTTTTAGAATAAGCCTGAAGGTTCTCAAGAGCTTTGATGTGTTGTTCATCAAGAATTTTAAGTTAATGCAATCATTTTTCTTTGTAATTGTTGTCATCGATAAGTCCTTGAAGAGCAATTCTTAATGTAGGAATCTATAACTCCAAGGGAATTATTGTCTTACTACCATAAACAAGGTTATAAGGTGTAGTTCTTGTAGATGATCTAACACTCATGCGATAGGCCCATACCGTATATTGTAATTGCATGTGTCAATCCTTATTATACTTGCTAATAGTTATCTTTAGGATTTGTTCAATAGATTTATTAGTTGACTTGGCTTGACCGTTAGATTGCGGGTAGTATGGTGTTGAGAAGTGATGTTTTAGATTAAACATTTCCAAGAATTTCTTTAGTTAATTATTCTTAAATGGTGTACCATTATTAGAAACTAACGCAGAAGGAAGTCCAAAGTGGGCAATAGTGTGTTTGAATATGAAATGACATAACACATCGGCTATTTTTTATTGAAGAGGAATATCTTCTACCCATTTTGTGAAATAATTTGTCGCAGTGATTATAAATGTATGTCCAACGGAAGAAGGTGGTGATATCTTTCCAATGATGTCCAAAACACAAACCACAAAAGGGCCAAATTGGGACTTAAGCTCAAAATTCATAAGCAGGAGCATGAATCAAATTACTATGCTCTTGACATTTGTAGAATTTTCTTACAAATTCAATATAGTCTTGTTCCATATCTCTCCAATATTATCCAATGTGAATAAGATTTTGAGCTAACATTTTTCTAGTGACCAGTACAAGCACCTGCACGAGCTTGTTCAAGTGTTGTCAGGATTTCATATTTTTTAAGGCATCTAACTAAGAGACCATTGAATGATCTCTGATACAAAACATTAGTGAGAATTATATAATTAGATGCAAGTTTCTATAGGTGAACTCAAATGTTCTTTGTTGTTGGCTTAGGAAAGGTATCAGCTTTCAAATAGTTAAATATTTTATTGTACCATTCACTCAACTCTTCCTTGGTTGTTGCTAATACTTCTGATTTATCTTCGATCAATAGTTTCATGATTGTATGCACAATGCAGGTGAAATATTTTGAAGGATCTTGAGGGGATATAAGGGAAGTTGCACTTGCCATTGCATCTACATGCCAATTATCTTTTTGGGGGATGTTGTCAATGGTAAATGATTCAAAATTATGTAAAAAAGTCATTGTGAGATCCTTATATTTTGATAATTTATCATGCTTTACTTGGTATGTTTTATTTATTTGTTTAATGACTAATTATGAATCACCAAAGATCCTGATGTCTCTTACACCCTTGATTAAAGCAGCATGCAATCTAGTGAGCAATTCTTCATACTCAGAAGTGTTGTTTATACATAGGAAGTTTAACTTTTAAAGATGCTTTATTCAAATCACAAAAATTCATACACATCCTATCACGATTGTCATTCTTTGAGACTACGAAAATGTTTGAGATCCAAGGAGATTAAGAAATAGGTCTTATGAAACCAACCTCAAGGAGTTTTTCAATCTCTCCTTTAACGATCAAGGCTATCTTAGGATTCATCTTTCGTATCTTTTGTCTAAGAAGCATAGCATTTTTAGCAAGTACTATGTTGTGTATCACTACCTTAGCATCGATTCTTGGCATATCCGAATATTTCCAAGAAAAAAGTTTGTGAAAGTCATGGAGTAAAATTTTGTTATCTTCTTGTTCTTCACCATCAAGGAACTTTCCAATCTTAATGACTTTATGCTTATCATTGATTTCCATTAGTATGTCAATTGTATCTCCTAAAGGAAGTGCATTTGGCTTTAGAAATTTATGTTTGTATTCATCTTTACTCATATCTATTATCTCATTACTTTCATCTTCTGCATATTTTTGTTTGGTGCTAATGATAGCATATGCAACCTTTTTCTTTTTAGGAGTAGTAGATGATTTTTTATAAACTCCTAGAATTTTCTTCAAGGCTTCATCATCCTCAAATTATTCCCATGATGGTTGAGAATCCATATCAAGCAATTTAGGATGTTTCAATTTGAGATTGATTTTTGGTTTGCACATGATAGTGTTGATGTTTAACAATGGCCTCTTGCGTAATCTTAGAAGGAAAATATCCCAAACCATTTTTCATCTCTTGTGTGTTGGGCTCTATAGGAAAATGAATGCCTTGTTCCTTCTTTCCACATCCTTTACCATGATATCCCAATTGTTTCACAAGTTGATAACCTCTCCTATAAAGTCTTGTCATTTCTTTCAGGTTTGGTGGTTGTTGATACTCTATCTCATCAAAGTTTTTTGTATAGCTTGTATCTTCTTCAGGAGTGCATGAGGTTGATGCTTGTGAATTTTCTTCCAAGTTCTAGGTTGACATGACCATTTCTTGCTTTTTTTTTTTCTTCTTTTCTTATGATTATGTATTCTCCCATAAATGAGGGTGTGAACTCCAAGGAACCCTAATCATCATCTAATAATTTTGAAATTGTTTCCATTTCTTGTTTGTCTTATTCTATAGGTTCTATGTTGGATTTTGGAATCAATTTTCTTAGAAGACTTGTTGTTCCTTTTTCAACTTGTAAGTAACTTTCAAGCTTTGGGTGTATTTCAACTTGGTACACCTTGTTGTTATAGACATATTTCATGATACAATGAAGGGTCAAAGGCACTACATGAATCTCATGAATCCATGGTCTTCCCAAAAGAAGATTGTATGAAAGGTCATGACACATAACACCAATAGGAGTTTGTGAGGTGGCCTTTCTAACTATAATAGGTAAAGTAATCACACCGAGTGGTTTTTTTGCTACATTGTCAAATCCTCAAATTGTTAAGGATTCAGGTTCAATTTTTGTTTTGTCCACATGTAATCTATCTAAATGCTTCACATTGCACACACTAAGACCCGAGCCATTATTAGCAAGGGTCCTTTTTATTCCTATTTAATTGAATTTGGATATTATCATGAAGGTGGGTGATCTCACAATATTGGTTTACATTTTTTCGCCAAACTGGGTACTGAACTAATTTTTCTAACTAAATCTTCACTTTTGAACACCTATAATGGCTAAACTGTGAGGAATTTGAAGATGATGCAAACTAGTGACTTGTGAAATTTTACCTATAGATTATAAATATATTTTTTTCACAATTTTTTATATAAAATTACACTTCTATTTCCATCTCCTTCAAAAAATAGTTTTTTTTTTTCAATAAACACCATTTTTAAGGATGCTCATCGTATAACACATTAATTTTTTTTCCATGAAGGATAAAATTCTATTTTTTCAAATTTAGATTTGTAACTACGATATGTAGTGCTTCCAATTGGTTTCATAGTGTTTTATTGAATATTTTTTTTGTTAATCAAGTTTCAAAGTCAAACCAATTACAATTTAGACATAGGTGGACCATATAACACATAACTTTTTTTCTATGTATCGAAATTCAATTTTTTTTTGTTGGATCAAGCACTTCAATATCTAGTGCACTCATATTTTTCATTTTTTTATAATCTTTTCTTTTTCTACATGTGCAAAATAGAGAGATTTATTTTTGGTGAAAAACCTAAATTCACAAGAAATAAAAAAATATATAATAATCAAATTTAATTTAATTAAAATTCTACTTTTTTGGAAGCTTATAATAAGGACTACATACTTACAAAAAATAAATTTTAAATGAATTCATTTGTTTCCCCAAAAGGTCAATCAAAAGTGGTTTTTTATAAACATAATTTTGATAGATGTAAAGGAGAATCCATTATAGGTATGGTTTAAAACTAATGGGGTTCTATAAAAGGGGGCTTGGTCTAAGGTTGTTTGATCAAAACCTCTTCAATTGGAATCCTTTAAATAGAACTTTTTAAGGCTTAAATCATTATATTTTCTAAAAATATGTGATTCCAACAAAAAATAGGATCTCTCAAAAAGTGTAAACCACTATTGTGGTAGCACCCAGGAATCATGTATCTTTATCATCTCCAAAGGAGGGAGATCATGTTGATGAATGGTAATGTCTACTTTAACTGCATACATTCTTTGTATCAGAGCTACCACATTATTTGTATTTGTATTAGGAGGGATCACAAGTTGTTGTAAGGCTATTTGAAGCATAGTGTGATAGGTTAATTTTCAATTAGGTCCCAAAGGGACATCTTTGTAGGAGTATTCTTAAGTTTCTATAAAATAACATATTCCTTTCAACTATGTGGAGGAAAAGGAAGAGTACTAGGAAATATGGGATTAGGAAAAAGGTAAGGTTTTCAGAGTTGGTTTTTTTGTTTGCAGATTATTTCTAGTCTTATATGTATGAGCAATGATATTATGATGAGAAATTTCTGAAAAAAATTATTATTAGGTGGGTATAGGATAAGTTTAGGTTTGGTTTGTGTTTGAGTTTTGTGTGAAGGTGGCTAAAGGATGAGTTGAGGTTGAATCAAATTAGCTTCTCTTGGTTTTGGTTTTTTATAACAAGCCTTGTTGGATGAAATTTGTGAGATGAAATCCTCAAGGGCTTCATCTAACATATCAAAGTCATCACTACTAAAAGGATTAAGGGTTAGGTTCACTTGGAAAGAGAGATTTGACATAATCAAATAACTATAATTTCTCCAAGTGGTTTAGGTGTTTTGGTCTTTTTATTTTGTCTTTTTATTTATTTTTGTTTGCTGATCTATGCCTAATGTAATCTAATATAAATTCTAAAAATGGAAAATGAAAAGATATAATTCTATCCACAATTGAAATGAATGTAAATTCTAATATTCTTGATTATTTGAATGTAATAGAAGCAAAGTAAACTGAAATAGAAAAACAATAACAACAAATAGGACCTTATAAAGAGGAAATTGAACTCTGTAAAATGTAGTTCAAAATTTGGATTGGGACTAATTCCCCCAAGGTGGTGAATGAGTCCCAGTAGGTATTTTTTTCAAAATTTTCAATTTTTTTTAGTTGATTTTTATGTTTTTTATGTTGTATGGTCTAGATCTAAGATGCAGATGCAAAAAATGCAAGCTATATGAGCTTTCACTAATGCAAGATCTGAAACCCTAGAATGCAAATTAACCAATGTAAATCCTAATTCAATGTTAATGCAAACCAAATCTAGGATGAAAATGAACCAAAAATTAGAATTACGATGTTTGAAATGTAGGTCCACCAAAATGGAATCTCAAAAAAAAAGTGGGGGATTAGATTAATGATGCATGATGTGCTATCACACCCACTTTCAAATATTTCACTCAAGGATAACCCTAGAGATCTCAATGCAAAAGGGAAAGAGATCTTGCAATAGGGTTGTGCTATGGGCTGAATATGATCTAATAAGGGGTTCACCACCAAGTTTATACTTGGAAAAGATAACAAAATGCAAGATAAAATGTAAAACCCTAATTTAATGCAATGACCTACAAAATGACCTATAAATTGTAGTAAAATAGGAAAAAAAAGAAACAAGATGAATAGTGTGCACCTAGGAATATGGAAGTGACTAATTCGGGCTCTTAAACATTGGAAGATTTGACTTTTTGACCAATTGGGACTTATTCATCAATCTAGGCGAATCAATCCCAAATCTGGGTTTTTGCATGGAAGCCTATTTCGAGGAAAAGGGTATCTGAGTCTATAAAAAAATATAGAAAACAACTACAGTGGATCTCATTTGGCACTCTTGGTGAAACAATCTAGTTTTACCTCTTCATGAATTTAAAGTTCTAATTTGCACTTCAACACCTATTCTTTCTGTCCAACCTGAATTATGGATCCGAGTCCACAAAAATTCCCACAAAAGAGAATATAAACTTTATTTGCAAAAGGGGGGTTTACCTTGGTCAAACCCATAGTTTGGTAATTAAACCTTGATAGAAATAATGAAATGTGCATGCAAACCCTATCCTTAAGTGTGTCGAAGACTAAGAAATATAAAACATGATGCAATCTTATTCTAATGTGGAAGAATAAGATGCATGAATAGAATTATGACATTGAATGACTCACTTTGGGAGACTTCTAATCACACAAATGATGCTCAACAATACTTGTACCTTCCTTAGGCTAAATGTATATTGACAATGAAGGAAGAAATACCTTAGGAAACAATTCTTTAAGCTTGGATTGATGGCTAGTTGCATCTCCCCAACCTAGAATCCATTATGATTCACCATAGACAACCATGATCAACCCTTGAAAATGATAGATCTTGAATGAAAGTGAGCTTGAAGACTTGTAGAAACACTTTAATTTTGCTCCAAGGCTTCAAATTTACTTTCTCTTGAAACTTGAATGTTCTTGTGAAAGATTCTCAATACTTGTCTTTTGAATTTTCTCTTGAAAATGCCAAATCAAGTTGCTTAGATTGATAAAAATGACTTGAAAAATGACTTATATAGCAATTAGAACCTAATTTACTATTATTTAGATGCCAAAGACTAAAAACCACCGAAATTTTTAATTAAAATGGTGAATTTTCTACTCAAAATTGAAAAAGACCCCAGATGGGACTAATTTTCCCAAGGTGAGGAATGGTCCCAAATTAGCTTTGTTGGAAACAAGCAATAATGAGAGGGGGGTGAATAATTTTTGTGCAAAATTTAACTTTATTAATCTGATCTTCAAAACACTTATAACATTCAACCAAATGAAATATGCATGAACATAAAAAAAAAATCACAACACCATAACATAAGGATTTTTACGTGGAAATCCTATTAGGGGAAAAACCATGATGGATGGCCAATCCACAATATGATCTGAGTATACTCAGAATATGCTTACAAACTAGTAATGCACTTGCATTTAGGCACATTTCCTACAGCTAATTGCTCAAAATAGAAAGGCTTGCTACCTTAGAAAATTTTGGATTAGATGATCCAAAGGATTGAATTTAGAAAGTAGCATCTAAAAATGCTTGATTACATTTCCAATTAGGCTCAACAATTGATCTTCTATCCTTCTAATTGATTTTATGCTTTTACTATGCTCTGCTCTAACTCACATAAAAAATTCCTTGATGCACAAGTGAAAATATGCATAATCACTCTATAACCCTTCTGATATTCATAACACATATTGAAAAACTTCATTCATATGTCAAAATTCTATAAATGATCACTTATATATATCTGCGACTAAGAATTTAATCACAACATGTCAGCTTCAATAAAACATGAAATTATTTACAACTATTGGCTCAAATCATGAATAATAATCAATGTGCATCCACAAAAGTCAGTTACAACTTAGCTAGGATCCAAACCAAAATGCACGAACACAAAAATACTTAAGTAACTACTCCTTGAATATCTGCAACACATTATATTAACCGAGTTAGCCTTTAAGCATTTATGAACAAAAAATTAATCAACTGGATCATCTTATTTGCAAACAAATCGATATGAGGCACTAATATTCAAATATAACATAAAGCATACATCGATCAACCTTCCCTGAGATCCACAACTCAAAATGATAACATAAAATATTCATGTGAATCTATGAACACAAAACTGTCAGATGCTTAGTTCTTCGTTGATTGTCTTCAATCTAACTACCGGTGTGATCAAATGATGGCATGCAGATCCAAACACCAACTAGGGTTGCCATCAATGACAACACTAGAAAAAAATTGTAGTGTCTCTTGCCAACAATCTCCCCCTTTGGAATTGATGGAAACACTTAGTGAAAAATTACTAAGTGTTGGATCAGTACCAACATGAATTACACTTCCAACTTCAAAACTTCAAAAATATTTTCAACAACTCAAAAGTGTAACTCCCCCTAAGATGAATACAAAATTTTCACTGTACTATTCTCCCCCTTTGACATCAATCGAAAAAATAGGGAAATCACATACCAAAAGTCAAAATCTTCAAACTATACAAACATGCTCTTATAACTTACACAAAATTTAAAATATCGACAAATTTTTTCTCCAACAAATTCAAACTTGTATCCCAACCCTTCTTGATACTCTCTAGAATTGTCATGTGACCACATAATAGATAAGATTGTATCTTTTTTGATTCAAGGTTCACTAGATCATTGACCACCATAGCATTTTTAGCTTCCTTCAATGCACTCAACATTATTTCCATCTCCAGACCAATTAGGCTTCTAATATCACATGCTCTTTCCACAATTCTATCATTTTCATTCTTCAATATCCTTATCTTGTAAAGTAGAGATATCACCTAGCCCTCTTGCTTTCTAACACCATCAATAAAGGATCAAAAGTTTTAGAAATATCAGCTAACTATTTTTCAAGATCCTTAACTTTCCTCTCATTGTCCTCAGTAAATTTAGGCAAAGCCAAACATGAATTAGAGATCTTTCCACCCTCTGATAGATCACTTTGAATATTCTTCGTATAGGTGGCTAAACAATATTTATCATTAGGTATCATTCCTTTCAACCTACTAAACCTTTAACCATCAAATTCCTTTAGAATTTTAACCATGGTTGACTTCTCAAGGGATTCAAAATGAGTAGTTACAAAATTAATGAGCTTCTTTAGTTCACTAGAGGAGGAACCAAACAGATTCTCGACATGAGTAGGCATGATTTTCTCCAAAAATCCAAATTCAAGACTCAAAATTTCACTATCCTCAATGTGAGACTTCAATAATTCTTCTCTAGCCTTCATTTGGGAAAATGATGCAACCTTCATTTTCTAAATTGGAGATAGAGTGGATAGGTTAGTAGGACCTTTAACTAATTTAGGGTCAAATTCTTCTTGTTGCTCTACCAGAAATTTCTTTACTGCCTCTGTAATGTCTCTTGCTTCCACTGGAACTTCCTTTACTTGAACCTTCTCTTCTTCAGCTATTGATTCTTTAACTACCATTTATAGTTTTCCTTTAGGTACCTCAACTTCTTCACTTGAAATCTCCTTTTATTCAACTAACACAACCTTAGGAGTTTTAGTCTCCATATGTACTTCTATATCATGCACAATAGGAGGAATCTAAGTGTCCTCAATTGTATCTTCATTTACCTCAAGATTCATTCACTGGACCAAATGCAATACCTTCAACATTCACTTCTTCAACAACAACATTGATTATATTCCTTAACAAAAATGCTTCTAGTATTTTCTTAGTTTCTTCAGCAACCTCTTCAGTTTGTCCAATCATAAACTTGCTCACCCTTGTCTTACTTTTGAATTCCTTAATCTTTGCTTTATTCAAGAGTGACTTTATTTCCTTAGTAGACATTACAAGACATAAATATGGAAGAATTCACTCTCTTATTTGTTCTTATTCTGTTCTAGTGTTCACTCTCCTCATTTCCAAAACCTCATATAGGATTTTAGGTAATCCAAACATTATTTCAACAAGAAAATTATTGAAAATATTCAAATGCTTTATTGTAGCCTCCTAAATAATTCTCTGACCAGATTTATCAAAGGTTTCATACCACTTACAAAGTGGCTTAAGATTGCTATCCTTCACCATAACTTTCTCTACTTCTTCTACTGACATACTAGGTTTGTTAATTTTCACCTTCTTCTTAGCTTTCTCTTCTTCACCAAAGGTCTTGCTCTCAGTGTCCTTTGTTCCCTAGTTGCCCATATTCTTTATTTCTCTCACATCTTCATCAAATTCAGTCTTCTCATCTTCTACAACAGCTTCATAGACTCTTGTGCTCTTATTCTTCTTCCTCTTACTAGATGCCTTGGCTTGAGTTTGCACATGGATTAGCTTTTTTATAGGGGCAGATAGGGATGCAAAGCTCATTATTGATCTAGTTTAGGAAGAGGATGCTGCTAGACTAGTAGATTCAGTTCTAGCTAGATCTTTTTTTGCTTCAGTTTGTTCTCTCAATGCTTCTGCATATATACCCATTCTCTCTACAAGGAATTCTAGTTCTTTCCTTACTCTCCTATCAATCATAGGTTTCTTTAACTGCTCATGCACTCGCATGTTCTTTTCTACATAATTTCCAAACCTCTCTTCTATTGGATCCAAAGGCTTACTTAAAAAATGTTGTGCATATAATTCCAATATGTCCTCCTCAACTTCATAGCCCATTGGCAGAATCTGGATTGTTCTAGGATCAATAGCTTCCATCAAGCATTGATCAATGTCCACCATAAAAAAAATTGTGTCCTTATACTTCTCCACAATAGAAGTAGGAATTCTTTCTCTTGCTTGCTTCAAACTATGAAATTTCTTGAAGTATCCCTAGATTGCAGTTTTTCTCAGTTTACTATCTCCAATTCCATAGAAGATATCTCTAATCTAAACAAAAAAAGGTTAAATACCTTGCCAATGTACACTTTCCCAACACCCATAACTTTTTTCATGAAGTAAAATAACACACACAATAGAAAATTAACATACTAATAGGAATTTTTCTTGTCTTTCTTGATCTTACTTAGATTCTCCATCAATTGACTCTTGAGTAACTCACATAGGTTATAATCTCCATTCTCCTTGACCATCTAATATGTTGCATAAATAGATATATACCAGATACTAAATTATCTTGAATTGAGTTGTAAATCTTGTAACCAATGACCATCAAGGAAAATTTTACATCCACTTCAATTATATCTTTGATATCCATAGCCCTTCTCTCAAAATTTGAACCTGTTACATTAGTAACTATCTGATTCTTCATAGACTTCAAGATTGGCAACCCATTGGTGGAATTTAAACATGTAATAGGGTATGTGCAGGATCATCATGGAAAAAATAGGCCCTTAAGTGGCAAAAAATTTAGAAAAATCAGTGTTGGGCAACTTGACATAAAAATTTGAATAAGTTATTTATATTATTTCAAAAATATGTAAGAATAGAATCTATATAAATTTGAATGTAGTTTCTAAAATACTAGGTTTACTTAAAAATAAATAAAATCTATATGGTAAAATTTTGAAATTTCAATGTAGCCGTACTTAAATTTCAGGGAAAAAATAAGAAGTAGGTGTCTGTCTGACCACCCTAACCATAATAAAATGATAATATTTTTTTATAATATTTTATATATAAGTTGAGGACACATGTCCGGATGTAATGCATATTTTTTTGTAATTTTTTCAAGTAAATAATTAATTATGAATTTTTATTACAACTTTTAAAAATATAAAAACTTCGCATGACCACCTTAACTTGGTCAAAATTCATGAAATTTATTTTTTATTTTTTTAATCCTATAGTATGTGAAGCATAGAATGTGATGCATGTTTTGGATTCAAAAAATGTGATACCGTTTGAAAGTTATAGATGTTTTTCAATCAACCTATCGATTAGGACTTTAGTCATAATTCTAATAGAAAATAAATAATAATTATTTATTAAATTCAAATTAAAGTATAATTTATATTGGTGGAAATATTATAATCTCCTCTAAAAACCCTTTTTGTTTCATCAATTTTGGGTAAAAAAAAAGTTGGCAGCCACATACCCTACAAATGCCCATAATATTGCCACTTGTTGGCCCATCATGATCTTGCACACACCCAATAGTACTTATAGCCTCTTTTGCAATCTGAAAAGGTAGATTCAACCACATAAATTTGGCATGAAATTGACTGAAAATACTACCAAACCCATTCGCTTTCTTCAAACACTGGGAATTTCAAAAACTGTGTGAACTTCTTCTCTTCTAGGGTTTTGAGTTTTGGCTTAACATAGAAATCCTCTCCAATCATATGGTTGGAATACAAATTCAAAAAATTTGAGCTCCCTAACTCCTTAATATTTGCATGAATGTATGCCCTAATATCTTCAATATGCAAGACATCATACAAAACAAATGAAAATGCACCTAAGGTCTTAGTCTCAACAAACTTAAAAGGATGCCTCTTGAATTTTAGATGGGGTCTATCATTGACTTCAACTACCAATGGAGTATCCATTTGCACAAAATTCAGAAATTTGCAAGTTTTTCTGATATATAGCTTTTCGTTGGATTAGAGTTTGATAGCTAAATCTCCTTCACACTTAAATCTCAGCAAAATTTGCCAAATTTCACCTCAGATCTCTCCAAACTTCTTTTTTTCAAAATGCAAAGTGAGAAATGAAAGCTAAAAATGACCTCTTATCACTTGCAAACCCAACCATTTTTTTTGCAATAAATGATTTTACCCTAACTCATCCAGAAACCCTATTTTCATCCATTGTGAAAGATAATTCTTTTGTGGACCTCCAATACTACATAATACTCTCTCCAATTGATTCAATTATCATCTATAGAGCATTTGTGCACTTACTAAACTTATCCATATCCTAGTGTTAGTTATTGGTAGGGGTTTAAGAGATTTTCCTGACAACTCCCCCTAGGCCAAAGCCTAAAACTAATTCCTAGAGGAATTACCAGAAGCAGATTCCGGTGCTGGCACATATCCTTCAATAGAGGGACTCTTCTTCACCCATTTCTTCTACATTTTATTCATTATCATATCTCTAATGAATTTACCTTTACCCTTAATATCCTTCTGCATGTTTTGATTTACTCAACCTCTTCTACTCCAACAAAATATAGTAGTGTGACCAATCTTTTTGCAATTATAGCACACAACATTTCTCTATCCAAACTAGTTTTTCCACTGATTTTATCTTGATTTCCACCAGTTAGCAATATGGCCAAATTTATTGCATGTATAACATCTGAAAACTCTATGAAATTTTTTCATTGCATTTCTTCATTCATTTGACTTATAAAAAAACTTATAGCAATTAAAGCACTGACTTGAGAATGATGGTCCATTTTGATTCATCTTGATTCTACACTTAGAAGCCATATGACCAAATTTATTGCAAATAAAATAGTAACCATTGAATCTTTGAGCATTTTGTTGTCTTACCGAATTCCTTCCAAATCTATTCATCTTATTTCTTTTCCTATATCTCCCTTTTCTAGATCTATAACTTTCTCCTTCCTCATAACCAAGACCTCACTTGTCACCATCAGTCCTCTAACTTTTAATCAACTCATGAAGCTTGGTTGAGCTAGCTTTGAATTTATCCTTGTACTCATTTTCAGTTGCAAGTTCATCTATGAGATCATCATTCTACTTTTCAATCACTTCCTCATTGTTTTTAGATTGTTCCAATTCAAGGTCCAATCGGCTATATTATTCAGATTTTTCTTTCAAGGATTATACAAGCTTCTCTTCATTATTCTTTATGTCTTCAATATCCTTGGTCATCCTCATCATGATAGATTCCATCTCACACTTCAAGACAACATTTCCTTTGGAAAAAAATTCACATTATTTTGTCTTCTCCTTCAAGGCTTGAATCGGTTGTTCATCTTCCATGCCTCTACTTCCTTTCTGCTTAAGCTGATCACATAGTTCCTTTCTTTTCTCCCTTGACTCATTGATTTTGTCTTTCAATGATTTAATGAATTTCTCAGTATTCTTGAGATTTTCATGCAATTCTTGGTTCTCATATTTTGACTGATCAAGATCATCTAGGGCCACCAAAATTTGTTGTTAAAGACTACTTCAATCCATTGAAACACTTTCCAAGATCTTCCCAGAGCTATTATAATTCTTTTGAGGAACTAGCTCTGATACCAATTGTTGGAAACAAGCAATACTTGAGGGGGGGTGCTGAATCAGTGTTGTGCAAAATTTAACTTTATTAATCTGATCTTCAAAGCAGTTATAAAATTCAACCAAAATAAATATGCATGAACATAAAGAAAGCAATCACAACACCATAGCACAAGGATTTTTACATGGAAACCATGTTAATGAAAAAACCAAGGTGGATTCCCAATCCACAATATGATCTGAGTATTCTCAAAAGATCTTTACAAAATGGGAATGCACTTGCATTTAGGAAAACTAGCTAGAGCTCACTGCTCAAAATAGAAAGTCTTGAACTAAGAAAGTAGCATCTAAAAATGCTTGATTACAGTTTCGGTTAGGCTCAACAATTGATCTTCTATCCTTTTGACTAATTCTACACTTCTTCTCTGCTCTGCTCTAACTTGCATCACAAATTCCTCGATGCAAAAGTGAAACTATGCATAATCACTCTACAACCCTTCTGATATTCACAACACATATGGGCACACTTTATTCATATGTCAAAATGATATAAATGATCACTTATATATATCCACAACTAAGAATTTAATCACAACATGTCAGATTCAATAAAACACAAAAATATTTACAACTATTGGCTCAAATCATGAATAAGAATCAATTTAAATCCACAATGGTTGGCCACAACTTAGCTAGAACCCAAACCAAAATTCTTGAACAAAAAAAAACTTAAGTAACTACTCCTTGAATATGCACAACATGGTATATCAACCGAGTCAACTTTTAAGCACTAATGAACAAAAATTTAATCAACCTAATCATCTGATTTACAAAAAAATTAATATGAGGCAGTAAGATTCACAGATAACATAAAGCATACATCGATCAACCTTCCCAGAGATCCATAACTAAAAATGATAACAAAAAATATTCATTTGAATCAATGAACACAAAACTGTTATATGGTCTATTCTTCCTTGACTATCTTCAATCTGACTGCTAGTATGATCGAATGATGAAATGAAGATCCAAATACTATCTAGGGTTTCCATCAATCACAACATCATAAAACATTTGCAGTGTCTCTTTCCAACAAACTTTTTAAGGTGGGATTTTACCATTTTTTAGTGTTTTAAGTGATTTTATGAAATTTTTAGGTTAAATAAGCCTCAAGATCCAAAATAATGGATTTTAGGGGCCTATAAATGATTATTTAAAGGATAATTAATGAAAGGGTACCCTAGATAGGTCAAAATTAGAAAAAGGATTGTACTATCTCCAAGAAGGGAGTACAATTCTAGTGGTCACACTTTCTATACCTTAGACTCACTAGCCAACAATGCTTGTGACTTGGAAGAGTTCATTAGACCCATATTTATTAACTTAGCTTCCTCTTGGATTAGGATATTTGTAATGTAATCAAAATTATGATAAGCATATGATGCCTCCATAGAAATTCAATGGAATGTATGATGTTCTTAACATATGCTAAAGGTTACAAAATCACAGGAAAATTCTATGTTTGGGATTTTTTTGTTGTTTTCTAGTATTTATGTGCTTTTTTACACTTTAAGTGGACTACAATACATTCTACACATGTTTAATATCTAGTTCTAACATCTGATTCCATATGAAATTTTTGTAAAGCCTTTTAGGACCCTTATATCTATCCACATTATTTTATTTCACAATTTACAATTTTTTGACTGGCATCTAGATATTTATATCTCTTTCCAATGTCTTTTCAACTTATACTCCTAATCCATATAATATTCCACTCCTACTTTATGAAATTTATACCCAACTTTAAATATTCAAATTACATCTACTTCTAGTACCTAATATTTCATAATTTCTCTGTAAATTTGTGATAATTATTTTCCACTTATATCTTCCTAAATTTGGGATTTACTCTAGTGTTAAACATAATGTAGTATTGAGAGGAGAAAGTGTGGATCAAAATCTATTAAAACTTAATCATTTCCACTTTTAGATTAAAAATCACATCACATAAACTAAAAGAAGACCATAAAGGAAAACTTGCAAAAGGAAACAAAGATATTTTCTTGGAAAATTTAATGAGGTAAAAACCATGGTGAGAGTTAAATCATAATATATAAAGCACACTAGTTACAAATATTACACTATAGTTTAAGGCTCACTATCAATGGACATGCAAACTAAGTTGTACAACTTTAGGGAAAGATACAAAGGACTTGATGAGACTCACTATCTCAGAGTAGGATACATGAGATTATAATAAAATAATAACTTTAATTACTATAAAAGAAGCATCTAACTTATGTTGATGTTGGAGTCCCTTTTTCACATAATCACACAATTATATAGATTTTACACACATACGCCACAATCCATTATCACTATCACCTTCAAAAATTATTTTTCCTTCTATAAATTATATTCTCCACAATAACTCAAAAATAAAATTAGGTTAGCATCAAGATGTCCCTAAAATAAAACAAATGATATTGCATTAGTCAGCTCTGAAACATATGCAATACAAAAGAAATCAAGTTGAAAATTAACACATGGTATGTTAGGGCCCAAATGTATTACAACACAATATTTAAATAACAATTGGATAATCTAGATTAACCAGAGATGAGCAATTGCACATGGCAGCCCAAATAGCATCAATACCATCAACATAATCATTGTTCAATTGCACAACACTAAGGACATACCACACAAATCATGCAGACCAAGATGTGAATAATGAAGGTAGTCAAAAAAATCCCTATAACCTTATCCTAAAATTTTTGATCATCATATTCTATCTGAGTTGTTGCTGTGCAGAAAACACCATCAATATATTAGCACTAGAAGGAGTGCTTGAATAAGAAAACTAGAGTGTTTCTTATCTATAATTTCTCCTCAAAGGCTATGAAGAAGGACTAGATCTGCAACAAGGGAGGAATAATTTAAAGAGTTACAAGGCCCTACTAGGTGAAGAAGGATAGAAAAATGGGGAAGAATCATCATCTACTCAACCCTTTCCTTCTTCTCCATCATCTTCATCTTCATTCAACGCCTCATCGTTTGATTTTGAAGCCATTCCCACTCAACAACCTCAAGTAGTTGTTAATCAACCACTACCATCTCCACAATCACTAATGGATTTCTTAGCAAATAACCCCTCATCTTTGTCCTTTAATAACTACCATGTCATGCCTAAGATTCCTAAGAAATTTTCCTCTAAATTTCATGCCAATGACCCCAATAAGATAGCTAACAAGAACTTTAGAATTTTTTAGACTTTTCTTAGGGATATGTTATTTGATCATGAATATGTGGCATGCAATATTTTCCCATATTCCTTAGGAGAGGATGAATTTTATTGGTATAATCATATGTTTGTAAGATCCATACACAATTGGACTAAGTTGGAAAATTCCATTTTGTAGAAGTTCAAAATTCTAATTAGTTCTAATGAGTTGTATCTATAGTTTACTAGGGTGAAGAGGGAGATTAATGAACCCATAGTGTAATTCAAAAATAGGTTCCATTGTGCATATACCAAGTAAAAAGCACCCTATGCTATTGAAAATGTAAGTACCTTAAAAGTTTATTATGAAGCCCTTGATAGTATCACTACAACATTCCTTAAATAGAGGCCAAACTGTCCCAATACCTTGCTTGAGGCTTATACAAAATATATCAAGGTTAGTATTGATTTGAGGCAACACTTGTCATTACCTTTTCCATCTTTAGGACCTAATTCTCACCTAGGGAAAGTTCAAGCACTTAATCAAGCTTTGACCAAGCATACACCTATCATGAATCCTATACCATAATTACCCTTGGTAATGCATCCAAGTCCCACCCATGTCTAGTTATCCACAAAATACTAATCAACTAATCCATCCATAACAAGCTAATTTACCAACTTATATGTAGAATTCTAAAGTATTGAATCAATCTCTCAGCTCAAGGGCACGACCAAGGTATTCTCAGAACAATCCAGGAGCTACACCTTATAGTAATCCCGAAAAGAAAAGGCTAGATGAGTTGATAGAAAAAATTAAGAAGCTGAATATGGAAGTAACTTATCTGAGGAACCAGAATAGCCAAATTCAAGCTACCTAGAGAAATATGCATTCCAATTACAATAGGGAAGATGGGGATTTTGTGCAAGGATATGGAAAATCTTTTGATATAGGACAACAATTTGGATAGAACTTTGAGAAAGGAAAATTTGTTGGGAAAAGATTTGATAGAAGAAAACCACCTAGGAAAAATAAAATGTGGAACACTAGGCCAAATAACGAAAGTGTCCCCACTCCATTAGACCAACCAAAAAATTAAGAAAAATATTCAAGCGGTGGGTATTTAGCTAAGGTATCTCTATCAGGATGGTGTAGGCTACACAAGACAAATCAGCATGCTAAGCTAGATTGTCCTAAATTCCAAACTGTTGCATGATCCATCTTCCAGTATGAGGTTAAAAAAAAGTCCAACAACTAGGAATTGGTACTATCTAGCCCCTATGATACTTCAGTGTTGGTGTTGAATCATGCTTCATTCCCATGAAGTGAGGAAAATGAACTAGAGCAAGAGGTGGCTAAACTGGATGGTGAATTAGAACAAGTATGTAACTAAGATGAAATTTCACAACTGTTTCAAGACAGTATTGAAAACGATAAAAGTCCTTTGGATGAGAAAGAAATAGGTGTTGAATAAGTCCATATATTCCAATAGCCTATGAGAAAATATGATTTGAAAAATAGGCCAGTTAGAGGTCCACAAGCTAGAGGCCCATTCACTACTTCAACTCCTCCAAACAACTTTGCCACACCACCTGATCTGCGCACATGTAATAATCCATCTTATCCTTGTGTACCAACACAATATCTTTCAAAGGGAGGAAAATATAATCCCTCAAAGGGGAGGAATGTTAGAAACCAAGATCTTATTGCAAACTAGAAAAATCACCTTCCACATAAGAGAAAAATAAAAAAGCAGAGATTGCATAAAGATGTGCAAATTGATATATTCGAAGTAAAAAATATTACAAGAGATAGTTTTTTTTATAAAAGAAAAGATGCATAAACCTAATCTTATCTTGAGCAATAAGATAACTCAACAAGATAAGGATAAAACCTATAACTTAGGAATTAAATATGCCTTAGAACTAAAATTATGCTAATGTGTAATTAAATATTAATTACACCAACACCCCCCATAAGTGCAACTTAGGTAGAAGCAAATTATTATGCAAAGATGAGTCCCGAAAATAAGGCTTGATCAAGTACTCATGTACAAATTCAAAGAGAGAGAAAAACCAGTGGGAAAAACCCCCCCTCAGTGAGATGAACTGCTACTAAGAAGCACTACAAGAACTCTGATGAAGCAAGACTCGAACCCCAAATCCGGCAAGCAAGGAAAGATACTTCTATTTACAAAATACCATATCGAAATCACAAATGCAATAGCAGACCTGATGCCAAGGAACACAGGAAACTCACATACTGGATCAACCTTGGAATCTGTAAGAAACAATAGATGAAAGGATGAAAGGACCCATAATGATGACAAATCTAGAAGTTGTGTCCCTCGAAGCCAATGCCAAACTGAAACTAAAACTACCCATAGGATGAGTACCATCAAGATTCTAGAACATTGACCATAAAAACATGGCCCTCAAATGAGAAATATCTGAACCAATGTGGATCAAGAACCGTAAAATCCCAATGTGAAGTGTGAACCAAAAAAAACCAACAATGTGTCTAGCTAAGCAACAAAGAAGCTAAAGGAAACAATAAGAAACCAAAAAACTCATGCGAGTTTTCACCAATATGAAGAATGGATGGAAGAACCCCTCTTAATGGAACCTTATATTAGTTTGTTATTACAATACCCAATGATTGTAGAAGGAGAGAATGAAAAATGATAGAAACATAAGCGAAAATGCAAACATAGTGCACAAAACAAAAACTAATGCATGCATAAAATAAGGTACAAATATTCTTTAAATGGCCTCATATCTGCATAGATTCTGAGACCAGCTTTCCAATGCCATGAAAATCACAAAAAATGGATAAGCGAGTCAAAAGATATGCTTCTCAGAGTGAAAACATAAACATTTGACTTCTGAGGCTGAAAAATGCATCAAAAAAGAAAAACTAGAAAATAAAACTTACACCATTGTGTAGAGCTTGGAAATAGCTTTTCGGTGATATCTCATTTTCAAACAAATGACCCCATATGTGAAAGTTATGCCCGTTTCCATGAAAGTGCTCCAAAAATGTTCGATTTAGCCATTTGCAGCTCTCAAGAGCAAAACAAATTAGGCCCCTGGTCGCATGCAGGACCAGGGGCTAGAGCACAGGGAGCTGGGCTGAAGCCCTTGGTTGTTGATATGACTGGGGCTGGGGTGGTAGATCCGGCCGGGTTGGGGCCGAGTGGTGGTTGCCCATAGGACTCGTTTGCAGTGTTTTAAGCCCGTGGGGGCTGCACTTTGGTCGGCGGTAGTGGTTGGAGCTCGGGGCTACCGGTCATCAATGGGACCGAGAGCTATGCCCATGGAGGCTGACATAATTTTTGATGGGGGTGGATCTCAGTGGAGCCAGTGGTCACACATGCGACCACCTTGGAGGCCGCAGGGGCTGAATGGAGCAGAGGAGGAATTGGCAAAGATTGTTGGTGGCGGACCTGTGGCAGGTGGCCATCGGATCGTGGGTGAGTAGTGGTCACCATTAAAATGGGAAGCATAAAAATAAACCTTGATTTTTTATTTTTTTATAATTTTTATAATTTTTTTTTAAATGTGTGCCTCGAGAACTGTGCCTGGGGGCCGTACGACCCTTGGGCAAAAACTTTTTGCCTCTCAAGATGACTATGTCCAAATCGGAAAAAAAAATATGAAAATGGGGGTTTTTGGGTGCTACAAATCCAACAATGAGGTCTGTTTAGGCCCAAAGTGCTCCAAAAATTAGGTAAACCCCAATTGTATCAGAAAAATCACCAAGCTTGAAACCCTCGCAGATCTGGTAAACAGTGACAAAAATGAATGAAATAAAAGCCATTTCTAAATTTTTCCAGCCCTTTGAATCAAAAGGAAAACCCTAATCTGATCCAAGACACTGCATAAAGATGCTCAAGGAATGAAACCCTCGAGGGACCTCAAACGAGCTCTGCAATGTGTCCCTCCAAAAAAGCTGAGAAGGGGTTGAAAATTGAGACTTTGATACCATGTTAGAAATCAAGATTTTATTGCAAACCAGAAAAATCACCTTCCACATAAGAGAAAAACAAAAATTCAAAGATTGCATAAAGATGTGCAAATTGATATATTCAAAGTACAAAATATTACAAGAGATAATTTTCTTTATAAAAGCAAAGATGCATAAACCTAATCTTATCTTGAGCAACAATATAGCTCAAGAAGATAAGGATAAAACCTATAATTTAGGAATTAAAGTTGCCTAAGTAAACTTATGCTAATGTGTAATTAAATATTAATTACACCAACAAGGAACGTTGATGGAAGTAAAGAAAAGCAGGAGGACCATTCCAAGGATACTCTTGCTCACATGAGAAAATAAAAATTGGGTGAATATGAAGCTAAGGAGCTCAAGAAAATGAAGGTAAGCCTCTCTGATTTTGAATTGTTGAGAGTTCCTCCTATTAAAAATATTGTCCTAGGAGCTTTTAAAGCCACCATATTCTCCTAAGAGAGGGTAGTTAGTGAAACAACTAGGAAAATTTTTGGCTCATAACCACCAAAAGATCAAGGTCTGGGATAGTCTAAAGAAAAATAGAAAGAAAAGGATAAGGGTCAGGCTGCCCAAGCTAATACTTCTATGAGTTTATTCCAAGAAGGATTGAAACCCCTCCTTTTCTAATTTCTATTCACCTCTTTGTGGAAAACCTACACAATTGTCTCGTAGATTCAGGAGCCTCCAAAAACGCCATGACTTTTTTTGTTTATAGAGCTTGAGCTATTACTCCTTTTGCTTCCCAAATAAAAGTCACTCAATTGGATAAGAAAAAAGTGAATGTGGTAGGAGAACTAAATATGATCCCCATGCAAATTGCATCGAACCCTAGGATTCAATAGGTTATCAACATCTAAGTGGTAGACATCCTTGATACATATGGTTTGATATTAGGAAAATATTTTAATAAGGCATTAAATAGATGTGTCAACTAATCATTCTCACATGTGGCTTTCTTGGAAAGGAGTACCAAACTAGGTCAAGATTTGAAGAGAAAAAAGAATGAAGTGCATGATCATTGAATATCAAAATACTTCAAATGAGGTATTATTATCAAAAGTTATCTTGGGGAAATATGTATTGGTGGTTTCTCCTCCAAAACTGGGTACTGATGAAATATTTATGCTGCAAAGTGTACCCAAAGAGCTCACTCCAGAGTCTAGGAGTACTCAAGCATTGGTCTAGAATCAATAGAAGAGGGTGATGATCAAGAAGACAACCAACTAAGCCTAATGGATAGATTTCAAGAGTTCATTCAAAAATGCATAAAAGACTAAATCCAGTTGGGTAGAGATATGAAATTTGAAGAATTGCTTCTTCCAAATTAGTGCAGGGTTCATAATGCATCTCATCCTGAGCTAGAATACTGTTTATGACAAAAAAAGTAGAAAAAATAAAGACTTGTATCAATCCACCTCTAGCTATTAGAATTAATGTGTAGAGCATTTAGGATGATCCTAAATGTAAAATTCCAATGTAGGAAGAATCCCCTAGTTGCAACAAAAATAACGAAGACAAATCAAAAGGATCAGGCATTGCTAGCTGTTGGAAACTTAGATTTGATGGGTCCAAGTCCAAGCAAGGAGCTAGAGTGGTGTTTGAGCTAATTAGTCCTAGAGGTAAAAATTTCTTCACTGCTTAGACACTTTAGTTCCATTGCACTAATAATGTTGTTGAGTGTGAAGCCTTAATTCATGGACTGTTGATGGCTTTGAGAAAGAAGGTTAAAATATTATAAGTTTTTGGAGATTCCAAGCTAGTAGTTAGGCAGGTCAAAAAGCAGTATTCATGCCATGACAAAAGAATGATCAATTATAGGCATATATTATGATATTTAATCGAAGTATTTGATTCTTTCAACATTCAATTGATACCTTAGAGTAAGAATCAAACAATAGATTTGTTAGTGTAGGAAACAAGCACATTGCAGCCCCTATCACTTTTAGGGCTAAATAAGTTCACTATGGAACTCACCCCAATGCCCTGAGTGCCTGATAATGTAACTAATTTTCAAGTATTTGAGGATGACAAGAAAAATCTTGATTTCATTAGAAGCTCTGATGTTATCACTGCATAGATAATTGATGAAGTGGAGCCTTAGGAAGCGAAAATGGACCTAGAAGGAGTTATCAATTTGAAAACCAATACAATTCCAAGAGGGATGGTCCGACTAAAGAGGATCTTTTATCTAGATAGAATAAAATATCGAGAACATCAACGTAAAAAGGATTTAATCAGTAGCCAGTGTGGCACATATATTATGGGGACTCCAAACAATATTAAGAATGTTTTCATTGGGAAGGTGTGTAATCCAAAAGAAAGATAGGGAACAATAGATGTGCTTCATACATATCAATATGTCATAGCCTGGAGTTATGAGGACCTGAAGACGTATGAAACTTCAATTACTATGCACACTATTCCCCTCAAGTTAGGTGCTAAGCACTTTAGACAAAGATAGAGACTGATCAATACTTTTTTGGAACCAATTATTTAGAATAACGCACATAAGTTATTGTCTTCCCAAATCATATTTCCAGTTAGAAAATATACCTGGGTTGCTAACCTGGTTTCAATAAGGAAGAAAAATGGAGAAATTAGGCTCTGCATTGACTTCAAAAATATTAACCATGCCTCAGGAAAGACCAACTACCCTATCTTGTCCTTGGATGAAGTGTTACAAATTGTAAACAAATCCCAAATGTTGTCCTTCCTAGATAGATACTAAAGGTATAATCAAGTTATGGTATAGTATAAGGATAGACACAAAACTACATTCACAATGAAATGGGCCACCTTTTCTTACAAAAGAATGCCTTTCCAATTAATCAATGCAAGAGCAACCTTCTAGACGACCATGGATATCGCCTAAGTTAAGGAAATTATTGGTAAGTGTATCATTATCTATAAGGATGATTTTACTATTTTATTAAAGAAATGATGTGATCACATTTTAGATATGTGTAAAGTATTCAGGCATATCTATTGATCCAGAATGAATAGAACCTATATTGAATATCCAATCTCTAGCTAGTAAGAAGGATATGAAATCCTTCTTTGGAAAGATTAATTTTTCTAGGAAGTTTATTATTGGATTTGTAGAAATAGCTAACCTTTGAATGCCATGTTGAAGAAAAGGAGGATTTTGCAGAGATTAGGAGGGAAATAGGTGATTCCCTAGTATTGGTGAGTCTAGATTATTCCAAGCCTTTCTACATATATTCATTTGAATTTGATCATTCTTGTGATGACATGTTAACTAAAAAATATGACCAAGGAAGTGAGCACCCTATGGCCTTCATGAGTGCTTTGTTAAAATATGTGGAATTAAAGTACCACAGCGTAGAAAATAAATATTATGAATTGGTTTGGTGTGTGAAGAAGTTTCAACATTAAATCCTAAGAAATAAAGTCTACAAAATAGTGCCTAATCCTACAGTTAAACTCCTACTAATGCAGAATGAATTGGGAGAGTGAAGGGAAAAATGGGTCACAATGTTGTAGGAGTATGACATTGAAATACAACCCATGGAACTTTTTAGAGGGAAAGGATTGACTAAAACCATAGCTGAAATTGGTCTTGATATCACATCCTTGCAGTACCACCTGGAAGATGTCTCTCCTAATGAATGGTATGATGATGATATTGCTTATTATTTTATGCATCAAAAGTGTCTTGATCATCTCAACATGGTTTAGAGGAGATTTTTTCACTTAAAATGCCATAGTTATCTATTGAAAGATGATATCCTATTCAAGAATAATGAAGTACTTTATCTACGCTTTCTTGGAAAAGAAGAGGTTGTACAATTGACGACATAATTTCATGATAAGTACGGTAGAGGCCATGGTTCTGGACCAGCTACTGTGCATCGAATTTTGAGGGTAGCATATTATTGGCCAAATTTGTTTAAGGATGCACACAATCATCTAAGAACTTGTCATGTATGTCAAACTATAGCCAACAAGGACAAGCACTCAGTAGTTCCGCTCTAGCTAGTAATTGAGGTAAAACCATTCATGTAGTGGGGATTGGACTTCATTAGTCCAATTAACCCACCTTCCTATGTAGGCCATAGGTACATTCTTACTGTAACTAATTATTTTACTAGATGGACTAAATCCCTTGCCTGTAAACAATGCACTTCTAAAGTGGTAATCAATTTTTTTGAATCAGTTATTATCAATCATTTTTGTTGCCCAAACACTTTAGTCTGTGACAACAGTCCTACATTTGCTTCATTGATTTTTTTGGGGTAGGAATTTAATCATGGAATCATTATCAAGTTTTCTTCTAAATATTACCCACAAGGAAATGATTTGGTTGAGTCTACAAACAAGAGTCTTTCGACAGTCATCTACAAATTGCTAGAGAGAAATCCCAAAGTTTTGGATACCCAACTCATATTTTCTCTTTGGGAAGATTGTACTAGACACAAAGCCTCTTTAGTAACCTCTCCTTATCACCTTGTGTATGGTATTGAACCAATGTTTCCCATCTAGCTAAAAATTCCCACCTTGCAATTCATTAATGATTACAATGATGAAGGGGAAAGTTTGAGGCTCGTTCAACTGAGCTTCTACACCTTGAGGAAAAGAGAGATGAAGCATTAGAGAACTTTTCTAAGCATCAGGGTGTCATTAAATGATGGTTTGATCCAAAGGCTAGGGTAAAAGAATTCAAAATCTATGATCTAGTCTTATATCAGGACAAAGCGCATTATAAAAGGGGAGAACATGGAAAATTTGATAAGCCTTAGCTTGGTCCCTTCTAGATCTCAGAGATATTGGGAGATGATGCTTTCTATCTGAAGACTCTCACTAGGGAGGATGTCCCATTGCCTATCAATGGGCAATATTTAAAGCATTACTTCATGTCCTAAGCTGTTTATAGCTCCCTTCCTATAAATAGTTAGTTTAGGTGTTGGTCTCTTTTGGTTTGCTTTGATTATTTTCTTTCCCACTTTTGGTTAGTGTAGGTTTGCTTTAGTGTAGTTTTGGGTTTTTTCTTCTTTGTTTTTGGTTTTAGGCTCCCTTGTTCTCTTATGGACATGTTCCACCTGAACAACAATCATTATATTATTAGGGATTATTCTGAGTATTTCTTTTACAAAATCTAATCATCCTTCCAGGGTAATCTAGTAGAAATTCTTTATTTAGTGTCACATGTGTTGAATGTTTAAAGTGAATGAGTCCTTGGATTAAGTAGTTCTAGAATATGCTTGGATCTTACATTTATGAACACATCTTAAGAATCCTGAAGATGTTGTAGGTTCCTTACAAGGTATAGCTAAGTGAAAAATCCTATTTCTGCTTTAGTGCACTATGATTCTCAACCCTAAGTATGAACTTCATTATTCATGGGTTGAAGTAAAAGAGAAAAGAAAATATCAAAAGAAAAAGAAAAGAAAATATTAAAAATCAAAAGAAGTGAATGTAGCTTATCAGGAGTACCTGAATATCTCTTCTGGGACTATGGACGCCTAGCTGAAAATAGAGCTATGTTCAGGAGAGGCATAACATTAACCTCATCAGGGCTATGGATGCTTGACTAGCAGCAAGGCTATATCCAGGTTGCTTTTGGAGTTAGAATATTTACATAGTTTAACCTTGTTGACCTTGGTTGCTTGTAGCATCTCAGGGAGGGAAAAGAATGCATCTGCACACACTCGAATTCTAGCACAAGAATGACCTGCTTGTCCATTGGCTTTGAAGCTTCATTTATGGCTGACCTGATGTGAGGAATGAAACTAAAGTTCTGGGTTCCTAATTCCTATTTGTCATTGAAATGTTCTAGAGCATTTCCCCAACATGAATTTCCATTTGTTGTGTAATTTTCACACACACACCCCACTGAAAGCAGGGACCCTCTTTCTTGTCTTGCTTTGCCTCCTTGTTTTCTTTAGGGACCTAACCTTTTCCCCTTAAGGTATAGGTCTTTCAGTCTTGATTTTGGTAACACCTAGATATTTAAGGTTTCATATGCACTTGAGGTGACTTATTTCATGATCATGGCATGCTTGCTCCTAAAGGGTAAACTTCAATTCAATATTCTAGCTTAAAGGGTGAAATTGGCTAATTATAAGGGAGGTTTAGTAAATTTGAGGTAGCTCAAATTACCTGAACCTCAATCTAGCTAGAAATTCTGCGCTACCTCATATTTTCTAAGTTCAGACTCTCTTTGTATCCTCAAGCTTTTAGGTGTCCCCTCATGTATTTATGACATTCATTTATGAGATGAAATTGGTAATATATATTTGAAGTCTATTGTTCATTTTGGTTATTCCACATTGTATGAGCATTCAAAATTAGGAGGAGCTTTTGAGTGTCCCATCCAACACCTCATGCAACTAGGGAATTGGGTGACTGATCGTCATTTTTCACATCTCCACATTCTCATTCGAATTATTTTGCTTCCTTATGCTCTAGTCCAAGGTAAGTAATCACCATACTTTGTCTTTGTGTAAATTTTAGTGAATTTCATGATGGAGAGAAGGGGATTCCTTGTAGGGTGCACATTTATTATTGCATAAAAGGGTTTGAATCAATCCATGTATCTCTCCATCTTAATCATTTAGGGTTTTCTTTGTTGCTTTAGAGTGCGTATGAGTGTCTCAAGATTGGTATATTAATTGAAATGAAATGTTTGGGCTTGGAAAGGTTTGTTTGCAATTCACCCTTTTTGATTGAGCCTTAGTGATCATACTTGGATTCTAGGGGTGCTATTTTGTGTTGAAATTCGATCTTAGAACCCTGATTTCTTGAAAACCCTAGTTAAGCATTATGAATTCAATCAATCAGGTAAAAGATGTTGAGGAATTATGTGTAAATTTTTTCATTTGAATTATCTTGGGGAGTTGTTGATTAACTGATGAAAAAATTATAATTTTTCTTCATAACATTTTGCAAATCCAACACTAAGAAATTTTTGGGCTCAAGCAATATACACTAATATTTTGAGGTAGCTCATATTTTCTGAGCTTTGATCCACCTAAAAAATCCAAGCCCCCTTCAATTTTCCAGATCCTAGAACCACTAAAAATCCTAAAGTGAAGGTTGAACACTTAATGAAATTTTGATCCTGGCCTCCATTCAGTAATTCCGAGCAAGCTCAGATTACCTGAATCCCAGTTCAACCAAAAATTTTGAGCCCTCTAGAAATACCTGAACTTCACAAACTTCAAACTCCTGATGCATAAGATGAATTGAGCTTTGAACGAAAATGATATGTGAAGTGATATCAAGGTGTTTAATGCTTGCATGTGATAAATTATTTCAAAGTCTCCCATCTATTGAAAATTTCAAATTATTGCAAGCCAAAATGGGCATCATGAGGTGACCCCAGAAAATTCAAGCTGCCTTGGATTACCTGAGGTCCAGTCTGGTTGGAAATTCTGAACTCCCTCAATTTTTTTGACCTTTCTCTATTGGCTCCATGTTTCAAATGTTAATCAGAAATGAGCTTGTTTATGGTGATTACAATGCATTTATGATTGGATATTCATCAATTTGAATGTGATTCACTTGCATATCTTAGTATGATCTCATGAAGTGAATTGTTTGGTTTGGATCATCATTCAAGGCTCATGCTGATATTATAATTTATACTTAATGATGTCATTTAGCTTGTACTGACAAATCTTATTGAATTAATGGCATTTTGGGTTATTGTTTACATTTGGGTAATTATTGCTTTTCTCTAATAGATGAAGGAAAATTTGAGCCCTGACAAGATTACCAAGACAAAGGTTGCTTTGGTACAAGAAGAGGTGAGAAAAAGCTATGAAAGGATGAAGTATGACTTCAAGGGTATATGGCCAGAGTCCAAGATTGCTTCTTCCTAGGCCAAGATTGTAGACACTAACGTGGGTCAAGTGCATTATGATGATTTTCAATATATGATGTTTGGCGATGCACCCACTCAGTTGGAAAAAATTCTTACTCACATGGTTTCACTCAAGCAATATGAATCCCTCCCACACAATTGTGCCCTGAGGAATGTGCAAGAAATTATCACTCTAACACAAGGATTATAGTTGGGCCACAGGGAAGAGTCATGGACAATCTCACTGAGGAGTATGTAGTAGAGGTGTTCAACATTGCTTCACATCATAATCTCATTCAAGAAATAAACATTGGAGAGGCAATAAAGTTCTATGATGAAGATCCCAACAAGGCCTTGAAAACAACGAATAGTTAATGGATACTCAAGCCCAAGCCTCATTACTCCAAGATACCCAAGAAACTACACAAAAGTGATTTTAAGATGGAATATCATGATGTCATAACTCTCTTAGGTAGATTAATGTGGATAGACGAATCACATATCTTTTAAACTTGGATGTTCTACCCAATCACACTAATCATGGGTGGAAAACACTATCACTTAGCTAGAATCACAAGAAATAACTTGGATGCTTAGTTGAGGAGTGTGCAAGAGATGAATAGGTTCCCCATTAGTTCATACCTTGTGCATATGTTGGAAAGTAAGACTACGTATAAATGCCTCAGTTGTAAAGGAACTATGGGAAAATATAGAGTATGGGACATCTACCCACAACTAGAGTACAATACAACTAACTACAAAAGAAAAAATGATGTATTCTTCATGTACATTCCTAGGTTGCTATAGGGTACCCTGCATGTTAGAGTTTGTGCTGATGCAATGGACCTGATTAAGCAATATGGGAAATGATTTATGTATTTTTAAAGATTCACATACATCTAGGTACAAGGATCTCCTGCTATCCCACTCAGATTTCCTAGGTATCCAACTAATAAGCTCCTAATGCTATAATTGACAAGGAAAATGGTATCCTTCAAGGATATTTTACAACATGATCTGCATAAGAAGTGGTTGGGATCTGAATTCCCATTAAGAATTGGAACTCTAGAGGCATTCCCTTCTATCCAAAGTGCCCAATATTCTCAAAAAGAGATGGAACAATTTGAATTATACTCTCACACTAATAGAGATAAGTTTTATCCTTATGGAAAGGCCCATAAACGAGCTAATAAAACATTCATGTATAAGAATCATATTGAAGATTATTGGGCCAATTGCATGAATGAATTTGATGTCAGATCGAGAGAAGGTTTTCCAAGCTAGCTCTCAAACTAATAAGACTCTACAAAGTGGTAGAATTTTTGGATCAAGTTAAAGATGCTAAAGTTAACTTGGTCCAACAACATGATTATGAGCCTTATAGAAAAAAGCCTCTACCTCAAATAAATTAGTTAGAGGAAGAAGAGATAGATCTAGATCAAGTGATTGACCCAATAAAGAGGTATTCAAGACAATGGATCAAGCATCAAGTGTAGAAGCTAGAGGCTGATGACACTAAATCACCTATGATTTGATGCAAGATCTAGAATCCCAATCTAGGGAAGACGAAAAAGTTGAAAAGGATTATACTTTTGAGCCTCATAATGAAAAAGGATATGAAGAAGATAGAATTGTGTCAATAAAAAGAAAACAAGGAGACAAAAACAGGATAAATAGGGTGAGAAACCATCTCCAAAAATAAAGAAATCTCCCAAGGTCAATACTACAACTGAAGAAGGTGGGACCTCATAGCCAATAAGGAAGAGGAAGTTGGTTATAGAAGGGAATAAGGAATCCAAAGCTAGAAAAGGTCACACAACCACTGATGCTCCTTCCTCGGCCAAGGTTGTAGAGGTAGAAAGCTCTAGGGAGAAACCATAGGTCTATGTATATAGAAATTCTCCTAAACACAAGACATCCCTAGTGAAAGAAATGAAAAATAAAAAAGAGAAGGTGTAGAATGAAGAGGCACATACTGATGATGGAGAAAAGAGAGCAGGTGTAGGAAATAATTCTCCTCGTCTTTCTCCTCATAGTGTACAAATTTTAGAAGATGTCATCCATGAAGAAGGAAATATATCCAATGACCCTAGACAAAATGAGGTAGAGGATGAAGAGGTCTCTACTCCACATAGTGGAGAGTGGTAGAAATTTATGGATTAAGTTTCACAAACCACTTTTGGAGCTCAGAGTAGGAACACGGAATCAAAGGTAGTTACGGAGGCACCATCTAGGTCTCAAGAGAAGGAAGTTCCTAATGAACAAGAAGACCAACAAGAGATGTAGGAAAATGTTGTTGATAGTACAAATAAAGAGATAGAAACTTAAAAACCTATTGTCCTTGATTAGCTAAAAGAAAAGCTGAACAAAAAGCCAAAAATAGTCCAAGAAGAAACTCCTAGCTGGGATAAATTTTTGGAACAATGGGGACAACCCAAGCAGAGGAAAAGAGCCAGGATAGTTTCAAAGTTTTCAAGAGATGAGTTTAATAATGGAGTCATTCATGTATTTGTTCCCATAGGAGTTAAGTTCAAGGATGAGGTGAGGCTTATTGATTATAAGGTATGAACCATTAATCTAGGGCCAACCACCAAGGACTATGAAAAAAAAGAATTTTAGGAATCCCCCAAAGCTATTTTGAGAAGACTTGATAAAGAGACTAAAGAGAAGGAAAAGTTTTAGAAGCAACTTAGTGATGTCTGTAAGTATGTACAACATTTTATGATGCCTCTACAAACTGCTAGTAGTGATAGTTCTGTCCTTGAAGGATTGTTACCTAAGGAGACAGTTTCAGAAATTTAAAGGCTGAAGTCTTTTGTGCACAACACTCATGGGTGGTTACATGATGTCATTAGCAGGGGAGAATAATCAATTGAAAATATCTTTAATATTAACACTAAGTCTTCTGAATTCTTGGAAAACACCTCCTAGTTTGTTGCATATCATAATAAAGCTAATGAATCAACTATTGGAGAGTTGAAGAAAATATTGTAGCTCCCCAGGAATGAATTGGCTAAAATGAATTTATTTTCTTGTGATGAAATTGGTAAGGTGAAGGAGTGGATATAAGTTTGGAATTATAGAAATGAACTCCTCTCTAAGGCCCTAAAGAGGATAATGAAGCTACATGGGAAGATGAAGGAGATATATGATAGTTGTATTAGTTTTCTGGAAATAATGACCAGGAGAAGAAAGTTTGTTCAAAGGAACATGAACATTAATAGATTATAGGCATGGTGGCATGAAATTTATGCCCCTTCTAAGAATGTTGCTATCACCAAAGACCATCTGAACAATGCAACTATCTATATCTCAAAGATTGATAAATATCATGAGTTGTAGGTTGAATGGAATAAAGTGATGCCCCAGTATTAAGAAGAATACAAAAATCATAAGACAAGAGTTAAATTTATTCCAATTCCAGATCTGGTAGATATGGGTGAAATATTAGAAAAATTCAAAGAGTTGTGCAACAAATTAGAATCCAACAAGGAGGTAGAAAACGTCCAGCTTGGAGTGACCTAGGAGCTTGTGCTAATCATGTGACTTTACATTCAAAAGGGACAACCTCATTTATTGTGCCATCAAAGAGAATATTTTTGGAAGGATCTAGGCCGACCTAGGGCTATTTTACAAACATTAAATGCAATTTTATTTTATTTTAAAAATATATCTAGGCTGACCTACCTGGCCAACCTAACCATGTAAACCCTAATTATGGGCTAACCTAATGTAATTCCTCTATAAATTGAGGCCCCAACTTGATTTGTAAGGGTTATACATACTTGCATTAGCTAGAACTAAGATAGGAGTTAGCATTTTCTAAGAGAAAGTGCTGAGACATTATGAATTCATGAATTGTTGCAAATTTGGGTGATTCAATATAAGTAAAGACATTGTTCTTTGGTGCTCTTTCTTGTGTTATTCACTCTACATGGTTCCTATTTTTAGATCCTTAATATTGCTTTGAAATTGTAGTTGCATTTTAGGTTTTAGATTTATATGTGATGTAATATTGTTAATGATTCAATATTTGGAGTGTTTGAGCAATCCTTGGTCCATACTTTTAGCAACCCTCTGATTGTAAGTTGTGTAAAGTTAGCCTGGGCCTAAATATTGTGTGTTGAGTTCAATTGTGGGTATTTATTCATTTCAATTATAAAATAATGTTGATTTGTGTGAATGATCCATGATCTGAAAATATTTCATTCCTTAGAAGATTACACTATTTATGTGAGATTGCAAGTTTAATCAGGGTTTAGCAAGAATTAGTTTTGAAGGATTGGTCCACTTTGAATGTTTGATTGTTTGCACTGTTGGTCTTAGGTTTAGTTTAATTTTCTAAAATATCTCTAAACCCTTTATCTTTTTTTATTTCTTTTAAAATATAGGTTAGTTATAGGATTAAAAGAGTCAACATACTGCAAGATATGATGTGTTTATAGTTTCCAGTTATTGTTTTGTAAGGTCCCTTTGTGACTACCAAAATTTTCACATCATCACTGAGTTTCTTTTACATTGTTAAGACCTGAGATTAGAGACCTTGGGGTTATCTCTTGAGGCTTGTTGGTAGAAATTTACCTTTCCAAAGAGATAGAGTATCATATTTTGTCTGAGTTGTGCAAAAAATACTATCAACACTCAACTATACATGTAAAATATGCAATATACTAAATAGTGTTGAAATCAATGAAAACATCAATGAAAACACCACCAGACAAGCTCATATTTGCAACAATATCCACCTTTTTCATTGATGGAAACACATGGTGTGAAAAACCTTCAAATAAAACATTCTACAAAATTCTGGGAGAAAAAATTCTCTTCTACTCCAACTATTTTTCTCATGACTTTCTCTCCCCCTTTGAAATTAATGGAAAAGAATAAAAAATCCGATTACTCCCTCTTAGGATTACACTTATCTTGAACCAATGAGATTTTTTTCTACTCCCCCTATAGAGTAGACCCATCTATTAGTCCAAATAAATAAATAATCATTGAATTCACTGGACTGGTGGACCTTCATGTGCACTTAGTTCAGAGGGCCAATGACCCCAAACTTCTCTCTAAGATTCTCAAAAGTATCCTTCAGAAGAGCCTTAGTGAATATATCTAAAATTTGTTCCTTTCTTGTCACATACTCCAACCTAACTTCATTGTCCAACAATTTTTCTCTCAGGAAATGATACTTGAAAGATATTGTGCTTTGTTCTTGAATGCATAATCGGGTTCTTTGAAAATTTTATTGAACTAGTGTTATCACAAAAAATAGAAATAGCGTCATCACATACCACTCCAATGTCTTTTAAACTTTTCTTCATCCACAAAACCTATGTGTAGTAGGATGTTGCAGCAATATATTCTACTTCTATAGTTGATAAAGAAATCGAGTCTTTCTTTTTACTCATCCATGAAACTAGTCTTTCACCAAGAAAGAAAGAACCACCAATAGCCTTTTATGCATCCAAAAGACTAATCCTCCCTCAATACATGAATGGATCTTGCAGGGGTGAGGGAATGTTTTCCAAAACTCAAAAACACCCTCCTAGGGTTCTTGAAATTTCACTTAGACTCCATCTTACAAACACTTGCATGAAGCCTATTCCATAGGTTTGGCCCTTAAGCCACTGTTTGGTCTCTGAACAGGGGTAAATTGCTTTTCCCTCCTAAACCCACCAAAGAAATGTGGTTATTGGCTTAGGAAATTTGTTTCCCCTACCTACACCTTCAAGATTTCTAGGGTCTTGGCTCTGTATAGGCTGTACTCTTCCCTCATGCAATCATTGCCCATAAAACTAGGGTTTCTAACTGTCCAGAACCAGTTTTAGGACTGGTGAAAAGTTCTCCTCCTAAACGGATTGCTGGGATCTCCTCCTTGTCACCATACATGGAAAAGACCTTGCCCTAAATTATCCAAAAATAATTTTTCAAAAATATTTTCTGCCCTGCAAGTTATCAACGCTGTTCTGCAGCCTTTCCTAGCCGGGTCCTCACTGGCTCGCCTAGGGCAAGGCTTTTCTCAGAGCTCCTGCAACCAAAGAAAACCTAACACCTACCACTAAAAAATGTATAGAGATGGAGCTTGACCACATTCCCAACAATTCCATACTTCCTGTTGTGGAGGGAATGCAACCTAGAACTCCATTTTTACATAGTTCCAGTCAAAACAGAAATAAGGAAATAAAACACAGAATTTACAAGAATGGATGAAACGATGGAAAAACTATCAAATGTGCACAAAAAAACTTCCAGAGGCCTCTCTACATGCTAAAAAGACCTATAAAATTCATCTTTTAATTCATTTAGTTGTTGTCAAGCAAACAAGAATAGAAAAAAATAGAAAATAAGACAAGAACGTTGTTTTCTTCAATTTCTGGAAAAACAGTCCGTACATTAAAATTATAACCCACGAAAAAGGTCGTGGTAAGCCTTAAATATGCCCCCCCAACAATTTAGGTACTTGGATCGAGGCTTAAATGACCTAAAAACAACTTTTGTAAAACCCGCTGTGTTTTCAGACATTTAACAATTTTTGCCAACCTAGCAATATGATGTTGTAAAATTATTTAATACTTGTCACCTTCTATAACAAAGTTCAAAAACACCCTAAGCACCTAAAATAATGGTCAACATGACCTTATGATAGCACAACAAAATTAAGAACTTCAAACAAAATTTCAACAATAGTCCTTTGCCATGTGCTCCTGCACTATTCTCCCCCTCTCAGTTCAAACAACTAAGGAACTTTAGGAGAGATCAGAGACATATCAATTCCTTGCTTCTTAAAATCTACTTCTTCTACCCAGGTAGCTTTAGATTCATGCTTATCCTTCCATTTGACAAGATGCTCCATGTACACCTTGTGCCTTGTAGTCTTCTTCACTCTTGACTCCAAGATATTCTCTACTTGTAGCTTGTGTAGATGAGGGAAGGGTACATTGCTGATGTCCTTGAGAACTTCTTGACTATTTTGATCCTCATCATTGACTAATCCCTTGTACTTGATCAAATCAGTTACATTGAACACTGGAGAGATGCCCAAATCTGATGGTAACTCCACCTTGTATGCATTCTTGCCATATTTGGCCAATACCTTGCATGGACCCACTCTTTTCATCTGTAACTTGGTTGCCACTCCTTTTTGAAATCTGGATTTGTTGAAGTGGACCATAACATAGTCCCCAACTGCAAGTTGTACATCCTTCCTTGACAAATCAACATTCTCCTTCAACTTTTGGGTTGCTGTTGTGACTGTGTTCTTGACCTGCTCGTGAATCTCTTTCATGGTCTGAGTGAAGTCTTCAGCATGTCCACTCCTATGATCCATAGATCCAAGGTCTCTAAGTTCACAAATACCTCTTGGGTGCATCCCATACACAACCTCAAAAGGACTTTTTCCTATAGTTCTATTGACACTGTCATTATAAGCATATTCAGCTTGAGAAATTACCATATCCCAGGTCTGTCCATATTCTTTGGTTAGACACCTTAGAAGATTACCCAACACTCTATTAACCACCTCTGTTTGACCATCGGTCTGAGGATGGTAAGCTGATCCAAATGATAGATTTGTTCCCAATCTGCTCCATAGAGTTTTCCAAAAGTGACTCATGAACTTCACATCTCTGTCAGAAACAATGCTTAGAGGTAGTCCATGGATCCTAACAACTTCCTTGAAGAAAAGATGAGCTATGTAGCTGGCATCATGAGTAGTTTTGCAAGGTATGAAGTGACTCATCTTACTAAATCTACCTACCACAACATAAATACTATCAAAACTAGTCTTGGTCTTAGGAAGACCTACCACAAAATCCATGGTCACACACTCCCATGGTCTGTTAGGAATAGGCAGGGGTTGATATAAACCAGCATTGCTAGGTCCCCCCTTAGCTTTCATGCATATAACACATTGTTCCACATATTTTCTGACATCTCTTGCTAACTTAGGCCAGTAATAAAACCTTTGTAGCAACTCTAAAGTTTTATTGATACCAAAATGCCCACTAAGACTGGCATTATGCTTTTCTTGAATAAATTTTTCCCTCATTGACCCTCTTGGAACACATAACTGATTACCCTTAAATAACAATCCATTTTGCAGTGTATACTCAGCATATTGACTATGAAAATGATTCTCAAAATCAGAGCATACCTTGTACTCTTCTGAGAAATCTTCATCCTCACCATAGAGGTCTTTGAAACTCTCTAATCCAATGCTTTTCAGTTGTATCTCTTGGACTGTCAGCAACCTTCTGCTTAATGCATATGCCACCTTGTTCATTTGTCCCTTCTTATGCTTGATGGTAAAAGTGAAAGCTTGGATGTATTCCATCCATTTCAAATGTCTATTACTCAGCTTCTCTTGGGTGTTGATGTAACTGAGTGGCTAGTTATCCATGAAAACCACAAACTCTTTGGGCAATAGATAATGCCTCCACTTCCCAAGGGACTGGACTAAAGCATATAATTCTAGATCATAGGTGGAGTATTTTTGCTTGGATTCATTGAATTTTTCACTAAAGAAGGCTACAGTCCTACCTTCTTGACTAAGTACTCCTCCTACAACTACTCCACTTGCATCACACTCAACTGTGAACAACTTGTAAAAACTAGGCAACAACAGAATAGGTTGGGTTGCCACTTCTTGTTTCAGTTTTTCAAATCCTTTATTAGCCTCTTGAGTCCACTTAAACTTTTTTTTCCAGACCACCTTTAATGGTATCTAGGACTGGTGCACATATACCACTAAAATTCCTTATGAATTTTCTATAGAATTGAGCCAAACCATGAAAACTTCTTACCTATGTTGTTGTGGTTGGTGTGGGCCAGTTTAGGATGGCTTCCACCTTGCTTGGATCCATCTTCAATGTTCCTTGGGATACTACAAACCCCAAATACACAAGTTCCTACTTGAAGAACTCACACTTCTCAAGATTGATTGCCAACTTCTCTTCTTGCAACCTTTTAAGAGCCATCTCCACATGCTTGAGGTGTTCTTTTGCTGTCTTACTGAAAATCAGTATGTAATCAAGGTATACTACCACAAAAATCCCTGTGAAATCCTTAAGCACTTCATTCATTAGTCTCATGAACATGCTAGGGGAATTTGAGAGGCCAAATGGCATCACTTTCCACTCATATAAGCCATCATTTGTCTTAAAAGCTGTCTTCCACTCATCTCCATCCTTAATTCTGATTTGATGATACCCGCTCTTAAGATCTAGCTTGGTGTAATACTGTGCTCCTCCAAGGCAATCCATTAAATCTTCAATTCTAGGTATTGGCAATCTATACCTAATGGTGATCCTATTAATTGCTCTAGAATCAGTACAAAGTCTCCATTTACCTCCTTTCTTTGTTGCCAAAACCACTGAGACTGCGCATGGGCTGATGCTCTTTTGAATTAGGCCTTGACCTAACAATTCTTCCACTTGCCTAGCCACTTCAAGATTTTGATCTAGTGTGAGTTTGTATGCTGCCTTGTTAGGCAATGAAGCTCCAGGTATGAAGTCAATTTGATGACTTATAGATCTCTTGGGTGGTAGAGTTGCTGGTGTTCCATCACTCACTATGCTCTTGTATTTATGAAGCAAGTTTTGGACTACTGCTAGTAATACTGTCCTTTCAGCCTTTTCGTCTTCTTTGGGCTGCATCATGATCACATACCCTTCATTCCCTTGGTGTAGATCCTTGATGAACTCTTTTCCACTGCTCAACATGATATTAGGATCCTTTGACTACCCCTCATCTTCCTCTGTCAATGACTGCAGCTTGAAGGTTCTTCCATCCTTCTTAAATTCAATGGTGTTCTCCTTCCCATGATATATAGCACCTCTATCATATTGCCATGGCCTGCCAAGAAGAAGATGACATGCATCCATGGGTAGTACATCACAAACTAGCTTGTATTTATAGCCACCAATTGAAAATTCTACTGTGACCTGCTCATTCACCAAAACACTCTACCCTTTATTCAGCCATGTGACTTTGTAAGGATTGGTATGAGGTACCTTCTGCAATTTTAACTTAGTTACTACCTCCTCAGAGATGATATTATATGTAGAACCAGAATCTACAATGACCTTGCATACCTTTACCAATATCTTGCACCTTGCTCTAATCAAAGCTCTCATTTGCTTGGGTTCTTCCTTGACCGGTTGTCTGATCAACACTCTATTAAACATCAGATTTTCACCTACTTCTAATTCTATTTGAGTGATCTCAAGTGACTTGACACTCATGGTGTCCTCTTGTGCATAGGCCACTCTCTTTTCATTGCTTGATGAAGAAGCTTTATCTGGGCATCTACAAGCTGGATGACCTAGCTGATTGCAGTGATAACATTTCATGGTGGCAAAGTAAGAGTTACTTCTGCCTGCTCCTCTTCCTCTGTTTGAACCTCCTTGGGGTCCTCTTCCTCTATTAAATCCTCCTCTTGAAGATGTTTCACCTCCATGCTTGGTAATCTTTGATTCTCCTTGGTTTCTTTGGTCACTACCTCTTCCTTGGTAGCCACCACGCTGTCCTCTTTGATATCTGCCTTTGCCTCTGCCCTTGGAAGACTGATCATGCTTCCTCTTGTTCCTTTCTTCAATCTTGATATCCAACTGGTAACATTGGTGGACTATTTTGGGACTTAGTAAAGCCATCTCCTCCTGAATGTTCCACTTCAAGCCATTAAGGTACCTAGCCACCTTAAGACTCTCATCCTCTGTCACATTAGACCTCAAGCAAAGCTTTTGGAACTCTTCAGTATAGGTGTTTATATCTTGGTCTTTCTGCCTTAGAATTTGCCTCTTCTTGTGCAACTGAATCTCATAGTCATCTGGCATGTAGGATTCCTTTACCTTAGGAACCATTCCTTTCCAGGTTGATATGGGCTGCTTGCCTTCTTTCTCTCTTTCAGTATGAACAAATTTCCACCATGTCAAGGCTGATCCTCTCAACCTTGATTTAGCTACCTTCACCATCTGTGCTTCAGTTACTCCATCACATTCAAAGTGATTCTCCATGCCTTCTATCCAATCCATGACCAAATCAGGATCCATCTTTCCACAGAACAAAGGTATGCCCTCAAGTCCTTTTCCACTCAAGGCTTTCAATGCCTTCAAGAAAGGCACCTCCTCCAAAACAGGGTTAGGTTTAGGGACCTTTTCCTCCTCTAGAACTTCTTCTTCCTTTGGTACTATTCCTTCCAACCTTGCATTGTTCAATGCTTTCTCAAGTTGCTCTAATCTTTCTTTAAAGACTTGTTGTCCTCTTCTTGTTCTTCAACCCTCTTGGATAATTGTGCATTTGTCACCATGACAGGAGATTCACTGGACTCCACTTCTGACACATATATTTCTTTCCCAAATCTTTAACTTTCTCTGATACCAATCTGATAGGGAGGCTGCAGGAAGCAATCACAGATTCCTGCGCGAAGCTGCATGAATCAATCACACTGTTTTCAGGTGTTGCAGGAAGCAATCACAGATTCCTGCACTAGTTCTTGTCATAGATCTCCTTGCTGAAATTGCTATTCCACCCTAACCTATAGGAACTCTACATTGTCTAAGTTCCCCTGGTTCTCCTGCCAACCTCACTATCTTGTCAAGTTTGCAACTACCAAGACAAACCTTGGTGCCATGACTCCTTTCTTCCTTAGCCTTTTATGCATCCAAAAGACTAATCCTCCCTCAATACATGAATGGATCTTGCAGGGGTTAGGGAATGTTTTCCAAAACTCCAAAACAACCTCCTAGGGTTAATGAAATTTCACTTAGACTCCATCTTACTAACACTTGCATGAAGCCTATTCCATAGGTTTGGCCCTTGAGCCACTGTTTGGTCTCTAAACAGGGGTAAATTGCTTTTCCCTCCTAAACCCACCAAAGAAATGTGGTTCTTCGCTTAGGAAATGTGTTTCCCCTGCCTACACCTTCAAGATTTCTAGGGTCTTGGCTCTGTACAGGCCGTACTCTGCCCTCATGCAATCACTGCCTAGAAAACTAGGGTTTCTAACTGTCCAGAACCAGTTTTAGGACTGGTGAAAAGTTCTCCTCCTAAATGGATTGCTGGGCTCTCCTCCTTGGTACCATACATGGCCAAGACCTTCCCCTAAATTATCCAAAAATAAAATTTTAAAAATATTTTCTCCCCTGCAAGTTATCAATGCTGTTCTGCAGCCTTTCCTTGCTGGGTCCTCACTGGTTCGCCTAGGGCAAGGCTTTTCTCATAGCTCCAACAACCAAAGAAAACCTAACACCTACCACTAAAACATGTATAGAGATGGAGCCTGACCATGTTCCCAACAATTCCATACTTCCTGGTATGGAGGGAATGCAACCTAGAACTCCATTTTTACACAGTTCCAGTCAAAACAAAAATAAGGAAATAAAACACAGAATTTACAAGAATGGATGAAACGATGGAACAGCTACCAAATGTGCCAAAAAAAACTTCTAGAGGCCTCTCTACATGCTAAAAAAACCTATAAAATGCCTCTTTTAATTCATTTAGTTGCTGTCAAGCAAACAAGAACAGAAAAAAATAGAAAATAAGACAAGAACGTTGTTTTCTTCAATTTCTGGAAAAATAGTCCGTACATAAAACTTCTAACCCACCAAAAAGGTCGTGGTAAGCCTTAAATATGCCTCCCCAACAATTTAGGTACTTGGGTCGAGGCTTAAATGACCTAAAAACAACTTTTGTAAAACCTGCTGTGTTTTCAGACATTTAACAATTTTTGCCAACCTAGCAATATGATGTTGTAAAATTATTTAATACTTGTCACCTTCTATCCCAAAGTTCAAAATTACCCTAAGCACCTAAAATAATGGTCAACATGACCTTATGATAGCACAACAAAATTAAGAACTTCAAACAATATTTCAACAATAGTCCTTTTCTAGGTGCTCCTGCACCACATAGGACTACAAACCGGTTTAGAATCATCCATCCCAAGCTTCTTCAACAATTATTTTACATAATTATATTTTGAAATGAATATCCCTTTATTAGTTTGATTCCCTTGTGGAATAAGAAAGAAAGAAATTCACGAATCATAAACATCTCAAATTCTTTCTCCATCTCTTCAACAAACATTTTACACCTCCCATCATTTCCACCAAAAATGTTATCATCAATGTACACAACTACTATCAACATTTTGTTACCTTGAACTTTGAAGGAGATATTTCTATCAACAAAACCTTAGTTGAATCCTTGCTTTTTCAGGTATCTATCCAATCTTGCATACCACGCTCTGGAAGTTTGCTTTAGTCCATACAATGCCTTGTTTAGTTTACAAACCATGTCCATTTTTTCATATAAATGAAACCCTTCAGGTTGTTCCATATATACTTCTTCCTCCAACTCCCCATTCAAAAAACCTGATTTAACATCTAGCTGATACACTTTAAAGTCCTTGTAGGCAGAGAATGCCAAGAACATCCTAATGGACTCCATTCTAGCCACTGGGGAAAATGTATCTTGAAAATATATTCCTTCAACTTGTGAATATCCTTTGCATACTAGTATTCCCTTATTCCTTACAACTTCTTCATTTTCATTTAGCTTTTTTTGGAATACCCATTTCAAGCCAATCACATTTTTTATTCACAGGCCTAGGAACCAGTTCCCATGTCTAATTATTTTCTATCTATTATAGCTCTTCTTTCATTGCTCTCATCTAGATTTCATCTTCACATGCTTCACTTATATATTTAGGAACTCCATTTTTAAAATTAAACACAAGTTTTCCTTAGCTGCAACTCTACTTCTTGTCTTCACACTTTCACTTTTATCTCCAATTATCTATTCCTCAGGATGATTCCTTTTTACATACTTAGGAGTCTTAATAGAAGGTTCTAGCTCATTCTCTTCTTCCTCTTCTTTAGTTTATGCTTCTTTCTCTTCTTCTTCCTTGTCTTTATTCTCCTCCAGTACATGTCCATAGATAGGATCATCAAGTTCAACTTCACTTATCTCTATAGGTATGTGTATGTCTTCATCAACTTTCACATTGGAACTTTCAATAGTCTTTCTCAATATTTTGTTAAAACATTTGTATTCTTCGCTATTAGTAGAGTACCCAAGGAAGATTACTTCATCTCTTCTAGCATCAAACTTTCCAATATTTTCATCATCCCTTTTAATATAACATCTACTCCCAAATACCTTAAAATATTTTACATTAGGAGTCTTACCAATCCATAACTCAAAAGGTGTCTTTGCATTATTGTATTTGATCTAAGCTTTGTTTAGAACTTTTCCATAGAAAAATGAACCCTTGTCATTTCCATGGCCTTTTAGGTCTTGTTTCATTGTGTTTGATCTAATTTGATCTAATTTTATGATGTAAAATGGCTTGAGCATGCATATTTAGGTACTAAAATTCAAATAATGATGTCTTGTGAAGGTGTTGTGAAGTGTTGTGAAACATTTCTATATTCTTATAGACTTTATTCATTATAATTCACCTAATAATAATCTTTTTACACATCAATAAGTCCTATTTTTAAGAGTTCTAAAGTCTTGTAACAAAGATTCACACTTTTCTAGGCATATTTCCCTTATTTATCCCTTTCTTATGACTTATTTTACCCCTTTATTCCCTCATATGCTTTTAGCAACTATATTTTTTGATATAATCTAGACAAATAACATTAAATGAAATTTAATTCCTAACACCTAGTTTCAAGCCCTAGGTTGAACCCATTCACCATGGGTGGTGAATGAGTCCCCCTTGGCTCCAAAATTGAAAATATTTCAAATTTCCTTTCAGGATTTTATTCAAAAACACTTGGTGTTGGCCTATGAAGAGGTATGAATGGTTACTAAGGCACAAGATGGTATAAATAAGTGGTTTTACATCTATTCTAACCCCCATTCACCCATTCATTTTTCAAGCATTCATCCAAATATTCCTTCAAGCATTTGAGCATCTTACAACATTTCATTAAGCATCATTCAAGCACTTTGGAGCATCCATTAGGATTACTTCAGATTTGCATCATCAAGGGTTGGATTAGCAAAGTGGGGTTTCACCAAGGCAAACCCGTATTTGTTAACCCTCAACCATTTTTCCCCTTTTGTATGTGTGTTTGTATATTTGTGTATGCATATTTAACAAGTGTTTAGGTGTTGAAAAGTGGAGAACAAGTCAACTAGGTGCTTCAAGGAAATTTATTCATATTTCAAGCTTGGTAAAGTCTTTATGTCTGTTTCCTACAAATCTGACTTCCACAACCAGACAAGTAGACATTTCAGATCTGGTGTTGCAGAGTTATCTCCTAATTTCCAAAAAAATGGTAGAGGACTGATTCACCACTAGTGGAAAATGAGTCCCACCTTAGGACTGATAATCTGATTTTTTTTAGATTCTAGATCCCAACAGTCAGAAACTTGTTCTCGACACTTTTTCACCAAGAGGACTAATTTTCCACCTTGGGAAACTGATTCCCACTATGAAATTTTAATAACATTAGTGAGCATTCACAACATTCTAGATTCACCAAAATTTGTCCAGGTGCACTCTATTTCATCATATTTCTTTTTGTTTTGCACCATTCCTTCATTTACTTCATTGTTTGTATATCATAGTGTGTTTTAAAACATAGTATAAATCTTAGTCTTGCATTCATATTTAGTCTTTTCAATCACTTAATTTCATTTATTTTACTTCATTTAGCTTATACAATAACATACATAACATAATTTGAGTGAACCCTTAGCATTTTTGGGTCTAATATCTCTCCCTTTAGGTGAAAAACCCTAGAAGAGTTAGAGAGTACATTGGATCCAAAAATATATGGTTCAAGAGCATAAAAAAAAGTGTGTATTTCTTCTCTCCAATATACATCCGGTACATTTGATTCTTTCATCATAGTTCTAGCATCTTCCTATATTGTCAAGTTTTTCCTTTCAACCACTCAATTCTATTAAGGAGTTCTCAGAGTAGAAAACTATCTTTTTATGCCATGCTTCTCACAAAATTCATTGAATTCACCAGAAGTTAATTCAGCACCTCTATCAGATATTAAACACTTTATTTTCAAATTCACCTCATTTTCAACTATTGCTTTAAATACTTTAAACCTATTTGAAGCCTAAGTATTTTCTCTAAGAAATGAAACCCATGTAATTTGAGTATAATCATCAATAAGCAACATAAAATAACTTTCTCCATTGAGGCTTCTAGTTCTAGTTAGACCACAAATATCAATGTGAATTAACTCCAACATTCTAATAGTATAGTGATCTTTTCCCTTAGAGCTGCATCTAGTCTGCTTCCCCAACTGAAAATTTCTACACATAACATTAGCAGGTCTTGTGATTATAGGAAACCATCAAACAATCTCCTTTGAATTGATATTGAACAAGTTATCAAAATTTACATGTCCAATTCTTCGGTGCCATAGCCAAATTTCACTAACTTGAGATATCAGGCATTAACCATCAACTCCCTTCAGCTGATAGATATTTTTATGAGTTCTTATTCTATTAGCAACCATATTTCAATTTCTAGACCCTTTTCTAATTTCACAGGTATTGTTCTAAAAAAAAGTTTAAACCCATTGCTACACATATAACCAACACTTAGAAGGTTATGCCTCAAACTATTCACATAATACACATCATCAGTACTGTGCACACCATCAAAACTAATTGAACCTTTCCCACATATCTTAGTACTTGAATCATCACCCAACATAACTAGACCACCATCACATTTCTCAAGTTTAGTGAACTTACTCTTATCTCCAGTCATGTGATTAGAACATCCACTATCAATTACCCAATAGTCTTCATCCTATCTTGTATGAAAACTGGTAACCAAAGTACCTTTCATCTTATTCATCTTATTCTTTGGAGCCTTCTTGCTTACACATTTTCTAGGTTTAGTGGATACAAATTTATTTTCCAAAGCTAAGAATAAGCATTCACTATCATCAACTTCATTCTTAGATTCATCATCAAAAATTCCTACTTCTTTAACATAATACAACTTCTTCTATTTCTTATCCTTCTTATATGTATCCTTGTAATCCTTGTTCTTCTTATGTGTAGTTCTATTTAGAAATCGCAAAGCTTAATGACCAATATTACTACATCTAAACCATTTAAAGGGAAACATACCTTTATAATTTCAGGTTCCTTTCTTCAGTTTCCTGGTGAAGTTTGCTTCCAAATCTTCATTATCACTCTCTAGTTCTTCAATAATCATTGCCTTAAATTTTATTTCTATCTTTTCTTCCATCTTGTATTCTTTCTGGAACTTCCTTACTTTGAATGCTTCCAAGGTGCCAAACAATTATGCTATAGTGCACTGCTTAGGATCATACATTTCTTCAATAACAAAGATCTTATTGCTATAGTAGTCCAGTAGGGTGATCAAGATATTCTAAATTATATCCTCATCTAACAATTTTCCTCCTTTATTTCTAACTTAATTTTCTACTATTTCAACCTGTGTACCTTAATATTTTACCCTACTCTAACGTGCAAAATAAATTAGAAATGCAAGTGATAAAAGACTAAGGACACTTCAAGATTATCCAAAAGAGTAATAAAACAAGAAGGAAAATGGACAAGACAAGATACAAACGATTTCACCTTCCTTGATGTTGATGTCTCCTTGATTGGCCCTTGCTTGGGATGATTTTGTGTGCTCCTTAGATGATTTCTTGAGTGACTAAATGTAATATTGAATGTGCAAAATGATTAGAGTAGATAGCTAGATGATGGTAAATGATTGAGAATGCAAATTGGTAGCATGTAGTTATCAAATGGCTAAGTGTTTTTAAATGCCCTTGAGGAGGGGGTATTTATAGGAGAATTTGAATTCCCTAGAGAATTCAACGGTCAAGATGCATCCAACAAGGCCAAGATGAAGGGCTATGGTGGGTTGAGAACCCACAAGCCCTCACATCTTGACATGTGGATGGTGAAGTGGCCAAGAGAAGATGAGGTGTAAGTGAGGTGTCAAAAAGGTACACGAGGTGGAGGAAGGACAAGCACCTTGGGGAGTGAGGAGATTTCCTCAAAAAGGGATTCCTTGTCCCCAAGTGGGAGTGAAAGGGACATTTGAGGAATTTTCAAATTCCTCAAAAATATACATGGAAAAGGAAAGGTGGTTGGGGATATAAATGTGAATTAAAAATTCACATTCTTAGAAAGATCTAAAGGGTAAAAGGTGGGCTCCAAAAAGGTGGGACTTGGTCACATGTGGAGATTGTGACAAGTCCAAGGTTCTAGAAGCCTTCGAAGGATGGAATGTGAATTAAAAATTCACATGTAAAGGAGGGGAATCTAGGATAAATAAATGTGAATTAAAAATTCGCATGGGAAAGGGGGTCAATGCCAAAAGAAGGTAAATGCAAAGAATGGCTAAAAAGTGGTGCCAAATTTGGATAATGACCTTGGTTAAGGTTGTGCAAATATTGGATTAGGCTAATTAATGGAAGATTAGAGGCAAGTGGCAAATGTAGGAGGATGTGACATTAATCTTTGATTAAGAGGATGCACATCATAATCATGAATTAATTAAATTAATTCAGATTAGGGCAAGATTATGGAGGATGTGACAAGGAGAGAGAAAGTGAAGAATTTTAAATTGGTTTTAAATCAAAAGGGGAAAAATGACTAAATTAAATAAATTAGTGTATTTATTTAATCTAGAGAGGAAGAAGGTGAAAGATAAAGCATTTAATTATTAAATCAAATACTTCACAGATATGAGATAAAAGATGTAATATTAATTTAATAAATTAATATTTTAATATGGTAGACGAAAAGGGAGTAAATTTAATCATATGGAAGTGATTAAATTTAGATGTCTACACAACCATTTGAAAGAAACTTGTAAATTCTTCACCTTCTTCCTTCTTCAGATTCACAAATCTATGTTTTTATCCTAGCCTCTTTGTCAATTTCATATTTTCATTTCCTTCATACATATCTTCCAAATTCTTCCATACTTCATGTCTAGTGTCTAAAGAAAGAACCTTAACTTGCTCATTTTTAGATAAACCATTGAAAATTACATACTTTTCATTCTCATTTTCTTCATAAGCCAAAATATCATCTCTAGTAGTAAGACCACCAAATGGGTATGTATATTTTGTCTCTACATCCGTCCAGACATTGAAACCAAGAGAGATAATATAAAATCAGATCTTCCTTAAGTAGTTAACCTCTTCACAAGGAACCAAAAGCTATGATACCAATTGTTAATTAGGTGTAGGAGAATTGAGAGGGGGGGTGAATCAGTTTTCACACAGTTCAAACTTAAAACTTCAATACTTATCAATTTTATAACCACACTATTTTTTTATTAAGTAAAAGCATGGAACAAAAATAACAAAAAGTAAATCAACACAATGAACAAAAAAAATAAGGGAAAAAACATGGTGAGGGTTAACTCACAATATAAAGATTAAAAAAATTGAATATAGAGGCTCACTTCCTAGAAGAGGACTCACTTTCTAACAGGGAGGCTCATTTCCTAAAGATACATAAGAGAACAAAATATCCAACACTTCATTTAACACACCTTCGCAGTCTTGAGTAGGAATTGTAGAAACCTTCCACTCACTGCTTTTAGGAATCCAACAAAATAAAAAATGGTTGTCACCACTCACTAACACACACACTCCTGCTATTATGATTGTGGCTCACTTTCATCACTTTTCATCACACTGTCCTACAACTCCTCACAACTTGACTTGGTTTTATACCATTCTCAACCTTAGAAACCTTCATCAAGGTCAGCCACAAATATCTTATTTCAAAAATTCAAATTAGGTCAGCAACTCAAAATCCCCATAGTGAAAAGGAATAAGAATGGGCCAATAAAAAATATTTTTGAATCATCCACATGTTTCCTCAGTTGAATTTTATTCTTTGAATGAAGTGTAAACACTAGGTTAGCCAATCCTAATGAAAACACAATGAAAAATGATGCACACTCTTCCCAAAAATAAGTATGACACAAAAACACCTCAACATGCTTCATAATGCATGAGAATAGATCTCAAACTTCTTCAAATATGTATACAACAAAAAAAATATGCTTCAATCACTGAATACCTTTCACTAGTTCATCTGAACTATTCAAACCCATACTAAAATACTAAAACTTGATTTCTTGATCACCAATCTCAAGCCTTCTTTTCCACAACAAAAAGAACACCATCATGAGACATATCCCAAATCTGGATGATCTGAAAAAAATAAAATGAAGGACTGCAGAGAAGAGAAATTTCTCCCAGTCCACAAAAGATCAACTCTATCGGTAAAACACACATGCCAATGAACATAACTTTCACATATCATCACACCAGAAGCTAAAACTCAAAATATATCACCATCATATCACCATCAGAAAACCTTTAGAATCACACATGCATAGGATAAACACAATAAAAATGTGAAGCTCATACTAGAGAAAAATCTAAACACATTCATCACTTTGGCTTATCTTATTTATTAATTTTCTCAAAAGCACTTGAAAACTCATAAAAAAAACTCATTTGCAACCAAATAAGATAACTCCATGTACTCACAACATCTCAACAATATCTCATCTCTACGTGTACAATATGGAATATACTGAACAATGTTGGCGTCAATGACAACATCAATGACAAGACCACCAAACAAGCTCTTATTTGCAACATAATACATAGGAATAGAGAATTCTAGACAAACTATAATATATTTTTAATTAAAAATAATCTTTTGCACCATCAAAACACTTGATTTTTCTAAGTAGAAGGATTTTATCATCACCAAACATATCTAAAAATGTTGCAGGTTCATCCCTTCAGTTTCAAATGAATGCAGAGAATTCCAAAAAACTTTCATCATTGCATTTCACTATTAGGGCATAGATCAGAACAAGTTATCATAAAAAAATTTTACTGCAAAGGGTTTAAAGACATGAATTATTTAATTTAGCACCTACATATCTCAACCACCTTACCATTAGAACCGCAAGACTAAATCTTGCACTGTAGAAGGATATGGACCAAAATAACATAAATTTTCATTAGATTTCCCATTGCGAATTCCTTAGCAAAAAAAATCGAACATATCTTCATGTGCAATATACCAAAAAGGTAAGATACCAGTGTAGGCATGGTGAAAGCATAATAGAACAAGTGTACCTTCCTCCACATCTTACTTAGATTTCAGAGTAAACATTACTCTTCCTTATATAGTTGTATAGAATTGCACCAATTGGTATCACATTATAGCAACTATTTGTGGAATATGCACATAATTTATCATACACATCAATGAGAACCCATATTGGGTTGAGATCAATGAAAAAACATATTGCCAAAAATTCCCCCTTTGTCATTCATGGCAACACACATATGCTTCTATTCCCCCTTTACATCAAGGGTAAAGGGCATGATACCTTATTTACAACACCTCCCAAAAAAATATATGAGGTTCCCCTTACTATGCACTCCCCTTGAGATGGCGATCCCCCCAAAATTTATTGCGATGTATAAACATATTTTCAACAAAAACATAAAAAGACACTATGATTGTCTGAAAAAATTATACAAAGATTTTTTTATAATTATACCTCTATGGTTTCTTTAGAACACCTAATACTTTTGAAGATTTATTTAAGTTGCACCAAAGTTACAACATGGTTTCATTTTATTGAAGTGATAATATTATTTTAGCATTCAAACTACATGCACAAATCCTCTACCTCCACCATATTGCATGGAGCCATCATTTTCTATTAAAACTTTCCTCTTTAGCAAGAAACCTAGATAATAAAGAAAGTCTCACATTAACTACTTCCCTTAATAGCCCAAATTGCTTCTTTATTTTCTCTCTCTAGTCTTAAATAAATTACAGCTACAATAAAAGATTTTCAATTTGAGCTCTAGTTTCCCCTTCCTTATCCATTAATTGATCATATATCTCAACCATTTGAGCAATCTATGACTCAATTGATTCAATCTGATCCTTAATTTTTTTGGTGGAAACTAGCCATTTTAAATAAAATTAATAGAGATATGGACACAAAAAAAGTAAAACTTCTACTTTTTCATTTTTGTCCCTCCTTATGCTTAATTGATTTTATATTTCCTTGATTTAATGTTGAAATGTGGTGCAAACATTCACATTAGGTCTTGAATTCTTATAAATCATTAGACTTTATGATGTCTTGTATAGGTGTTGTGAAGTGTTGTGACCCACTTTCATACTTTTCTAGACTCTTCTTATTATAGTTCATCTAAATATTCCCTCATTATCACTTACTACATCTTATTTCAAACTGTTGTAAATTCTTGTAAAAAAAATTAATTCTTTTCTAGGCTTGTCATCAATAATTACACCTTTCTCATTTCTTATTTGGCCTCTTTATGCACTTAGAAGCCTTAATTAAGTGTATTTTCGAATGTAAACCTGACAAATATCATTTAAGACAATTTAATTCTGACGCCCATTCACTTTCCTTTACTGGGACCCATTCACCATTAGGGGTGAATGAGTCCCTCTTGGCACAAAAATCAAAATAAATTCAAATTTCTGGCTGGTTTTTATTCCTAAAGACCTAAGGTCATCTTGTGATGTATTTTTGCAAAATTAGGGAATAAATGTGTATAAATATGTGATTTTCTATTCATTTTATCCCCCATTCATTTACTAGTTCATTCTATCACTCATTCAAGTATTCAAGCATCATAACATCATTTAATCAAGAAATTATCAAGAATCTTGAAGTAACCATTGACATATCTTCAAACTTCAACATCAAGGGTTTAATGAGTTTATGACATTGCATGCTATTTTTGCATCATTCTCTCTTTATTTATTTCATTATTTGGGGTTTGATTACCAAACCAGTATTTGAGCAAGGAAAACCCCTACACTCTAACCCTTAACCCTTTTTCCCCTCTTTATATGTGTGTTTTACATGTCTTGTATGTGTTGGAATATATGCCTAAATCATCACAGGCTGTAACCTCTATTGGAGCCAAGTTGGTGTGACATCCATCATGTCTGGCCAACTAGTAGTAGTAATCTTGTTGAAATTATTTAGGTCTCTGTGACCTTGCTTCTGTCTCACTGAAGGATCTTATCATTGTGACTTGTGGTAGTCATTGTAATATCTCATTTCCCATGGAGATCTTTGGACAATAGGCCACTCATATTGTATATTGGGATAACCTACGGTGGCTCAGTGAGAAGTCTTATCGATTAATATGTCTCACCAATAGTATGTTATATGTTGTGGTCTTTGGCGTATCCTATATTCTATCAGTAAGAAGTCTTACCGATGTGTGAATATCTTGTCGAATGGTTTTATGCTTGTTGCCTTTGTGGTGACAATAAAGACTTCGCTATGAACTCCTGGTGATATTTCTATGTCTCACCGACAGTATGTTTCTTATCAGGCTTTGGGGAGACTCACAATGATGGGTGTCTTCGGGGTAACACTATTGTCTCAGGGAGAAGTTTCAGCAAGAATGGAATGTCTCGCCGATGGAGAAAATCTTGGAGTCTTCGCAATGACACTATGACTTCGGTATGAACTCTCAGCGACCGATGGAGAGTCTCGTCGGTGATGAGAAGTCTTCGATATAGCTCTTAGTGAATGGTGGTCTCAATGTAACTTAAAGACCTCAAAGTGAACTCTCAACGAAGGACGATAGTCTTTCTGACTATTGAATACTTCAGAGTAACTGTTGAATATCGAGGTAACCTCTTGGTGAAAGCGATGAGTCTCACTGAATAGTGGATGCACTTGGATTAACATGAAGAGCTCGGTGGAAGATCTCGTTGAAGAGTGAAAGTCTTGCTGATGGAAAATTGAAGTCGTTGTGACTTGTGAGCATTAGTATGAATCTTTGCAATGATAAATCTCTTTCCGATACGATTAAAATGGATGTCGGTGGTTTTGATATGACTTGTGGCATTCTGTATATCCTCTTGTTGACTGTTTGAACCTACACTGATATCAACGATGAAGCCTTTGTGCATCGGGGAAACACTTCTTGTGTCTCACCGACATGTCGATACTATGTGAACTCTTTTGACTGAGTGATGACCATCTACGTGGCTTGTGTTGGACCAATGGGAGAAGTCAAATGGAAACTACTAGCAGTTAGACCGTTGTGGAAGTTCAACAGACTAGGGAACTACTATCAGAGGTTTTGGTTGGTTTGATCAACAGTGTGTGAATAGTTTGAATTGTATCAGAGTGATTTCTATTCTGTGTACACTGTAACTTGAAAGTTTCTATAACAAGGTTGTTCATTGTGAATTTTTTTGTAAACAGACATCAAAAAGATAAGTTTGATACTTGTATGTAATCCTTATTACTATAATACAAAGTGATTTCTCTTGGTGTGGTGGGTTTTTCTCCTGTAAGGGTTTTCCCACCTATATTTGGTGTTCATCTGTATTTTTCTAATTCTTTGTTTCTGATATTTAGTTCAAAGTGCATCTTAATTGAATTGTAATTGATAAATTAAAAGTATATCTACATTCTTCCCTGAGGTTTTGATGTTAGGAGTGTTGTTTATGCATCTAGCTTTCCTTACAAGGGCTATCAGAGCCTGTCCAGTTGTGTTATCCTTGTGGGTACATTGGGTTTTTTGTGTCAATTCTGTTCAGTGGGCGCCATGTAGAAGTTTGCCAATTTCTAATTATAGATTCAAATGTCTAACACATCAGGAAATATTGAAATAGATAAGCTCAATGGCAGCAACTTTGAGTTGTAGAAACTCAAAATGGAGGATCTCTTAGTGGATCATGATCTCTGGCTTGCAGTGTCTAGAACTAAACCTACAGGCATGAAGCAAGAAGATTGGGACCTTGCAGATAGAAAGTCTAAGGGGTTGATAAGGCTCTATTTGGAAGACTCCATTATTTTGAATGTGCATGAGGAGAAGACTACATCTTGTTTGTGGAAGAGACTAGCGTCTATTTATCAGGGGAAATCTTTGGTGAATAAACTATTCCTGAGGAAGAATTTGTACTCTTTAAGAATGTAGGAAGGTGGGTCTATAGTTGATCATATTAATTCATTTAATATGTTAATTGCTCAATTAACATCTGTTGGTGTAAAAATTGAAGAAGAGGATCATTGTATGCTTCTATTATGTTCTTTTCCAAACTCTTGGGATCGTCTGGTGATGGCTATTGGGAGAAAAACATCTAGTTTCAAGATGGAAGATGTTGATTCTTTGCTATCAGAATAAATGAGATGAAAATCTTCTGAGATGGTGAAGGAGGCCCTTGCTATTAGAAGAAGGTCGAAAGAGAAAGGCAAGAAGAAGGACAAGAAGTCCAGATTGAAATCAGAAGGGAGATCAAAGTCTCCTGGCAAGAAGTCCAAGGTGAAGTGTTGGAACTGTGGGCAACCTGGTCATGTCCGAAAGGATTGTAAAGAGGAGGAGAAGAAGAAGTATTCTTCAGACAATGAATCTTCTCATAGGAATACAAAAACCTTCATTGCATAATTGGCTACATAGGCATCAGATGATGTCTAGCTGATTGATTCTAGAGCATCTTTCCACATGACATCTCATAGAGACTGGTTTACAAATTATGAAGAATACAATGGTGGAAAGGTGTACTTGGCGAGTGATTCAACTTTGGAAATTTTTTGTCGTGGAAGATTCAAAATTCAATTCCCTGATGGAAGAGTGAAGGGAATTAATGATGTAATGCACATATTAGGTCTGGCTCAAAATATACTATCTATCTATAAGCTGAATGATATTGGAGTACAAGTCATGTTCTGTGGAAATGGCTTGAAGATGACTAGAGGTTCAATGGTGTTGGCTAGAGGTGCTCAAATTGGTATCTTGTACAAGATGGATGCACAGGCTATTCAATGTAATAGTGTCTCTGTAAAGTCACAGAAGGCTATTCATAGAGGTAAAGAGGGAAATATCCCTAACTATGTAAAATCTATGGAAGTAAAAATTCTAGGAAAGAAGACTATGCTCTGGCATCATAGACTAGGCCACATTGGAGAGAAAGGTTTAAAAACCTTGAAGAAAAAAAACCAGGTTGAGGAGCTTGAAGATTGTAATCTTGAATTTGAATTTTGTGAGCATTGTATATATGGAAAACAACACCGTGTTTCATTTTACTCTAGTCCTCATAAATCTTCTGGTTTGCTAGATTATATCCATTCTAATGTATTTGTTCTAGTGGATGTTCCTTCTTTGTCTAAGTCAAGATACTATGTGTCATTCATTGATGATTATTCAAGAAGAGATTTTGTTTATTTTTTGAAAATTAAATCAGAAGTGTTTAGTCAATTTAAGGAATTTAAGAAGCTTGTTGAAAATAAGACTGGTAGAAAAATAAAATACTTAAGGACTGATAATAACAGTGAATTTTGTTCTGATGATTTCAAGAGGTATTGCAAAGATTATGTGATTAAAAGACATAAGACTACACCTTATACTCCACAATAGAATGGGGTTGGAGAAAGGTTCAATAAGACAGTGATGGAGAGAGCAAGAAGTATGCTGAGTAGTGCTGGCTTGGAGGAGAAGTTTTGTTCTGATGTTGTTGCTACTACATGTTACTTGATTAATCATTCTCCAAATTCTGCTCTTGTTGAGAAAACATCTTTGGAAGCGTGGTCTGGTAAGAAGCCCTCTTTAAGACATATTTTTGTTTTTGGCTATGAGGCATATGCTTATGTGTCATATGCGAAAAGATCTAAATTTAAGAACAAGGCTGTAAAATGTATTTTTATTGGCTATAGTGCTGGCATAAAAGGATGCAAGCTTTGGAATCTTGATACGGAGAAGGTTGTATACAATAGAAGTGTACTCTTTCATGAGATGAAACCTTCTAATTTAGATCTGTAGTCAGAGACAAAGTCAAAAAAAGAAAGGATGTAGCTTTAATTCCTCCTACACCAGAGAAAGAGGAATTGAAAATTCAAAATGTACCTAAAACTAAGGAGAGCTCAAGTAGTTCTGAAATTTCTGAAGAAGAAGAAGAACCTCGGCCTCAGCCTCATCAAGTGACCAGGTCAACTTGTGAAAGAAATCAACCTGATAGGTATGTGTTCTCTTTGATTGATTCTACTTGTTCCTATGCTTTGATTTCTAGCACTGATGAGCCTAAGACTGTGAAAGAGGCATTTAGAATGTCTGATTTAGACTCTTAGTTGGAAGCCATGAATGAAGAAATGGCATCATTAGAGAAGAATGAAACTTGGAGTTTGGTGCCCTTGCCTAAAGGTAGAAAAGTTGTTGGTTGCAAATGGGTATTTAAAAAGAAGGTTGGTCTAGCTGGCAGTGTGGAAAAGTACAAGGAAATATTGGTTGCAAAGGGTTATTCCCAAGTCGAGGGAATAGATTATGGGGAAATTTTTTCTCCTATAGCTAAGCTGACATCTATCAAATTTATTTTGTCACTTGCAATAGTGTATGACTTAGAGGTCAAACGGATGGATGTGAAGACAACATTTCTTCATGGTGATCTTGAAGAAGAGATTTACATGTCCCACCCTGAGCACTTTATTGAAAAAGGTAAAGAGAAACTGGTTTGCAAATTAAAGAAGTCTCTGTATGGGTTAAAGCAGTCACCTAGAATGTGGTACCAGAAATTTGATACTTTTGTATTGTCTTTGGGATTTGTGAGATCAAAATCTGATCATTGTGTCTATTACAAAGATGAAAGTGATCAAGTTCTTATTATTGCTCTCTATGTTGATGATATGATGTTCATAGGCAATAGCAAGCTAATGATTTTGATCTTAAGTCTCAGTTGTCTGCTAAGTTCGAAATGAAAGATCTTGGTGCAGCAAGATATATTCTGGTGATGGAGATAACTAGGGACAAGAATAGTAGAAAAATTTGGCTCAGTCAGAGTAAGTATATCAAGGTTGTTCTAGAAATATTTTGCATGAATGATTGCAAGGAGCTAGTTGTTCCAGTCTTGTAGGGAATGAAGCTATCTATTGAAGACTGTCCGAAAACTCCTACCAAGATGGAGGACATGAATAGTGTACCCTATGCTAGTGTAATAGGAAGTCTTATGTATGAAATGGTCTGTACAAGGCCAGACATTGCCCAAGTAGTGGGAGTACTTAGTTGGTTTATGGCTAGTCTAGGAAGAACACATTGGGATGCTGTGAAGAGAGTGTTTGGATATTTGAAGGGAGCTTCAGAATATGCTTTGTGCTACCATGGGAACTTGGTTGAGTCACAAAAGACTCTCAACATTCTTCAATATGTAGATTCGGATTGGGTAGGGGACATTGACAGCAGGAGGTCCACCAGTGGATACATTTTCATGTTGAATGGTGGTGCAGTGAGTTGGATGAGTAAGCGGTAGGTTGTAGTCACTTTTTCCACTACAGAGGATGAATACATGGTAGCTACACATGCTTGTAAAGAAGCAGTCTAGTTGAAATGTTTGTGTTCTAACATTGGTTTTGATGCAGGATACATAACTATTTTTTGTGATAGTCAGAGTGCAATTTTTCTGGCAAAGAATCCTACTTTCCATGCCAGGATGAAACATATAGATGTACAATACCACTCTATACAAGATATGGTGGAGGATGGAAAGGTAAGTTTGGAAAATTTTGATACTTTGGAGAATGTTGTAGATGCATTGATGAAGCCAGTGACCACAAAAAGTTCAGGTGGTGTGCCAATTCAATGGGCCTTAGTGCCCATGATTTTTAGTAGTTTTTTTGTGCTATGGAGGTTCTTGTGTGATCTTTTTCAAGTGGGAGATTGTTGGAAATATATTCCTAAATCATCACAGGCTGTAACCTCTATTGGAGCCAAGTCGGTGTGACATCCATCATGTCTGGCCGACTAGTAGTAGTAATCTTGTTGAAATTATTCAAGTTGCTGTGACCTTGCTTCCCTCTCACCGAAGGATCTTATCATTGTGACTTGTGGCAGTCATTGTAATCTCTCATTGCCTTTGGAGATCTTTGGCCGACAGGCCACTCATATCATATATTGGGATAACCTACGGTGGCTCAGTGGGAAGTCTTATTGATTAATATGTCTCACCAATATTATGTTATATCTTGTGGTCTTTGGCATATCCTATATTCTATCGGTAAGAAGTCTTACCGGTGTTCGAATATATTGTCGAATGGTTTTATGCTTGGTGCCTTTGCGGTGACAATAAAGACTTTGCTATGAACTCCTGGCGATGTGTCTATGTCTCACTGATAGTATGTTTCTTATCAGGCTTCGGGGAGACTCACAATGACGGGTGTCTTCGAGGTAACACTAGGGTCTTGGGGAGAAGTCTCAGTGAGAATGAAATGTCTCGCCAATGGAGAAATTCTTGGAGTCTTCACAATGACACTACAACTTTGGTATGAAGTCTTAGCGACTGATGGAGAGTCTTGTCGATGATGAGAAGTCTTCAGTATAGCTCTTAGCGAATGGTGGTCTTGATGTAACTTAAGGACCTTGAAGTGAAATCTCAGCAAAGGACGATAGTCTTTCTGACTATTGAATACTTTAAAGTAGCTTTTGAATATTGAGGTAACGTCTTGGTAAAAGCGATGAGTCTCACTGGCTAGTGGATGCACTTGGATTAACATGAAGAGCTCCATGGAAGTTCTCGACGAAGAGTGAAATTATTGCCGATGGAAAACTGAAGTCGTTGTGACTTGTGAGAATCGGTATGAGTCTTGTCGATGACAAATTTCTTGCCGATAGGATTAAAATGGATGTCAGTGGTTTCAATATGACTTTTGGAATTCTGTATATCCTCTTTTCAACTATTTGAACCTACACCGATATCAACGATGAAGCCTTTGGGCATCGGGGAGACACTTCTTGTGTCTCATCGACATGTTGATACTGTGTGAACTATTTTGACAGAGTGATGACCATCTACATGGCTTGTGTTGGACCAATATGAGAAGCTGAATGGGAACTGATAGCAGTTGGACTCTTGTGGAAGTTCAACAGACCAGGGAATGACATGAATACATTATGTAATTTTTGCAAAGGTTTTGGTTGCTTTGATCAATAGTGTGTGAACAGTTTGAATTGTATTAGAGTGATTTCTATTCTATATAGACTGTAACTTGAAATTTTCTATAACAAGGTTGTTCATGGTGAATGCTACTATAAACAGACATCAGAAAGATAAGTGTGATACTTGTATGTAATCCTTATTACTGTAATACAAAGTGATTTCTCTTGGTGTGGTGGGTTTTTCTCCCGTAATGGTTTTCCCATGTATATCTGGTGTTCATCTATATTTTTCTAATTCTCTATTTCTGATATTTAGTTCAAAGTGCATCTTAATTAAATTTTAACTAATAAATTAAAAGTATATATGCATTCTTCCCTGAGGTTTTGACGTTAGGAGAGGTGTTTTCACGTCTATCTTTCCTTACAATATGTAGATTTTTCAAAGAGGTAGGTGATAAATGGTGGTCAATATCTCATCAAATTCATTTAAATCAAAAAATACCTAATTGAAGCTTGAAGACCTCTTTCAACTCATTTTATGTAGATTTAGATCCGATAACCCAACAAGTAGAAAAGTGTAGACCAGGACCCACAAAGTTGACCTTCGAATTTTTAGATTTATGAAGAAGGATTCATTTTCCATTTGTGGCAAATGAGTCCCACTTCTAGGCTGAAAAAATTGATTTTCAAAGTTTTTTGTTCTCGACATCCTAAAACCTATTTCAGTAGTTTTTACCAGAAATAGGACTAATTCTCCAGTTGTGGTGAACGAGTCTTAGTGAGACTCAAAACTGATATCCGCAACATTCAAGAACACTTCAACATCAACATTTATCCTCTAGGTGCACTTAATTTAGTTTCATTAAGTTATGTTTTCATTTGTTTATGTTTTTAGTTCTTGTTTGCATATCACAACGTGTTTTCATACAATTCATATTTCTTAGTTTTGCATTCATAATCAATAGTTTTCATTGGTTATTTTCACTTATATTATCCTATATAGGAATATTACATTCATTTTACCTCAGTCTTGAGTGTGAACATAGCAGTTTTTTCCCTATTCATTTCCTTTTAGGTGAAAAACCGTAGAAGCAAAAGTGAACCTTAGGGTACCAAAACCCATGTTTACATTTTGGTGAACCTAAATTTATAACATTCTCACTTCTAATTTCAATTTCATTTTCATCCCATGGATAGATTTCATCAACATTGCATTAGTTTTTCCTTGTTTTGCATCTTAGGGTTTTCAAAATTAGGGTTTTCAAAATTGCATTAGTGAATATATCATATAGATTTCATTATTGCATTTTAAAATCATTTAAAAATATAAAATTTTGCATCTGCATCATAGCTAAGTTACATGAGATAATCTAAAAAGCATCAAATTCATCTTAAATTTTCTATAAATTTTCAAAATAAGTTCATCCCTAGAATCATTCACCACCCTGGGCGAATTAGTCTAGTTGCACATTTTGCATAGAAATTTCGGCCAGTTTTAGAATATTTTCTACATTTCTATTTTTTATTACTGCATTGTTGTTTCAATTTCCATAATTTCTATTGTTAGAATATTTTGTTCCTATTTTGCATTACATTTTCATCCATCCCACCTTTCATGGTATATGTTTGAGTGTTTGGTGCCCTATTGATAATACTTTAGTGAGAAGAAGTTCCCGACTCATGGCATCCCATGAAAGCACATTCATTATGGACCTTGGGTTATCTAGAGCTCCTACTCTTGGTATTGAAAATGGTGCATTAGGAATGGATACTACCATTAGTACCCCTTTTCCTTCTAATAGCATCCATGTTGATACACAAACTAATTCCATTATGCATGAAAAAATAGTTAACATTCATGAGGACTTAACACATCTCGAACATGTAGTTTGTCTTGAAAAAATTTCAACCACTACCATTACCACTATATAAAAAATCCATCACATGCTAAAAAGTGATGAAGGACCTAAAGTTGTGAAACAAATTTTTGAGATATATCAAAAACATGTTCCTTCCACCTCTAACACATCTCAACCAGCAAACACTATGGTTAGCCAAGGAGGACCTCATATTCCTCCCCCTTCAACCATAGCATCCATACCTACCTACACCACTCCCCAAGTTGCAATAGTTATGCAATATATTAGTAATATGTCTCCTTCCTTGAGCATTCTTACTAGCATCCATAGTTATTTTGTGGCATCAAATGTTCCCTCCTCCACCACCTTCACCCCTATCAGTGTTCCCTCTACTTGTCCTACTACTACATACACTCCATCACAACTCTCTCTTCCACCTCATACCACTCATTCTTACCCTCTCATAGCACAACTCTTCCACCTTATTTTTTCCATACAAAAACAAATATCCACCATAAGCCAAAGTCAAAATGCACCACGTACCTATTATGTTCACAATAGCCCATTATCTTTAGAAATATTAAGAGCCTCAATGCCACAAGGAGCTAAGATACCTAGATTTGAGAATTACGGTGGGAAAGGAGATCCTACTAATCATGTTGTGTGTGTGTTAAATGTGTAAAGTTAGTATTAACACAAACCTTAATGAAATGATTTATATCAAATATTTGCAACAAGTAAACTTCTCTATTTAGCAATTTCAACAAATATTTTGAGAATGTCTCACTATCCTCTATTCCTAAGGATTTATTAAACCATTTGTCCCTAAGATTTCTATGTGCACAATGGTTGTTAAAATGACAAATTAGGAAACAAGATTTTATATTTAATGTGAAAACTAATGCATTTCCTATTTGAAAATGTGTGTTGGAAGGGATAGTAGAGAGTGTGATAAATGAACAACTGGAGGTGGATACTATGGTATTGAACTAGAATTATCAATGCATGATTCTACATATGCTCAAATGCAAACTTAAAATGAACTAATATAAAATGCAACTATGATGCAAGATGGTAGATAAAATGCCACTATGAAGCAATATATGAATCTAAGATAAGAAAGAAAAGAAAAACATGATGTTAAATCTAACTATAAGACTCCAAAATGCTCCAAAGCTCCATTGAAAAAACATGCATGAGAACTCTATTCAAAAGTATGGATTCATAAATGCAATGGAAAAGGGGTGTATTTATAGGAATTTTCAAGCATCTTGTGAGTTGGAAAAGATCAATGGTCCAAATTTGAATAAGAAGGATGGATAGTGGAGATGGAGAGAATAAAGATATATTCCCCTTGACCAAAGACAAAATTCCATTTGGATGGAAGAATCTCTTGACCAATGGGCAACATACCAAATGGATGGAAGACCCAAGTGTGTGAAGGAAAGACCATGTACTCCAAAATTGGTGGAAGTATATGAGGAATAAGCCATGTTATTTTTAAATTTGGTTGAGGATAACTCTAATTAAAAATTAGAATTATTTATTTTCATGTGACCTTAGTGAGGTGGCACAAAAAGTTGTAGACATGTGCTTCAATTTCTAATCGAGATTAGTGAAGATTAATTAAATAAACAAGCTTGTGGAACCTTTTTTATTTAATTAATTTAGAAGAATGTGATTTTAGATTTGGAGAATTAGAGAAGGGTGAACAATATAAATAGATTGATAATTTATTTATATGTAGTTGAAATATTAATTAAATAGCTAGTATTTAACTAATTAAATGTGATGACTGATTGAGGTGTATACATTTCTCCCCTTTTTGATGTAATGTGTTTACACATTGCTTCAAAGAAAAAAAATTGATACCAATGCCCAAAAAAAATTTCAATGCACTAGACGATGCCCCAGATGATTCCCCATACATTGATTTTCTGGTTTTGATGGATATATGCCTCCTCAGGAGATAAATCGGTGAATTTTGAAATTTTGAGGATTTGTTGGAATTGTTAGAAATTTTGATGATTGTGTGATGATATGATGCAAAGATAATTTATCTCATGATAAAGAAATATTGATTCTACCAATTGATTAAATCTTTCCTTGCTTTGTCTCCTTGTGTCTGATGTTTGATAATCACTTCAATTGATTGTTTGATTTGATGATGTGTGATGATGTGTGATGATAAATTGACCTCATGATAGGTGAGGATCAATGATAGGATGATGATGATTGACCCCATGATAGGTGAGGATCAATGATAATATAATAATTGACCTCATGATAGGTGAGGATCAATGATAGATTGATGATGATTGACCTCATGATAGGTAAGGATCAACGATAGGATGTTGATGATTTTAATCATGATAAAAGAGGATCAATAATAGGATGTTGATGATTTTCCTCATGATAGGTCAGGATCAATGATAAGATTGATGATAAACCTCATGATAGGGGAAGTTGAAGTGATTAATAAACCTCATGATAGGTGAGGTTGAATTGATTGATGAACCCCATGATAGGCGAGGTTGAATTGATTGATAAACCTCATGATAGGCGAGGTTGAATTGATAAATGAATCTCATGATATGCAAGGTTGAATTGATTGATGAACCACATGATAGGCGAGGTTGAATTTATTGATGAACCTCATGATAGGTGAGGTTGATTTGATTCATAATACCGTTGATTTGCGATATGCTATGATTATAGGAGGATTTACACATCTAGTGTAGGTGGATTCAGATTTTCTTGGGTGATGTGGCTAACTTATCTAATTGATATGCGTCAGTATAAGAATGATTAATGTACTACAACTTTGTGATTCACTGCCATTTTTTGATGATGTACTTCTCGATATTTGGATATCATTGTACACTTGACATTATTTTGAGATGTATTTGATATGCATCGATGATGATGAGTGATCTATGTGTCTATATGTTTATGATGTTTATATGATGATGATCATGATGATTATGATAATTATGTAACAATAATATGATAATGCATGATTAATGATAATGTATGATTAAGTATTTTATATGCATTATGGATGATGGATTTGATTATATGTAACTGATATGTGATGCACACCATTTTGTATTTTTTGATGCAAATACTATGATGTAATGCATGGATGTGAATGATGTGAAAATGATTTCTAATATATGCAAATGATGATGCAAATGATGTGCAACTAAATGATAATGATGTGTTTTTGGTTAATGTCAAGTGTTCTCAATTCATTGATAATAGAGATAACAACATTGCGAAATTGTTTCATCTTTCAAAAACCCCATAGGTTGTAATGCCTTGTCACACAAACCCTAAAGGAACAACTAAAAATGCAATTTTTTTTTTTTAAACATAAATATTAAACAATAAGTTTACTAATGCAATTAACATGGCTAATTATTACACACTAAACACCTAAGTCCCTTGAGGTACATGAGGTGACACTACCTAAACTATCCCATAACAAGTTAACTGACATAACATTCAATTTCCAAAAATGCAATCCATTCATTCACATATCTTCATTTAAATATTCATTAATGATAACCAAAATGATAAGAGTAATCCATATAAAACCATACATGAAAATTACAATAAATTAAACATGGAAATATAAATTACGTATTTTCACATATACAACATAAAATTAAAGTATTTACAAATTGTAGTTCTAGAATGATTTGCATGGTGTGAAAATATATTACATTAGTCTGCTAGTACATCTCAATGAGCACATATACAAAAATTACATCATAATTCTTCCCAACGCCTGTGGGATGATACATCAATACATAAAATACATCTGGTAACATATGAACCCTGAATCAACTGCATCTGCAAACTCTGCACTAAATGGTACAGATACATCATAGGTGACCCAACAGGGTGAGTAGCACACTCCACCTGACAACCCTCCTACTAGGAGTAAATGAAGAAGGATCCCTGACCAAGAACATCCAAACAGAAGATGCAAGACTAAACTCCATGCATGAAAAGTAAAAGAAAACAAAGGAAACATAATTTCAAAAGACCTTTTGCAAAACATAACAATAAATAACCAAAGCATATCAATAGGTCCCACTTCCAGAGGTTAGCAATAAGAAAAACTCAAGGGAAAGCTATAGGAGAGTGTCATCGCACAGTCCTACATGGGTTATCCTGACTTGTTTTCTCTAGGCACCACCCCCATCTATGGTTATCTTGATAGCCTCTCTAGGCATTGGCTCCATAAGCTGACTCGTGTGGAACTGTTAACCTCTCGTGGAGACAAGGCAACGATCTTGCCAACCACAACCCTTTCAGCCCACCTTTGGTCTGTGAAAGCCCTAATATGTGGACGGGGAATCCATAGTTATCTTAATAGTGTTTTACTACCCACCCCCTAATTAATTAATTAGGTTATCACTTTTTACTCTAACTCTAACATGGGCTATCTTGACAGCCCCTTTTGTGTGCCAGTGCCCACATAGAGCCACTCTCCCTAGAAACCCAAAACATAAAATCCAATACCAAGGAGTTGTACCAACAAGAACACTAAACCACCAAATAGAAAAAACATGAGGAAAAATAATCTCACCAAAAATTATATTAATATACACCCATAAAATGGTACAACCCCAAATGTAAACTCAAGATCATGACTATAGTCCAAAATTGGAACAAATATCAAATTAAAAGATCATAAATACACATCATTTCCCCATACTTCTAGAAGTCCCTAACAAGTAACTTAAGCTCCTACAGAAGGATAATTGACTTAAGGGTTTTCCCACATAACCATTACCCAATCAAGTGAAACCATAATTGACTTAGCAAAAATTTAACATTTACTCAATTTTCCAAGGAAAATAAATAATCGATTCACCCAAAGTCATTCAACTTTTCACAATATCAAAATATATAAAAGTATATATTTATATATATATATATACATATATATATATACATATACATATATATACATATATATATATATACACATATATATATACATATATATATACATATACATATATATACATATATATATATACACATATATATATACATATATATATATATATATATATATACATATATATTAAATTATATCTATATATGTATATATAAACAAAAATTAAATGAATTTTAATTTTAAAAAAAATTAAACTAAACTTCGGCCGCAACATAGGGGGCTATGAACCTCCTTGTGGGGAGGTTGCAACCTCACCAAGGTTGTACCCTGCAGCCTTTGGCTATTGTGTGCAGCCCCCACTAGGGGAAGGTGGGAGGGTACGGTGAAAGCTGACCTCCCCCCCCCCCTCCCAAATATATATATATATATATATATGTAAAAGTATATATTAAAAGAAACTAAAATACATATAAATCTAATTTCATTCAGAAAAATAGTAAATCTGGGCATGCAATTATAATCCCCATAATCAATCTGTTTTCTTTTCCAACCAAGAATTTCATAACTAGTTTTGTTGAACAGAGATCAGAGAGTTTTTCAATAGTTTTCTATTGAAGATTTAAAAGTTTGACACAAAAAAAATTTCAACAACAAAATTTATTTTCAAACATAGATATTAATTTCAAAACTTTCAGACATGAATTTCATTTCCCTTACAAAACTATCAAAAAAAAGAATTAATAAATGAAAAAGAACCTCCAGAGTCCTTTGTTTGATGTCTAATTCAAACACAATAGCCCTTTTTCCTCTTTTGAAAATAGATTTCCTCTATAGCTCCTTCTCCAATTCCTTGTTTTAGCTAACTTCTGGATCAATATTATAGTTTTCCTTACCAAGAACAATCTTTCTTTAATAGAGAAGCACACACATATATTTTCTTCAACCCTTCTTACTTCTTTTTTTTTAGAAAAAACCAAAAAAAGCATCCATTTCTCTATTGAGAAATTTCTCTTCTCACAATAAAATAAAGAAAAATAAATAAAGCTCTTACTTTTTTTTCCAAAAATCCACACCATGCATTGGTTCCTTTTTCTTACTTTAAAAGCTCACACTTATCTCAAAAATTTAATTAAAAATTCATTATTTTCACATTTATCCTCACATGATACTATCATTAGATTTATAATATTAATATTTTGAAAAAGATAATTTACAATTATCATAAAACATTATTTATTTAAATTAATTAATTTATACCTTTTAATTAATTAAATAAATTTTAATTTTCAATATTTAAATCCAACATTTAACTGAATTACAATTACCTACAATTAATCATATCAACAAAATAACATTAATTAATTTCATATAAAATAAGATAAATTAAATAACAACTATCTAGAAACAAAATAAATAATCAACAACAAACAATATTGAGAAAAGGACAAGGTCAAAATCATGACACTGAAAGACTCACAATGAGGTGACAGACTTGGGATAGGGGTCACACTTCCTTATCAAATCCATTTTCAACATCATACCTGTTGGGTTTATGGAACACACTCAAAATTTTCAAATAGGTGGATTCGATGTCCTGTACCTGCATCCTTCATAGAAATAAATGTCAAGTAGCATGTAAATCTCCATTGTAGACACACCATGAAAGGTAATTGTGGGGTAGAAGGGCACTCACAAGCGAGTGATGCCACTCCATGCTCTTACCAAGACTCACTAGGAAACACATCATAAACCATAGCAGTATAGAATGACATCATCACCATATTTATTATAAAAGAAAACCATAGCATAGCCAAATAATGTAATCACCACATAATGTATCATCAAACATCATAAGTAATGCCAAGTGCAGCAAACCAACAAAACTATGAATCCACACACAACAAATCAAGTGAACTAATCACCATCACAAACCAAGTACAAAACTAACACATAAGAGTATCCAACAGTATCATCAACACGAGGGGTATTATAGAGACATAGATGCAATATTAGGATGAATGCAATCTAATTAACCATGCAAATCCAATATGCAAAATTTGTCATTTGTAATAGGAAATATTTCATGCTTTTTATCATCATTGGGCCTTTAAAATGTTGAAAGTGATTACAAGCATCAATAGCATATTTTAGACAAAGATGACCTGAGTACTACTTCCATGATGTTTGATAGTCCAAGTTAACACAAGCATTTGAGTATAATGAAACCAAGATGAATTGATTATTTCTTGCATAAATAGACAAGAGTTAACCATTTTCCTATGCAAATTTGAAATGTCATTAGAGATTCTTTGTAGAGCACATCACACAAAAATTTGCATAGTAATAATGATCAACTCACAAAAAATAGAAAAGGAAAAATTATACTCCTTCCTAGGTCCTCTAGTTTGCTACATCATCAAGGGGTTGTAGAGATATGATAACAAAAATCAAAGTACAACAATTGAACATTTGTGTTTAATGTAATAAACCCATGATTTAGTAAGAACATCATCCATTTGAATTCTTTTTTTGGTTTGATTGATTTGAATTTTTTATTTTGATGGCTGTTGTATTGATGTTGATGTTCAATGTCGAATTTCACTATGGTAATTGTTTTAGGTTGTGTTGTACTATTTTTATTTGTTTGTTGGTTCAAGCTCAAAGTTTATTTTCCCCCACTCTAGGGTGAGACATGACTATGGTGACCAAGACCTAACCTAAAGACCTATCCTATGGGTCTTAGGCGTTGATCAACAGATTAGCCTTGCCTATGTTGTACACACAAAGACCATGTAGATTGATTGACACAAACTCATTGAATGATGAAGATATGGAAAAATGGATTGCCAATTTATTAGGACAAAACTATGTCTTGAGGGATGATCAAAGATCAACCTTTCCTACATTCAAAGCTCTGAGATGACGTAATTGAAAAAAATGACTATGTTTTTGACTTTTTGACCTGTTTTTGGTTTTTGATATGTTTTGAATGTTTTTGGATTTTTTATTTTCTAAAGTTTTTAGATTTTTTATTTTATTATTTTTTTTGGGATTTTTTATTATATGAAATCAAGAATGTACATGAATTTGATCCAATGTAGGACATACCCCCCAGTGTTATGCAATAGGAGAAACTAATTTTTAGAATGGGTCAAGTAGTACTAGGGGAGATCATGATATAAACATGGATGCATGATGGATGAATGATTCAAAGAAAGTCACATAGCCCATGATGGATGGAGAGTGCCACATAAGGTGCCTTTTTGCTAGGTTTTTACCAAGGTACTTTCTCAAAGTTTCATTGAAGTGGTTTTGACTAGAGGATGATTTTTTTCTTTACTATTTTCAATCCTTTTTCTTGATTTTTTTGGATTTTTGCATTTTTTTTATTTTTTTGTATTTTTTGAGGATATTTAAGATGGAATGATATGATATAACCGATTGGAGGAACAAGATTCCCCATAATAGAGGTAATGCAAGTGAGGATAAATGATAAATGAAAATGAAAGATTCAGTACAAAACATGCCACACAAGCAACACATCTCTTGTCAAAAGATGATAATGGTTGATTGATTAGGATGTCAGGAATGATTGATTCTATAAGGCATGATGATGATAAGTACTTAGGATCAATTATTTGATCTAAGTACGATAAGATTGATGATTTTTGATGATTTATTGACAAAATATATTATGGTTGGATAATTTTTTACAGCTAGGCTCAAATATGATTTGCATGATAAGATTCAAGGTTGCAAAGAGACATGATGACATGGATTTTGATAAGCTAGGAGATATGGAATGGAAGAAAGCAAAGATAAAGAAAATGAATGGGATGATCAAGATCCACTAGATAGGATACAAATGCAAGGAACAAGTACTTTTCCCCTATTCCTCATCAAGACCAAGGACGTGAAGAAAGCATGCATTAGAAAGAATGATGGAGTATAGATAAGGCAAAGGATATCATACAAAAGATATGGAAAAATCGAATAGGATAAGATATATAATGTTGAAGGGGATCCTTAACCTTTTCAAGATCAAAGGTGGAAATGTAAGGAATGAGCAAAGAAAGGATAATGACCATGAATGATAAGATGGATGAAACTTGTCCCCAAGTGTAGAGTACAAGAGGAATATAGAAGATAGGATATGGATGATAGGGAGATGGGGGGAGGAATCAAGCATCAAGTTTCACAAAAAAATATCCCTCTAATAAACCATGGCAATGGGGGTTAAACTTATTAATGTTGGCTTATTAAAGGTACGATGGAAGAACAAAGGACTTATCCAAAGGTTTGGATTAAAGGAGAATGATGGGGGATGAATGTTGGATAATGAATAGGAGGTTGGAAGAGTTATTGATGGATATATGGAAAGGATTCCAAGGTCAATATTGGCACACACCTTCAAGGGTGGTGGAGTGATGGGGGAAAAATGGATTTGGAAGGTAGTAGGTTTTTAGATGGAAAATTGGAGGAAGCTTTTGGATTAGTAAATTTGGATTCCAATTTACATTTGATTGCTTCTATGAGACTTTTTGGAATCCACATGACTTTTGAATTTGATATTTTCTTTGAGGGCCCTTGTGGCCTTTGATATTTTTCTTTTTTCTTTATGGACCTTTGTGGTCTTCAAAAAAATTCCTTTTTCTTTGATGGGCCTTTGTGGCATTTTGAAATTTCCTTTTGATTTATGGACCTTTGTGGTATTTGAAATTTTCCTTTTTGCTTTGATGGGTCTTTGTGGCCTTTTTGATTTTTATTTTGATTTTGGACCAATATTTCTTTTATTTTTGCATGTCTCTTCAAGGAGACATATTGATCCTTTGATACATGTTGATTTTGATATAGAAGCTTTTGACATTTGGAACCCAAATTGCCTCCAAGAGCAATGAGAGGGGTGCATTGAGATGAATGGTATGGAGGTAGAATTTTGAAAGGAAATAAAGGATGTGTGCCTTTTTTTCTCTTGATGAATAGGGTATGGATCTAGGATAGATGGAAATTTTGATGGACTAGGAGGAGGGGCTAGGATAGATGGAAGGTTGGATGAACTAGGATGAGGACCTAAGATAGATGGAAGGTTTGATGCACTAGGAAACTTAGTTGTATAACCAAGGCCATGGTAATATGGGTTTTCTTGAGTAAAAATAGGTTCTCGGAGGGTATGTGCAAGATCATCATGGAAAAAACAGGACCTTAAGTGGCAAAAAATTTAGAAAAATTAGTGTTAGGCAACTTGACTTAAAAATCTGAATAAGTTATCTATATTATTTCAAAAATATGTAAGAATAGAATCTGTAGAAAATTGAATATAGTTTCTAAACTACTAGGTTTATTTCAAAATAAATAAAATCTATTTGGTGAAAATTTGAAATTTCAATGCAGTAGTACTTAAATTTTAGGGAAAAAAAAAGTCGGTGTCTATCTGACCACCCTAACCATAATAAAATGATAAATTTTTTTATAAGATTTTATATATAAGTAGAGGACTCCTGTCTGGATGTGATGCATATTTTTTTGTAATTTTTTTCCAAGTAAATAATTAATTATATATTTTTTCGTACAACTTTTTAAAATATAAAAACTTGTATGTCTAACCTCCTTAACTTGGTAAAATTTTCATGAAATTTAATTTTTCTTTTTGTAATCCTATAGTATATGAAGAATAGAATGTGACGCATGTTTCAGATTCAAAAAATGTGATACCATTTGAAAGTTATAGATGTTTTTCAATCAACCTATCGATTAGGACTTTAGTCGTAATTCTAATAGAAAATGAATAATAATTATTTATTAAATTCAAATTAAAGCATATTTTATATTGGTGGAAAGCTGAGAATAACCTCTAAAAACCCTTTTCGTCTAATCAATTTTGGGTAAAAAAAATTCGTCAGCCACATACCCTACAAATACCTAGAATATTGCCACTTTTTGGCCCATCATGATCTTGCACATACCCAGGATACCTTGTTCATGAATTCCTAATCCATTTCCTTTTTAGTTCATACTTTGAAACATTGATTTACCAATGGGATATGTATTTTTTGTGAAACAAGATGTAAGTCCATTTTTGGGAGGATATGATATGGATGAAAGGATAGGTGTTGGAAATAGACTAGAGTGAATAAAGGTGGAGGATCCCAATTTGTAGGTGTGGGGTTCATGGATGGCTAATATAGGTGTGATAAGATCTTGACATGGGGATGATGGGGTGCTTTTATCTTGACTTGGAAAAGAATCAAGAGATGTAGGAGATGAAGTAGCTTTCTCTTCATTAGATGTGGAATCATCATGTAGTGGTATGAAAGGAATATCTTGATCTTAAGAAGGATTAAAATCCTCATGGAATGAAGAGATATCCTCGGATGGAAGCATATCTTGATCTTTATGAGGAAGGGAATCGTGAGATTTTGCAGAAAGCATATCTTGATCATCGAGTGATAGGACATCATTAGATAGAATAAAAGAATTATCATGTTCCTGGGATGAAATGCAATCATGAGATGTTATGAATTCATTAGATGGGGTGGAAGAACTTAGAAGGACACTTTTCTCTTGAGATGGAAAGGAGTCATCATGGATGAAAAGTGAAAGGAGGGGATCATCATAGAATTCTTGAGAGATTTAGTCTTTGTCAAATATTGGAAGAACTTGTGGAATTTTGTTATCATTGGATGAAGTGGAAATAATGTTTTGATCTTGAGGTGTAGAGGAGTATATGACAACATGGTTTAGATTGAGAGATTGAAATGAATCATTGGATATAGAATATATGATAGAAGAAGGTGGTTGGATGGAATCATTAACTTGGGTGAAATAGTCCTGAGATTTATTTTAGCTTATGGGAGATGAAGATAGATGCACATGAGATGGTAAGATTGTTCAATATCATCTGTATTTGAGGATTGAGATTTGGGCTTATTGAAATTTTTCAAAAATTCAAAGACATTTAATTTGGATGATGTAGTTGTTGGTGGAGAAGGTGTCATGTCCATATTTTTGTTAGATGGATAAGAATGGATGTCTTACAAAAAATATCTTTTTGTGGTTGTTTTACTTTGCATATCTCATATTTGTTGTTGAAGGTTTTCCATTTGATGAGCTAAAGCATTCAAATGATCCTCATTTATTTTAGGTTGATGAAATTTGTGAAGGGGGCATTTTTCAATCTCAGCCATGATAGTTTGAATTTCACTGTTTTGAGTTTCAATGCTAGGAGTTTTTGATTTTGGGAATTTCACTAGTTTGAGTTCCAATGTTTTCCATCTCAATGTTTTGGGTTTCAAGATCTTTTTCTTTGAGTCTCCTCTTTTGTAACCTCGTTTGAACGAGTATGCAAGTGTTATAATTTGACTAAACTATGATCTTTGTTTGGAATAGTGCCAAGGATTAAAACTAAGTCGAATAGAGTGAAAAATTCTTTTGATAGGAATAAATTTTATTTGATTGTATAACATTGTTTTGTGATTAAAGAATGAAAAATTCATATGATGAAACTAGGTTTAACAATCAAATATATGATAGATGTTGATGATTTAGGAACTTTGAGATGTTTAGATCTAGGTTTAGTCTGGAGAATTCCACTTGTAGAGGTCAATTTTAACAAGTTTAGACATCTAAGTTATATAAGGAATGATTTTGGACTTCAGAAAATTCTGAAATTTTGGTTCAAAATAGTGAAATGAGGTACTCAAATCATTGGAAAAGTCTTGGATTTTGACAATAGTAAAAGGTGTATAATTCAGAATTGTTCTTGCAAACTCTTTTGTGGAAATTAAAGGTCATCCTCTCTCTAAAGTCGTAAAGTGTTGATAGACATTTTTGGTGTTCTTTTGAACTAAGAGGTATGGACTTTGGTTTTTGAATCTTAATCTTTTGTGAGATGATTGAGTAAACCACATGTTCAAACTTTGTTTTTCCTAAGGAAAAGTTGAACACTGCTAAGGAGATTGACTATCAAATGAGAGATGAACCTAGGTCACTATTTTGTGGTCTATAAAAGGTGCCAAAATAGAGACAAAATGCACCAAAATAGAGACAAAAGGTGCCAAAATAGAGACATAAGGTGACAAAACTCTTAGAAACCCCCAAAATGACTCCACAACAACAAAAATACCCACCAAAGGTTTTATTTCTTGGATTTTTCTATTGCAGACTTGTTTGTTTCAATGAATGTACTTCTAAATTAGGGTTTTTAGTTTTTACATTTGATATTTTGGTGATGTTTTGTTTGAGATTTGTTTTGAAAAAACTTTGATAAAGACACATCAAGCAATGTACACTCCTAAGGTTGTGAGGACTGTATTATTTTTTATTCCACATAGGTTTTACCCCAACTGCACTTATTCTTAGCGGATGACTAGATGCTTGATCCCACTGGCTCCCCTCCATGACACTCACTTATACAAGGCAGCCAAGCACCAATTCCCATGAATCTCCCATGGAATATTTCTCATCTCAACTAAGAACTACGAGAATGTGGATGCCTTTGTAATAACCATTGCTGGACCAAAGAATAGATAAAGGTTTTTGGAAAAACTATAACAAGGGTTGTAGTACAAACATTCTATTCATGGGGAATAACCCATGCTGTGAGAGACCATTAATTCCTTTCTCATCAGGACTATCCTTGTGATATTGGCCTTTGTTCTCGTACCCACATTTATATACTGACTGGAAGTCACTTGGATTTAGCGTGTTATTGGTTGGTTCATTCCCTTGGGTGATTAATTTTTCCCACAAGGAAGACCCTATAAGATAAAAAAAAATCAAGCAATTATACCTGTAGTTCAATCAATCTTTATTTCTCATGAATAAAGAGAGAACACACACTATATACTCCACTTACACTCATAGATAAACAAGGATGGGTCTGGCTTTTTGGTCACCCAATTAAGGGGAGAGCATATTCCTACCATCCATCATGTACAAAAGACATGGTGTTCATTAAAATTTTAATTAAGCTATGTTCCTAACTTAACCAAAAGGAAACAAGTAAATCACTTCCAATCGCTACAATATGTCAGTAGTTTATGTTTGAGTCTTTGATAGTGAATCTAAAAAACAACACAAAGTATTAGTCCTCATATTTTTTGAAAAATAGTGAAACTGCAAAAGGTGCTAGAACAAAGACAAAAGGGACCAAAACAGAGACAAAAGCCACCATTTTAGAGAAAAAATTTCAAAACATGATAATTAGAACTAGCAAAAGGTGACATTTGGGACCCCAAAGGCACAAAAATAGAGACAAGAGGTGCCAAAACTCCCATAAACACTACAAAAGGAACCAAAATAGGTGTAAAAGGCATCAAAATAGGTGTGAAAGGAGCCAAAACAGGTGCAAAAGGCAGTAGAATTCTCACGTCTGAACTTGTGAAGATGAATTTTCCAACAAAGTTAGAAATAAGTAGGACAAGGCCCCATGGTGGGCACCAATTTGCGTGTTTTTTAAATGTGTAAAGTTAGTATCAACACAAACCTTAATGAAAAGATTTATATAAAATATTTTCAACAAGTAAACTACTCTATTTATCAATTTCAACAAATCTTTTGAGAATGTCTCATTGTCCTCTATTCCTCAGGATTTATTAGACCATTTAGCCGTCAAATTAATATGTGCACAATGGTTGTTAAAATGAAAACTTAGGAAATGAGATTTGATATTTAATGTGAAAACTAATGCATTTCCTATATGATCTATGCATGATTCTACATATGCTCAAATGAAAACTTAAAATGAACTAATCTAAAATGCAACTATGTCAAAGAAATATATGAATCTAAGATGAGAAATAAAATCAAAACATGATGTTAAATCTAACTATAAGACTAAAAAATGATCCAAATATCGAATGAAAAAATTGCATGATAACTCTATTATAAAGTGTGGATTCATAAATGCAATGGAAAAGGGGTGTATTTATAGGATTTTTCAAGCATCTTGTGAGTTTGAAAAGATCAACAGTCCAAATTCAAATAAGAAGGATGGACAGTGGAGATGGAGATAATCAAGATGTTGTCTCCTTGACCAAAGACAACATGCCATTTGGATGGAAGAATCTCTTGACCAATGGATAACATGCCAAATGGATGGAAGACCCAAGTGTGTGAAGGAAAGACCACGTGCTCCAAAATTGATGGAAGTGTGTGAGGAATAATCCATGTGATTTTTAAATTTGGTTGAGGATAATTATAATTAAAAATTACAATTATTTACTTTCATGTGACCTTAGTGAGGTGGCACAAAAATTTGTAGACATGTGCTTCAATTCCTAATTGATATTAGTGAAGATTAATTAAATAAAACAAGCTTGTGGAACTTTGTTTATTTAATTAATTTAGAAGAATATGATTTTATATTTGGAGAATTAGAGAAGGGTGAAAAATATAAATAGATTGAGAATTTATTTATACTTAGTCAAAATAGTAATTAAATAGCTAGTATTTAACTAATTCAATGTGATGATGGATTTTAGGTTTATACACATGTCAATTCCTATACCACCTTATGCATTGATTTTTTTCTTCATGATAAATTGCTAACTAAGGTTTTTCCTAGGACTTTAAAGGACATTGCCTTGGAATGGTTTTCTTCTTTACCAAAAAAATCAATTTTTTCATTTAATGAACTTGTTGATGCCTTCATAAGTCATTTCCAAGTGCACATGACCTCTAAAAAGACAATGGCTGATTTGATGAGATGTAAACAAAATGTGGATGAAAAGGTGACCAATTTCATCTCACACTATTAGTCACTTTATGCCCAAATTGATGTCAAGGTTCTTGATTCACATCTCCAAAAGATGGTCATTTAAAACATACAAAGTCACATTCAAGATAAGTTAACTATGATGAAATTTCAATCTTTCGTGTATTTATGTACCACCCTTTGTGACTATCACAATTCAATTAGTAGTCACGATGCAAATTCCACTTCTAGCTGAGTTGAGAAGTCTGAACAGGTCAACCAAAAAAATTCACAACCCTTTAGAAAACAAAACAAATGTTTTTTATAGTTCAATCCCCCTCCTCAACAACTAGATCCACCTATTAATAATCAAGTGGTAGCTACTAAAACAACATTTCCCTTTAGCTATGGGGATCCAAATAGACAATTCACACCTTTTCTTGATACTCTACATAATAGGATGACTCAACTATTACAACAACTGATCACTTTTCCTATAGTTAAACCACTTGATCCAACTAAGCCTTTACCCTCAAATTTTAAACCAAATGCTTATGGTAATTTTCATCGCCACAATGGGCATGACATAGAATAGTGTAATTGTCTTAAAGACCTAGTGCAAGACCTCATTGAATCTAGATGTCTATCCATCATGGGTGTCAATGATCAAGGCAATAAGTCCATTGCCCCCTCAATCAGAATTTACAATTTTTTGCCAACCCCATGCCTAAACACAATATCTCATTTGTCAAAGCTAGTGAACCTTCAAACAATGATGTGATGAATGTCGATACAAATGATGAAGATCATGATATTACTCCACATCTTACCCATGTTAATCCTATGGATGAAATGATGGTAATGATAAATGCTATCCCTTGTAATGAAAAAACAAAAAATCTCTTGATATTACTTTCTCTTCTCAAGATATACTCAAAAATCATCCTGATGGTCCTCTTTACATAGCCAACCACATCTATGATAAAACCACTAATGGGATATCAATAGATGTCTCTTGTGGCAAGAATGTGATCATGAAAGATTTTTTGGTATTACATGATCTTTATCAAGATGAATATGAAAAACCAACAAAATAGATCAAGACACATAATGGTTTTGCATGCCCTAGCTAAAATAGGCTTGATCATCCTTCCATTACAGATACAACTAAATTTTTTGGATGTAACATTTTATATCATTCCACAATCAGGTTAGTTTCGACTGTGGCTAGGTGATCCATGGCTTCACTTGATGAAAGTGTTCCCCTTAGTCGTTCACAAATGTTTGAATTTTCCACTTGACAATGAGATATTTACTATCCATCATAGTGTTTTTAACCCATTTTCTTCTAAAGGAAACTTCTCCCTAGAATAATTTTTCTTGAGTCCATGTAACCCATAACACCTCGCAAAGACTTCTTTTTCATTTCCTATCAAAATTTTAAAGCCAAAAAAATAGTTGAATTGCATCTTTGCAACATGTCCCCATCCCCTTTTTACACTCCCATCCTAGATGAGACAATGCTTCCACCTAAACTTGAACCATCCACTCAAGATCAACCATCCATAAAAACTCCACCTTCTTCATCTAAAAAACCTTGAGATAATAAAACCAATCATATCATGCCTTTGTGTATCAAACAAGTTTATAAATCCAAAGAGAAAGTGACCGACCCACCTTCTATAATTCCTTCCATTTCTTCCCTTAGGGAAGAAAAGGAGCCTGTGGTGGATCAACCCACTCTTACACCAACCCAACTTGAAAATAGAATCAAAAGAAACCATGGTGCTTGGGATGATAGTTTTTGACATCGTGTCCTTACTCAACAGTTACATGATGAAGAAAAAAAAGAAAATCATAGCCCACACTTGACAGAAGTAGTGCCTGACCCTCCTCCTCCCCATTTACCATAGAATGATTCAATTCAACTCTCACAACATGATATACACACTCCTTTAGGTATTATCCTTCACTATCCTATTATGATCAATGTATATGATGATGAGTAGACTACAAGAATTCATGAAGAAATACATAATGAATTTAATACCTTGTTCTCCTTGTCTATGAGCTAAATCAAAATATCTCCTACATAGAGTGATGAGCCTGGAATTTCACCTAGTTTTACCCTTGGTCTTGTCCCTCTTACTTTTTTTTTCCTTCCGAACATTATTGAGAGGAGAATGAATTGTTAGATGGTTGACTTGTATTCATTCTACTAGTCTTCTACTTTTTATCTTCTTTTATTTGGTGTGATTACATGTGTGTACTGTTATCCCCTATGTCATTTGTTGTTCTCTCTCTCTTTGTGCAATTCTTCTATTTCTACCTTCATTCTTCTATACGTCATACATTGCTTTAACTTTTTTCCTTTTGGGGATGATACAAAGCATTGAGATGCCCTATGTCTCTTCCATGTTTACCTAAAAGGTCTTCCCATTTTTTTTATTTTATTTTTTTTGTGTTTTCCTTTTGGGGATGACACAAATCATTGAGACACCCTTTTTCCCTTCCATGTTGACCCAAAAGGCCCCATTTCCTTTTCCTTTTGGTGATGACACAAGGCATAGAGACTAAAATGTCTCCTTCATGTTGACCCAAAACGATTTTTCCTTACACCTTTTGCTTTTAACTTTTCTCCTTTTTGTTTTGTGTTTTCCTTTTGGGGATGATGCAAAGTGTGGATATGCCCTATGTCTCTTCCATGTTGACCCAAAATGGCTCCTTTCCTTTGTTTTCCCTTTGTTTGTGTCATTCTTCCAATTCTATGTATTTTGGTAATGATGATAGTTCTGAGCTCCTTAATAAAACATTGTAGGAATGAATATGCTGACCCCAAATCTATAGATCCCTTATGTGCTTAGTGTTATCATTTTTGGGGGAAACCCTCCTTTAATTTTTACTTTTGCATGATGCAACCTTACTTGAAAACATATGACTTGGCATAGGACTTTCCAACTAGGCTCTCATGTCTTATTTATTTCTTCAGTTTTTCTTTGCTACTTTAAAGTAATTTCTCAAAGAACAGTGTCTAGAAATTCCTTTAAAGTGGGGGCATACATTGGCATTATTCATTATTCATTTTTTTAGTTTTCTTGGTTCTTAGTGCAGCCTTGTTACTTCATATGATGTGTTTTCCACTTTGTGGATGACATTGGGTGTAGTTTCCTTCATGAGCATGATCTATCTTAGCATATTACATCCCTCTTAATGGCCTGATGTGATACACTACATCCCCTATGTTGTGAATATTATATTATTTGATTGGTCATTTCTTTGAGACACTAGACACAATGTTCCATACGTTAAGACCTCACATGAACAAACAAGACTCTTTTGAACATTTCCTTTACATATTGCATTTTTCATTTGTTATATTTACACCTTGCATAACAAAGCTTGCATGCTTGTGGTGCCATTGAATTTTTTCATGAGTTCTAAGCATACAAAGCTTTACTTGTCTCATGGAGCAAAAAATGACATTTTCCTTTGTGGATCCTTATTAAAGTTATCAGGAGGCATAGCTTTGGTATGGTTGAGCAGGAAGCCCATTCTGAGGCACAACTTTCCCCATAGCCACTTGCATTTTTGTGAGTACATACTAGTCGAGAGTGTATGTTTCTCACCTTTTGGGCCTTCTCACCCAGTGGACAGTCATGTGTTTTGTCACCCCAAAGTGAGTATGCATTTTTCTTTTTTCAGACAAACAACCCAGATTTGATCCACAATGGGCTAGACAAATGATCGAAGCTTGATCCAACTCTTTCTTTCATCTTTTGTCTTTCCTTTCCTCTCTTTCGCTTTCATGTGCATTCTTTGTGCTTATGTTTAGTTTTCCATTTGATCTTCATCCTAGGGGCTTGATCATCCCTCTTGATCATTGTTATCTCATAATTGTAAGCATTAGTTCAATGGAACCCCTCTTGAGATGTGTTGCTCTACTCTAGTGTGATTTTGAAGCAAGTTCATCCTCCCACTAAAGTGGGGGCTAAATGTGGACATGAAAATATTAACCCTTCTACTTTTTCTTTTTTTTCCCCTCCTTGTGCTTAATTGTATTCATTTTTTTTTAATTTAATGTTTCAATGTGGCCCACACATTCACATTAGGTTATGAATTCTTATAAATCATTAGACTTTATGATGTCTTGTAAAGGTGTTGTGAAGTGTTGTAACCCACTTTCATACTTTTCTAGACTCTTCTTATTATAATTCATCTAAATATTCCTTCTTTATCACTAACCAAGTCCTATTTCAAAGTGTTGTAAAGTCTTGTAAAAAACTTCCACACTTTTCTAGGCTTTTCATCAATATTTACACCTTTCTTATGCCTTATTTGGCCCCTTTATGCACTTACATGCCTTAATTAAGTGTATTTTTGAATCTAAACTTAAAAAATATCATTTAATATGATTTAATTTTTGACACCCATTCACTTTCCTTGAGTGGGAACCATTTTCCATTAGAGGTGAATGAGTCCCTCTTGTTACAAAATTCAAAATAAATTCAAAATTTTGGCAGGTTTTGATTCCTAAAGACCTAAGGTTGGCCTACGATGTTGTATTTTTGTAAATTAGGGCATAATTGTGTATAAATATTTTATTTTCTATTAATTTTATCCCCCATTCATTCACTAGTTCATTCTAGCACTCATTCAAGTATTCAATCATCATAACATCATTCAATCAAGCAATTACCAAGCATGTTGGAGCAACCATTGACATATCTTCAGACTTCAATATCAAGGGCTTGGTGAGTTTATTAAATTGCATCTTATTTTTTCATCATTTTCACTTTATTTCATTTCATTATTTAGGGTTTGATTACCAAACCAGTGTTTGACCAAGGAAAACCCCTATACTTTAACCCTTAACACTTTTCCCCCTCTTTGCATGTGTGTTTTACATGTCTTGTATGCATAATTTTCAAAGAGAAAGGTGATGAAAGGTATTCAATATCTCATCAAATTCATTCAAATCAACAAAGACCTAATTGAAGCTTGAAGACCTCTTTTAGCTCATTTTCTGTAGATTCAAATATGACAACTCGACAAGCAAAAAACTATAGACCGGGACCCACATAGTTGACCTTTGACTTTGTAGATTTTTGAAGGAATAATTCACCATCTATGATGAATGTGTCCCACTACTGGGCTATACAAAGTTATTTTTGGAGTTTTCTGTTCTTGACATCTCAAAACCTATTTCAATAGTTTTTACTAGAAACAAGAGTAATTCACCATCTATGGTGAATGAGTCCTAGTGGGCTTCAACACTAATCTCTACAAAATTCTATAACACAATTTAAACATCAAAATTTAGCCTCCAGGTTCACCTCATTTAGTTTCATTAAGTTATGTTTTCATTTTTTTATGTTTTTAGTTCTTGTTTGCATATCATAGTGTATTTTCAAACATTTCATATTTCTCATTTTTGAATTCATAATAAATAGTTTGGATTAGTTATTTTCACTTAAATTATCTCATCTAGGAATATTACATTCATTTTACCTCAATCTTGAGTGTGAACATAGTGGTTTTTTCCCTATTCCTTTCCTTATATTAGGTGAAAAAATGTAGAAGTGAAAGTGAATCTTAGCGTACCAAAACCCGTGTTTACAAGAGAGAACTAACTTCATATACATATTCCTTAAGTTACATCTTCATATTTTCTTGCAATTTTCTATGTGCATTGGAACACTACTTAGATACTTCAACAATTCTTTTAGTAGTTACCTTTCTCAAGGAATCTTGCTCTACATTTTCTCAATGTGTAAAGTATGATCCTTAAAAGAATCCATTCACAACTTCAACTTTTGTTCTAGAGGGAAAGATGGATCTATGTTTACCTCTGGTAAACCTTTTTGAATAATTTTCACTACATCGTCATTAAAGTAGAGGAAGGTGGAAAATTGTTTAGCTTCCCTTCTAGGGTTTAGGACCTAAAAGGGAAAATTTCACTTTCACTCAAGAACAAACCCTTGAGATTTTAATGCAAAAGAGAGAAATATTGCAAGAGTGTTGTTCTAGGGGCTGAATATGATTTAATGAGGGTTTCACCACCAAGTTTAGACTTGGAATGATAAATGAAATTCAAGATGAAATACGAAACCATAATTGAATGTAATGAGCTATGGAATGACTGATAAAAGTAAATGAAATGGAACAAAAAACTACAAAACATAGTGTGTTCACTTGGTAAATTGGAGATGGTTGAATGGAGGTTTGAATCATTTGAAATTTTTCTTTTACTACTGACTTGGACTCATTCACCAAGCTAAGTGAATCAATCTTGTTTTTGGGAAACTATGCAGGAACAAGAATTTTCCAAAAGGGTATCCAAATCTGCAAAGTCCTAAAAATTGACTGAAATTGGGATTCATTCACCTGAAGTGGGGAATCAATCCAATTGGTATTTTCTGCAACTTCGAAATTTGATCATGCTCTTCTTTGTTTTTTTTTTCCTTCTTGATTGGTTTCTAGATCTGAATCCCCAAATTGTAACATGTAGATCTTCTCCAAGGTTCTCCAAGACTTAATGAAAGTTTTGACAACATTGAATGATTTTTAGCTTTTCTCCAATATTTCTCCTTAGGAAATCTACAACTTATACGTACAAATCACACACAAAGAAGAGGGACAAATTTTTGTGAGTTAGTGGATAGGGGTTTGTCCTCGTCAAACCCCATTTTGGAAATCAATCCTTGAAATAAAATCAAATAAGAATGGAGAATGATGAACGAATAAATAACTATGTTGTAACTCACAAAACCCTAGCAATAAGATGCTACAAATATGCTTGTAATGGATACAATGGATGTATACTTTGATTCTTGCTTGAATTATGTTTATATTGAATGCAATTCTAGCTTGAATCACACAATCCTACACCACAATTGTTAGCTCTAAAACAACATGATGATTGGAATCTTTGACATGATGATTGACACTTGAATGTTGCTCTAGAATGCTTGAAAATTTTCTCTTGAAGAAATTAGAATGCTCTTGAATACTCTTTTGAACATTTGATTTCTTATTAGATTGGTAAGTGAAAATATGAGAGAAAGAACCATGTATTTATACTCAATTATGGAGTAATTATTGAAATTAAAACACTACAAGCCAACATCATAATTAGGAGAATAAAATCCCACAAAAAAATTGAATTAAATTCAATTTTGGATGACACAAGACTCATTCACCCAAGATGGTGAATGAATCCCATCGAGCATAATGTATGGGACCAAAAATCAAAATTTCTTAGAAAGGTGTAAAAATAGGTTTGGGACCCATTCACCAAAGGTGTTGAATGATTCCTAGATCACTAAATCTAGGCCACTCAATCCAAAAAAACTTGAATTATGGTTATATACTAATTGGTATTAGTATTATCCTATAAAAGATGCAATAAATGAGGATTTTGGATGAAAAATAGGGCCAATTAAAGCATAAGAGAGCCCAATTATTATTGACAAGCCTAGAGAACTGTTAAAATTTGTTACAACACTTTACAACACTTCAAATAAGGAAAGTTTAATGTTTAGTTCAATTAAAAATGGGTTTATTAGGTGTACTTAATTAATAAGACCTTAGAAAAGTGTGAAAGTGAGTTCCAACACTTCACAACACTTTAGCAAGGAAAGATTTAAATCCATTAATTCACAATGGCCCAAGAACTAATGTGAATGTGTCAATCACATTACAACACTAAATAAAGGCAACACAAATCTCAATTTCATGAGGGCCCAAAAAAGTGTGAAAATGTCCTCGACGATATTTTTCAACACTACATTTAGGCCCCCCTTTAGTGAGAGGATGAACTTGCTTCAAACTCACACTAAAGTAGATAAAAATGCATTAAGAAGGGTTCAAGTGTACTAATTCTAGTAGGATGGGATGACATGATCAAGAGGGATGATCAAGCCCTCTGGGTCAAGATCTCGTGACAAACCAATATAGGCACAAAAGAACACACATGAGAATGATATAAAGAGAAACAACAAAGAATAAGCATACACTATCAAAGATAAAAGGTAAAAGAGATGAAAGAGAGTCAGATCAAGCTTTGACCATTTATCCATTGTGATCTAGATTAGATCTACGTTGTTTGTCAGAAAAAAGGATACTCATTCTAGGGTGACAAAACTTCAGGTTGTCCATCGAGTGAGAAGTCCAAAAAGGTGAGGAACATACACTCATGGCTCGTATGCACTCACACACACATGCAAGTGCCTATGGGGAAAGTCATGCCTCAGTTAGGATTCCCACTCAACCATAACAAAGTACCTCTTGATAACTTTAATAAGGTACAACATAAAAATGATTTCAAGGTTCATGAGACAAGCAAAACTTTGTATGCTTTGAGTTGATGAACAAAAAAGATCGCCCCATAGGAATGCAAGTTGTATTATGAAAGGTGGCAATGTAAATGCAAAATGAAACAATGAGGGATGTTCAAAGGAGTTTTTCTTATTTCATGCAAGGTCTATAACTTAGGGAACATTGTGCCTAATGTCCCCAAAAGAGGACCAATCAAAGAATAGAAGATTCAAAACTTAGGGAATGTAGTGTGTCACATCAAGAAACTAAGAGGAAAGTAATAAGCCTAGAGAGATCACAGTCTTGAAAGACATCACACCCAATGCCATCCACAAAGCAAAAAATGCATTGTATGAAATAATAAAACTGCACCATAAATCATGAAAAGGAAAAATACAAAAGAATAGTAAAATGTATGTCCCCACTTTAAATAAATTGCTAAAGACCATTTTGTGATCAATTACTTCAAAGTAGCAAATGGGTATGTGCTGAATCATGATGGGCCAAATAGTGGCGATACGATGGGTATTTGTAAGGTATGTAGCTGATGACATTTTTTTTACCCAAAATTGATCAAACAAAAAGGGTTTTTAAAGGAGATTCTTATCTTTCCACAAATATAAATTATGCTTTACTTTTAATTTAATAAAAAACTATTATTCATTTTCTATTTGAATTATGAGTAAAGTCCTAACTGATAGGCTGATTGAAAAAAATCTATAGCTTTCAAGCAATATCACATTTTTTGAATCTAAAACATGTGTCAAATTCTCTGCTTTGCATAATATAGGATTAAAAATAAAATGAATTTAATGAATTTTTGACCAAGTTAAGGTGGCCAAACATACAAAATTTTTATATTTTTTAAAAGTTTTAATTAAAAAAACAAATTAATTATTTACTTGGAAAAAAAATACAAAAAAATATACATCACATTGGGCCATGAGTCCTCTACTTATATATAATTTATTATAAAAAAATATTATCATTTTATTGTGGTTAGGGTGGTCAGACAGTTACCTACTTCTTATTTTTTCCTTGGAATTTAAGTACTATTGCATTGAAATTTCAAATTTTCACCAAATAGATTTTTAATTTTTTAAATAAACCTAGTAGTTTAGATACTACATTCAATTTTCTATAGATTCTATTCTTACATATTTTTGAAATAATGTAGATAACTTATTCAAATTTTTATGTCAAGATTCCCGACTCTGATTTTTTTGAATTTTTTTCCACTTAAGGGCCTATTTTTTCCATGATGATCTTGCACATATCCAAATGATAAATGCTAACAGAAAACAAGACACAATATATAACTTGGAAATCCCTATGCCAAGTCATATATTTCCAAGTAAAGCTACATCATGTAAAAGAAAAGAAAAAGAGAGTGGTTGCCTTTGAAATGAAAAACACCAAAAACATAAGGGATATATGGATTTGGGGTCAGTATGCTCTTTGTTACATTTTTTAGACAGAGCTTACAATTATCATCATTCCCAAAATACACATAGAACTAGAATAATGATACAAAGAGAGTGAAATCAAAGAAAAACCTTTTGGGTCAACATGGAAGAAACATGAATGACTTGATGCCTTGTGTCATCCCCAAAAGGAGAACACAAGATAGAAATTAAAGGAAAAGAAAAGATAATGAAAAATATTTTGGAACAACATAGAAGATACATAGGGTTTCTTGATGGCTTGTGTCATCCCCAAAAGGAAAACATAAGACAAATGCAAAAGAGATAAAAATAAAGAAAAGATTTTGGGCCAACATGGAAGAGACATGAATGTCTCAATGCCTTGTATCATCCCCAAAAGGAAAACACAAGACAAATGAAAAAGAGATAAAAATAAATAAAATATTTTTGGTCAACATGGAAGAGACGTGAATGTATTAATGCCTTGCATCATCCCCAAAACAAAAACACAAGACAAATGAAAAAGAGATAAAAAGTGAAAAGATGAAATATTTATGCCATAGAGAAGAATGAAGGTACATATAGAGGAATACCACAAAGAGAGAGAGAAAAAAAAATAAAAATCATGGGGGATCAGATTATGCAAAAGTAATCACAAAAAATAAAAATGAAAAAGAAAGAAATAATGCAAAAAACTAGTAAGGCCCATGTGAGTCAAACCATGAATAGGTTGTTTGCCTCCTAGTCTTAGTCTAAATAAGTAGAAGGTGGACAATAAACCTAAGGGACAACAAAAAAAGCATTACTAGGACAAGGCTATCAACTTCTTGTCTTGACTAAGTGTCAGATAAAAATGAGCTGAGATAGGTGATGGGAAAGGTCATGTAATAGTGAGAATAGAATATTATACAACTATTACATGACAATGGGATGTAAAGGGATGTCATGAAATCACTCAATGGAAATCATTTTCATCAAAGTGAAAATTGTTCAATACTAATTTGAATGCACAACACTCATCATTACTATGTCCAAGAATTCTATGGTATCAACAATGTGGAACTTTTGCATCTTTAGGATATAGTGAGTTTGTATTTCATTGGTGGTAATCTTATAAGAACTCTTTGTTAAGAGGTATTTGAAGTTTTTTTTTCACTTTTAGGTGGCAGGCAAGGGAACATTAGATTTTATAGGTTGTAGGTCCTCTTGCATTTGCTAGATTCACCAACTTCTCCAATTGATCATTGAGGACGAGGACCTAAGGTGATCCTATCATCTTTTCCATTGTTATTAGTCATTTATTTTTCTTTAGCAAGGCCATTCATATTGAGAGGAAAGTCTAAGATCACCATACCATCACTACAAAGCCTTAGGTATTCTCTAGGAGGTCTTATGTTGTGAGGGGAATCTTGATACCCTAAACATTTTGTGTTTTCATTAGATGGTATTTTCTCTAGGACTTGATGAATGTTATGTTCACTTGTTTTATCACATCCTTGTTTACTCATGATCATGAATCCTTTTCCATATTTATCTTCTAGGTTGATGGGGGGTATGTGTGGGATCATTATGGGCCAAAAAATTGTGATATGATGGGTATGTGTAGGGTATGTGGCTGATGACCTATCTTTTACCCAAAATTCATGAAACAAAATGGGTTTTTAAAGGAAATTCTCAGCTTTCCACTAATATAAATTATGCTTTATTTTGAATTTAATAAGTAATTATTATTCATTTTCTATTCAAATTAGGACTAAAGTCCTGATTGATAGGCTTATTGAAAAAAATCTATAGCTTTCAAACAATATCACATTTTTTAAATCCAAAACATGCATCACATCCTATGTTTTGCATACTGTAGGATTAAAAAATAATAATTAAATTTCATGAAGTTTTGACCAAGTTAAGGTGGTCAGACATACAAGTTATTTATATTTTTTAAAATTTGTAACAAAAAAAAAAATAATTAATTATTTACTTGGAAAAAAATTACAAAAAAATATGCATCACATCGAGACATGAGTCCTATACTTATATCTAAAATTTTATAAAAAAATATTATCATTTTATTGTGGTTAGGGTGTTCACAGACACCTACATCTTTTTTCAGAAATTTAAGTACTACTACATTGAAATTTCAAATTTTCACAAAATAGATTTAAAAAAAAACCTAGTAGTTTAGAAACTACATTCAATTTGCTACATATTTTATTGTTACATATTTTTGAAATAATATAGATAACTTATTCAAATTTTTACATCAAGTTACCTAAGTCTAATTTTCTAAATTTTTCATCACTTAAGGGTTTTTTTTTCCATTCAATGATCCTACACATACCTTGGGAGTGTTTGTTACCTTGTTATCATAAAATGGTTGATTTTTTGCTTACTTAGAGGAACTTGGTTCACCTATTGTATGAAACTTAGGTTCAAATTGTGTTTCAAGATGTAAGTAACCAAATGTATCAAGAGGTGGTATCATTGGGGGGATTTGGTTGTTTCATGGATGGATAAAAGGATGCATTAACTTCAAGGTTGTTAAGACAATCATTTATAAGCCTATTCATGCTATCATCATCTTCTCCAATGATTTCAACAGCATGAGGAAATGAATTAGTAGTTGAAGGAGTAGGAGTGAGTTCAATTTTATTAGGGTCATTTCCAAAAGCATAATTTGACACATCCACTTGTATCACCAATTTTTTGTAGGTAAGGCACTCTTGCACTTCTAGGGTTTTGCACCTAAAAGGAGAAAGGTAACCCACAAAAACATATGGATTCATTCAATACGAATGCTAATATGATTGAATTATATGTCTAAATGAAATGATCAAAATATAGAAAATGTGTAAAAGATATTGATTATTGATGCAAAACTAAGGAAATGTAAGATGCTTGAAAACACATTGTGATATGCAAAAATACTTAGAAATGAAGGTAAATTGTAACAAAAATTGATGAAGCTAAAGTTGTGCACCTGGAGGATGAAAAAGAATGGGATGAAGGTCTAGAATCTTGAAAAACTTGGTGTAGAAGCCAACTAGGGCACTTGTGCCAATCTGGGTGACTTAGTCCCATATCTAGAAAAGCTTCACCAATGCCCATTTTAGCCAAATGGGTGTCTAAATCTACATAAATCACTTAAAAGCATGCATAGTGGGACTAATTCACTATTTTTGGTGACTTAGTCAATTTTTGAATTTCTAAAAATTTGACAATGGAAACGAAATCCCTCGGTCTTTACTTTGGATCCTGATAGGTATCTGCCTCTAAAACCCTGATGTTTAGCACTATAGGTGGCCTTTTATGAATATTTTTACCTATCCAATGAAGATATGACTTAAAAAACTTTTTAAATTAATCCTCAATGATTTCCAAACCTTCAAGATACTTATATCTATAAACACAGAAGAAAAGGAGGAGAAATGTTGGATGTTAGGGCATGGAGATTTTCCTTGGTCAAACCCCTTTTTAGGTAATTAAACCAAAATGAAGAAATGATTTAAATAAGAATGAAACAATGTAATTAAATACTTTCCATGATAATATATCTTGATTTTCTATAGAAATATATGGAGAATCTTCCCTTGAGTGTATTAGAAAGCTATCTTGATGACTTGAAGTGATAAAACCCTAGCTTGCTTGACTTGAGAATCTGATGAATGATGAATGAATGATGAATTGGTTAAATTTATTTTGAAATAGGGTTTAGAAACTTTTATTTATATGAAATCCACCAAATTTTCCCATTAATTGGATCCCTAAGGCTGACATGAAAGAAAATTAAACTTAAAAACAAAATTTTCCAACTTAAATATAAAAAATGACCCAAATGGGACTAAGTTGCAGTGTTGGGTGACTTAGTCCCACTTGGCAAGGAATCATTTGCCCAGATGGGAAACTTAGTCCTAGAGGAGCCCTTTTGCTAGCTGGATTGTTAAGGAATGCACAAATAAGGTTTATATGTTGATATATTCATGTATTTGATCAATTTAATCAATGAGATGCATAATATGGGGTCATAGGGTCCTATTAATGATTATGTAAAGAGTAATTAGGGCTTGGGACATATAAATTGATGTGAAAGTGTGATTAAATACACTTTACATCACTAAAATGAGGTCCACATAGCCTAGAAAGGAACAAGATCCAATGTGAATGTGTAAGACACATTAAACAACACTAGATTAAAGTGAAAATTACTTTAAAATCCTTCTAGATTAATTTCATAATGCAATTAAATACATGGGACCATTAGTCTAAAAAGTGTGAAAGTTCTTTAAAAAACTTTATAACACCTTTACAAGGCATGAGTAAATACATTTTATTCAGATTGCAAGGTTCCAAGACCTAGTGTGGATGTGTAAAACACCTCACAATAGTAATTCATAGCCTCATTAAGTCCAATTTATCATCAATTATTCCCATATCAAGCAAGGTATTAATTTTTTGGTGACACATTAAGCATACACTTTAGTGAGAAGATAAACTTGCTTCAAAATCACACTAACGTAGACATTCAAAGAGAGATCCAATCGTACCAATGTAGATGGTCTAGGATGAAAATGATCAAAGAAGATTGCACAAGCCCTAGGATCCAAGATCCCAAGTCAAACTTTCATAAGCACAAAAGGACACTTACAAGGTGACTGATTTGCAACAAAACAAGATACACAATCATGGAATGGCACGAACTAGGAGACTGAGAAAAGATAAAATAAAAAGGTGGATCAAGCTTTGACCATTTTTCCCACATTATGGATCAAATCTAGGTTGCTTGTCCAAAAACACATACTCGCTCTGAGGCGATGGAACTCCTAGCTATCTGCTGGGTGAGAAATCCTAAAAGGTGAAACACATACAACCAATATGTTCTCACACACACAAAGGTGGCTATGGGGAAATTCATGCCTCAAAATGGATTCCCTCTCAACCATACCAAATTTATATCCCCTAATAACTTTGATAAGGCACCACACAAAAAATGATCTTTGAGGTTTATGAGGTAAGAAATTTTTTATATGTTGGACACTCATAGACAGTGTTAATACAAAATAGTGCAAGGAATGTTCAAAGGGTTTTTTCTTAGTTTGTGTAAGTTCTCATCTTAGGGAGCATAATGCTTCACATTTCCAAGAGAGGATGTGTCAAAGAATTATCACACTCTTGGAGGAAATCAAGCCCAATGACACCACAAAGAAGAGTAAACATCACAAGAAGAAAGAAATCACACAATGAAATGTGAGTGTTGACATAGGCCCCTAGTTTAAAGCGGTTGCTAACATCTTTACTATGAGAAATTGATTTAAAGTAAAAGGAAAGATGAGAGCTCACTCGAAAATCCCTATGCCAAGTCATGAAAAGGGTACTATGTCACATGTGAGCCAAATTAAGGCATGTCATCCATGTCCGTGGATTAATCTTATATATTCATGAAAGGTTAACAAATTTCCCAAAGAAGCAACAACAAGTGATGTACAAAGACAAGGATACTTAATGTCATGCCAGAAATTTTATGCCAAAAAAAAAACCCAACTTTTTTTTTTAATCCATTAATTATGCTAATTAAACTCTAAGTGTTTAGGGTGTAACAATAACCATCTCCAACAGAATTAACACCCTTTCTTAAAACTAAATTGTTGGTTTAAACTTGTTAATGTGATACTATAATTAATGCATCTCTCACTATTAAACTATACTTTGAGTATTAAATTTACAAGTATCACAATTTAATGGTTACGTCAATAACATTCACATTACAATGCTTATGGTGTTGTAACCCACCTTGAGTTGTTCCTACTTCTATTTCTTGTACACCCAGTTATCAATCAACATTAAAATTAATAGCGTTCATTATGTTAACATTAGTATTAAGGTAACTAATGATATGAATATTGATAAGAGTATTAGCAATACTAAGTCATTGATCACTAAAATACTCGATGAAATTAAGGCTTCCTCTACATTTAATATAAACATTCTATCAATTTAATTACTCACAAAAAAAAAAATAGTAAACTTTATTCATAATAGAACTGTTAATGTGATAGTAAAATCACATATACCCTCATTTATACTATTATAATTACCATCCTTTGATACCCATATCAATACTATAATTAATTTTAATAATATTATTGCTCACATTATCTTTACTATATTTAGATCCATATTAGATTTACCATTAAGCATCAATGAATCAATGTAAATTTTAAGTAGTACGTATGAATACTCTAAATCTATGCAACTATTTTTTTTTTAAATTTTTTTTTTTTTACAATAGCATATAAACATTATCATTTGTCAACTCATTGCTGTTTGCAAACTTTTATTACCATCATAACATCATTATCATCAATACAATATTTTCTTGACCCCATTGTAATTATATTTGTTATATATTTTAGTATTATAATTCCCATTTATATTACCCTCAATAATAATATCAGTATCTATTATTATTATATTTATATATATATTTTTTAGTTCTTTTATCTAATTCTTATATACTATTCATCTGATATGATTAAATATATTCATTTATGTATTATTCCATCTATTTATTTTTAAAGAAAAATATCATTTAATTTAAAGAAAAAGTAAATCCTTCTCTAAAGATTGTTAATAATAACTAATGTTTATTTTTAAATTTTTATTTATTTTTATTTCTTACCTTTCCAAAGGAATAAGGATATATTCCACCTATCGTTTTATTAAGGAAGAGTTAAACATGCAACTTAAATGGAAGTCCCTTAAATAAGGAAACAAAACATAATTTTAAAATGGATCATAAAGTAACTAAGTCCTTTTGTTTCTTTTATGTTTTAAGTTTTTTTTCTTCTTATGTTTATCATTCATGCATTGTTTTCTACCGTCATTCGGGGAGGAGGAGTGGGTTAAAGAATATTAAAGAAAACACCCAGTGATAAACTTTTATTTCACCTTAAAACACTCGGCGATAAACGTTTATTTCACCATAAATCCTTTGTAACTATTCATACAAATGAATTAATATTCATATGGCTAACCAAATGATGTGGAATTCATTATTACTATGGTGCTCATAAAGATTGAATTATTATTTTTCAATAATATTAATAACGCAAAGGAGGAAATCATGCCGGATTCTACCGATATTAATTATTTTTATCATTATTATTATTTTCTATACTTAACGAACAGGCAAGAAACATTCCCACATGTGCTACTTGAAAAAATTTAATCCCATTCAAGTAGTTTTAGCATCCATTTCAATTTGGGAAGACTATGCGAGTTTAGATGCAAGTTATTTTATTAATTTATTCTACTTCCTAATTTTATTTTACCTTGACGTACTTGTCGGAAAGGATAATTATGCTAAGCACTAAGAGAAATAGGTAGTCCTATGAGTGATGATTGTTAAAAGGTTTGTTGCACACTCAACTTCCTTTGGAATGTATCTCAGTTCACTGAACCCTTTTGTTGAATGCACAGTGCCATCAAGGTATATGATGGGGGGCATTGTTTGAAACCGTATTGGGGATGTGCCACCAGTACAACATAAAAAAAAAAGGATGTTCATTTATTACTGATTGAGGACATTAAATGGTGATGACTTTACAGCCTATGGAGGGAACGTGTTGGAATGATAAGGGAGAAGCAGTCTTCACTGTCGAGGGCACATTAATAGTTTCATTGCTAGTGGTGTTGGCCTAAGGGATGACAAATTTGGCAAGGTTGATGGATATTATAGAGATTTAGTGAATCAAGAGGGTAAGGTCATTGTCAAATATGCTCAATACATTTTCATTAACCTTTAATGCTACTTGTTGCTATCACGTCCACCCAAACTATAACTCTGCCAATCAATTTACTATAATACTGAGTTACTATGCACCTAACATCAGACTAAATCACATCAGAGGTTGTCCTTTTACAAACTTTATTTCCCAAAAAAGATTTTTTTTTTAAAGTGCCGTGAAGAGATAAAGACCTATAAAATTCACTATATGAGGATGACCCGCCTTAATATTTTATTCAACTATTAACATTATAAAATATTGCCATATTTACGGTGTTGTAGAGCCAGCAGGCTGAATTGAGCCATCGACAAGATTTTTGCTGAGCAGAATTCATTCCCAACAGGTTCAAGTGCTCATGCAACCCCCAACAAGTAAGGGATGGTCAATCGCTATTGGAGTGGTAGAAATAAATAACTATGCACTGGTTTGAAGGGTGAGATGAAAGATGACTATTGTCCAAATTTTCTAGGCAATAAAATAATATTAAATTTTTTTTGCATGCGTAAAGAGTGTTTCCCCCTCCAACGACACTAACTGCCAAAGCCATTTATCTTATATGTAAAGCACATTAGTGGTTAAGATTGTCAGCTTAATTAAAAGAAATGGTTAGTTTCAGATACTAAGAACTGGATTATCCAACGTATCTTCTTATCTTGAACTCAACTTTATTTATTTTTCCTTACACCTCTAATATTTGTGCCACTCCAAGGCATATACAACTCATAACTGTGGTACCTGAGGCGCCATGGATAGAGTTAACCAGACTAGGTTCTTGGAAGGGGATGGCATTATAGAAGAGGCAGCGACTGTCATCAACGATGGATCAAAATATTATGTAGTCAATGGCAAGAGTTATATTATGCACAATTCATCAATAATTCTGTCTTAGTTGCCTCTATACTTTCTTACGAAGAAAATAGACTGTATATTGGCAAAAATTTTCCATTTATTTTTCCTATGATGCTAGCAGAGTAGATTCAATAAATTTAAGGAAAACTCAAACACAAAACAAAGATCTTTGATTCCAACCATCTATTCCCTTACTCTAAATGTAATACAATAGGGCTTTCAAATTATGAACATGTCCACACAAAATGTGGAAGTCATAGTTCTTTACCAGTTCAACATATAATACTATTTCAAGAAATAAATATAAACTAAAGGCATTTCATTTGAGCCAGTTCTGTTTTATTACAGAAGGAGGAGAGGAAGTAAAAAGACACACTTTCTCTATAAAACACAATCATTTACAAACCAACCACCTACATTTTATTTCAGGATGCACAATAGAAGCAAGCATTTCATTTTTTTGTTATTTCATTTTTTTTTACAAGAATACTCATTTACATAGACTCCAAGCCTTCATACTCAATAATGGAAAAAAGGGGAATGATCTCATTTGAAAACTGCATATTTTACTTAGAGTAGTCACAATTTGATGTTACAGTTACAACAAAATTGGCTTTGCATGCTACAACTAAATTCAAGAACCATAATGAATGACACCCAACTGAATATGGCTTGCTCTCCACCCTACCATAATGGCGTCATGGAGTCTCGTGGACTCTAGCCATACCCCCAAGCAAGGTAGTTTCTTAGCTCCGAGTTGATGAATGGAGTCTCTTCAAATTTTTACAAGGAATAAGAATAGCACAACACCAAATTTCGTGCATCTAGGTTTTCTATTCTCTAGTTTCAACCATGATCTATACAACATGCCACCTTCTTGCAACAAATAAACAAGAAAAAATGGAAGTAAGGAAACTTATCTCTTTCTTTAAGTGGGGAGATTAAACTCTCTTATCCTTCTTTCCTCTCCAATTCCTACCATCCTAGTCATTCTCTCCTTTGAGGGAGGACTCATCTCCTCTTCCCATCCTTTCTTCTATCTCAACTTGAGTTCTCGAAAAGGAGAAGTGGGCAATGCCCAAATCTTCCATCTTGTTGAGATATATAGAGATCCTCCTAACCTACACTATTTCCCATAAGTTCTCACACATGTGTGAGTCTTGTGCCAATTCCAAGAACTTTTGGGGAGTAGGAGGTTGAGAGTGACAAGTCACTCTTCCCAAGCCCCAACACTTTTTGAATTCATCACATTCATGAATGTGGGCTTTTGAGGGGTCTTTTCACATTCCAAGGACAAGTTCACATGTGTCAAAAAGGTTCCAAGACCATAGGTATAGGTCCTAGGGGTCTATTCTTGTTCAAAAATCAAGGAAATTGATTCAATAATCCCTTTTTAAAACCCACACAAAAATCCATACGGATTTTGATCCTAACCAAGGGTTCCAACCCCAACCAAACTCACATCACATGTCCTACAATTGGATTCTACTCAGACATAATCACCTAATCAATAATAAAACCTCAAACACTTCTAAGTCAAATAGGACTACACTTAGAACTTCCCAAATATGTATTTGATTTGATTCCAATATTTATCCATCCTCCTATTTGCATATTAATTTCCTACACATTACCAAGGTCAGCATGATTAGATCATATATCTCTTCATATTATTAGCTAAACCAATTCACATAATTCTCAGTCATGAACTATTTACTCATTAATACATCAAATGAACCTAATGATTCAATTTTCATTATAATCAAAGGAAATACACACTTACTCTAATACAAGAATATAGTTAATGAAATAGTCACTCCATCATTTTTTTAACCACCTTAGTAATTTATTTTAAACTCCTATAACATTAGTGATCAACCATTTACCAAATTTTAATATGCCAAATAACCCAACACATTCAAGTTATATCCAACAATTCACATGTTTATCTATCATAATTAAATCAAGGTTAATGCCCATGAATCCTAAAAATATTTTTATCATTCATTTCATCATAATTATCATCTAGCTAATTGTTCGATTGAAATAAAATGGGGGATATGGAATGGGATCTTACATTCATGGTAGCATAAGCAAGAATATAATTAAATAATCACACTATTTTCCATCCATAATACATCTTACGATTCATTTAGTATCACATAAAACATATTATGGCGCTACTAATCACATGCAAGGTGGGGCCTTACATCCCCCTCCCCTTAATTTAGACTTCCTCTTGGAAGTGATTAAGGTTTGGAAAGATAACCTTCATATAGTAATGCACATAATCTATTAAACATACCAATTACTTTACTTCCATGATGAAGTGATTCAAAATATTTAACTATAAGCACATATTAGAGACATCCCTTCCATACATCAAACCTCTAAATAATTAAAAAAAAAATTCTCACCATAGAACATTTAACCAATATACTCACAATGTAATAAATACTAGTAATTATCTATGTAATTAACATTTTATTTTATTTTATTTTTTATTTTATTTTTATTTTATTAACAATTACACCAACATGTATCCAAAATACAATAACATTCTTATCCACCCTCCAAGGTTCCCTTTTTGCATCATAAACATCACTCATGATATTTTCAAACATATTTTCTTTCCAATATCAATTCATGTTGCTAGAATAATGAAATTCTCAATTTTGTTTGTCACTTTCTTTCTCACATAGCAGTCAAGTCTTTTCACATGTTTTTTTTTTTTTAATTACAAATTTATCCATACATCACAATAATTACATAATTCACGTTACAAGGTTCAATGGGGTTTATAAGGATGGATATTCTTGGATACCATAGCCATTAGGAAATATGTTCTCGAGGCCCTTGTCTAAGGACTCCTCCATACTGATAAGAACAATCATAGAACAAGGGGAAGAATGGATTAATGATCGTCCCATACCGGTCCCATTTACAACCCCCTTCAAAATAATTCCCCAACACATCTACTCCCCTATACGACTTACCAGGGAACCCCCCAGGATGTGGCAGTTTATAGATTTCACATTACATTAGACATGCCAACAATTTGCAAACAAGTAGAAAGCCTCAAACCAAGTAACATAAGATCGTAAACCAAAGTTTCAATAAAATTTTGAAGGAGGAAACTATCAATTCAAAAGAGAAACAAAATAAAGATCAATTGTAGCTACATTGCAACATTCTAATCTTAATTCAAAAATAAAACTAAACAAGTCCTTGAGGCAATTTGGACCATAACAACCTTCAATTGGCTAAATAGCCTAATAAAATAAATGCAAAATTCCACATTGCTGGCACATAATAAAATAAAACATCAATTAAGAATTACCAATAGTTCATATTTCAGCAATAAAATATGCACATTATGAGCACCACGTGACTTGATAAGCCACCTAAGGGGAGGAGGGGAATGGTGGTTCTCTAACCACATAAGTATAATAGCATGCAATAACTGGTGGTTCCTGACCACAAAATATGAATAACTGGTGGTCCTTGACCACAAAATCTGCATCATTGGTGGTCCCTGACCACATAAATATAAGTAACTAGTGGTCCCTGACCACATAAATATGAGTAACTGGTAGTCCATAAAATTCCATCCTTTACCCATGGGTTATAAACATCAAGGAATAGGTTTTCACTATGAACGAACAAGTGTGGCTCTAATATGTGGGGGAGTAGGCCACGATCAACATCCATGGGAGGATTACAATGACTTGACATAGATCCTTTGTCAGGATTAGGGACAATTCCCTAAGCTCATAATTTCTGGATGGGAGAACATGTGCCTCTCAAACCCTATTTACACTAGCTGGCATTGCACTCCCATAAGGGGGGAACCAAACACTAGGGGTACACATTTAACATAAAAATAAAACTAACACAAAGGAATACATCACATTTCATTTAATAGACACACTTATATACATAACACATTTATTTGAACTTACAACTAGCTAGCTTACATAAAATCCATCACAAAGGGTACATATAGGGGATCATGCTAGATGTCCACCACCCTTATCCCAAGTCAAATACCCTGTATCTCATACTTGGGCACAACACATTTACTGGTTTTCACTTCACATGCAATAACACAATACACTTTACAAAATTCACCATAGAACAATAACAATGCACTTGCACATTCTATTTTTCTTTAAGCAATATTCACTTTTCATCTCAATTTTGGAAATGTCGACTCACTTTGCATAGGCATAAGAAATAACTAGACGTGTGCACTTGTAGCTTAAGTATATCACCCAATCTTCCTAGAACTTAACAATGCATGGTTCACCACACTATTAACAAAAATGTCGATACACCCATACACACTTTATTTCCTTACACAATTCTCGATAAATTTCCATATAATTCACAATTGTAATCTAGGTAATACTCAATTTTCCTACAATTGACAATACATGGTACATTGAACACTTCCCATCTTACTGACGTCACATATGTGATCAAGATTGGTTTTTAACCATGCCATTATTCCTTTTTTGTTCAACTATGTTTGTTATGTTCACTAACATATCAATATGGTTAATTCCACTATAATTTTCATGTGCTAAAGAAGGTTTCCTACTTGATAAGGAAGATAATCAATCATTTTTGTTTGAAACATTACAATATGGGAAAAGAAAGCACACTCAATGCATGAAACATAGAATAATAATTTTCACAACTCATTGATATCTTTTTACAAATCTTGCATTTCACTATCTGAGATTTAACCATTTAATCACATGTTACAATCATCATTTTTACAATCACAACTCCATATAACCTCATCGAGATGCACAAATGAGTTAAATTCTTGAAATTTCTATCTACTTTTAATTTTTCTCCTTTACATTCTGGTGTATACGATTTTCTCTCAAAGAGTGAGTACAGTCAATGGTTTAGAATACAACATTAGTTGAAAGTTTTACAATTCTACTTAGTTCCTCTTATCGATATAGTTTAACTTTCCAATCGCTTAATACGCCATGAATCACACATATTTCATTACTCAACTTCATAAATTAAGTAATTAATTATTCAATTATTATTACATGTACACAAACTTCAAGGTCAATACCTAATTGACTACCCTATTACTTCCTTTATGACATGTATCCTTTCATTGGTGTAATAGCACCTGCCAAAGTGCAAGCATATTTTGAAGTCTTGTTTTAAAATCAATTTTATTTTGTTGTGTAAGGTCTCTAACACCATCTAGATTTTGTTTTAGGACCTTTTGTTTCTTAGGTTGAAAGTTCAATAAGTTGGGAATCCTTTTTGTGGTTGTCCCCCAGCTTTAGAAAAACGTTGCAAAACACACTGTGTTTTCCAACGCTAAGCTTTTGGCCATTCTTAGGCTCAAAAACGAAAACCTAACTATTTCTTGGTATTGTAAAAAGTGATCTCTCGACCTTTGGAGGGGTTAGATGCTTTTGTTATTGGCAGTTTCAGGAGAACAATAAAAGAAATAATGATTTTTGTTGTGAAAGTTCTGATTTTTCTGTTCTTGCGTGTGATAGCTGCAAGAAATGTATTGAGGAAAGATTTTGTTGAGTTGAATATCATGCATTGAAACCTTTTGAAACATTTCTTATGGCATTTTAGATAGTTTTTCTATCACTTTCATTTTGAAAATACTGTGTTTTTCCTGTTTTGTTGTTTTGACTGGTAAAATCCCAAAAAATGGAGTTTTAGCTTGTTTTCTGTCTGTACCAAGGAGTATGGGTGTAGTGGAAACAAAGCTAGACTCCATCCTTGTACATAATGTAAATATAGGAGACTTTAAGAGTTCTGGAAGCATGAATATAATCTTTTCCTAGGCGAGGTTGTGATGCCCGGTTTGGAAAAGGTGGTTGAAAATCAGACCTAACATGGCAGGGGTGTTGAATTTTTGTTAAGGAAGTGTGCGAAATGTTTGCAGGAGCCTTCATAAAGGTTCTCATGATAGCAGAGTCCTTGGCTAAGCCTTTGGAGGTTGGAACAAGCAAAACAATCCAAGAAAGGGGCAAGAAAAGCCCTAGTTTTTGCAAGAACAGGGTACACCTATGTACGGACAGAAAATAGTCCAAAACTTCAAGAAACTGTTAGTGCTCAGGATTTGAGCTGGGGTTTCAGAAGGGTGTTTGGCCCAAATAGTTGAAGGAGAGGACTGTTAAGCATTTTTCTTGTTTGAGGAGGCCTAATCCTAGTAGCCCTTCCCAAACCCTAGACTAGGGTTTTGAGATAGCGATGGAGAATCAAAACATGGAGGTTAAACAAGAGCCCTTCCTTGATGGTTTTGAAACCATAGAAGCCTAAGCACACCCCTGAAAACAAGTTAGGAGGCGATAGAGGTTGTCTAGTCTTTAAAAGGACTAAGGGCTAGATGGAGAATGTGAGGAAAAGCACCAAGAACTTCTTGGTATTAGCAAACTAGAATTGATAGCAAGGTTGGCAAGAGACCAAGGGTGCCTAATAACCTTTGAGGACCTATAGGTTGAGTGGTGGAGAGAAACACTAAGGGGTTATCTATTGGAGACCCAAAGCATTGAGCCAGTGATTGACTCAAGCCAACCCTATCCCTATCAGATTGGTATCAAAGTGTAGTAAAATATTTAGGAAAGTAGCTTATATGTCAAAAGTTGAGTCAAGTGAAACACCCAACACGGTGACCAATGCATAGTTAGCCAAGAGGGTTGAAGAACAGGAAGAGGACAACAAGTCTTTAAAAGAGAGAATACAGCAACTTGAGAAAGCATTGAACGATGCAAGATTGGAAGGAAAGGTACCAAAGGAAGAAGAGGTTGCAGAGGAGGAAAAAGTCCCTGAATGTGACCCTATTTTGGAGGAGGAGCCCTTCTTGAAGGCATTGAAAGCCTTGAGTGGAAAAGGACTTGAGGGCATACCACTATTCAGTGGAAAGATGGATCCTGATTTGGTCATGGATTGGATAGATGGAATGGAGAATCACTTTGAGTGTGATGGAGTCACAGAAGCACATAAGGTGAAGGTTGCAAAATCAAGGTTGAGAGGATCAGCCTTGACATGGTGGAAATTTGTTTAGACTGAAAGGGAGAAAGAAGGCAAGAAGCCCATATCAACTTGGAAAGGAATGGTTGCTAAGGTAAAGGAAGCATATATGCCAGATGATTATGAGATCCAACTTCACAAGAAGAGACAGAGTCTAAGGCAGAAAGACCTAGATGTCAACACCTATACTGAAGAGTTTCAGAAGCTTTGCTTGAGATCAAATGTGGCAGAAGATGAGAGCCTAAAAGTGGCTAGGTACCTTAATGGCTTGAAGTGGAACATTCAGGAAGAGATGGCTTTACTAAGTCCCAAGACAGTCCACCAATGTTATTAGTTGGCTATAAAGATTGAAGAGAGGAATAAAAGAAGGCATGATTAGTCCTCTAAGGGTAGAGGAAGAGGCAGAGATGAAAGAGGACAGCGTGGAGGTTACCAAGGTAGAGGTAATGATCAAAGAAACCAAGGAGAATCTAAGCTTACTGAGCATGGAGGTGAAACACCATCAAGAGGAGGATTTAATAGAGGAAGAGGAGTAGGCAGAAGTAACTCCTACTTTGCCACCATGAAATGTTATCACTGTAATCAACTAGGTCACCTTGCTTATAGATGCCTAGAGAAAGATTCTTCATCAAACAATGAAAAAAGAGTGGCTTATGCACAAGAGGACACCATGAGTGTCAAATCACCTGAGATCAGTCATATAGAATCAGAAGTGGGAGAAAATATGATGTTTAACAGGGTTTTGATCAAACAACCGGTCAAAGAAGAACCCAAGCAAAGGAGAGCTTTGTTTAGAGCAAGGTGCAAGATATTTGGAAAGGTATGCAAGGTCATTGTAGATTCTGGTTCTACAGATAATATAATCCCAGAGGAGGCAGTAACTAAGTTAAAATTGTAGAAGGTACCTCATACCAATCCCTACAAGGTCACATGGCTGAATAAAGGGCAGAGTGTTTTGGTGAATGAGCAGGTAACAGTGGAATTCTCAATTGGAGGATATAAAGACAAGTTGGCTTGTGATGTACTACCCATGGATGCATGCCATCTTCTGCTTGGCAGGCCATGGCAATATGATAGAGGTGCTATATATCATGGAATGGAGAACACCATTGAATTCAAGAAGGATGGAAGAACCTTCAAGCTACAGTCATTGACTGAGGTAGATGAGGGGCAGTCCAAGGTACCAAACATCATGTTGAGCAGTGGTAAAGATATTATCAACAATCTACATCAAGGAGGTGAAGGTTATGTGGTTTTAATGCAGTACAAAGAGGAAGAAAAGGTTGAAAGGACAGTCTTACCAGAAGCAGTCCAAAAGTTGCTTGATAAATACAAGAGCATAGTGAGTGATGGAACACCTACAACTCTACCACCAAAGAGAGCAATAAGTCATCAAATTGACTTCATACCTGGAGCCTCATTGCCTAACAAAGCAGCATACAATCTTACACCTAAGCAGAACCAAGAGGTGGCTAGGAAAGTGGAAGATGTGTTGGGTCAAGGTCTGATTCAAAAGAGTATCAGCCCATGTGCAGTCCCTGTGGTTTTGGCAACAAAAAAAGGTAGTAAGTGGAGATTATGCACTGATTCTAGAGCAATTAATAGAATCACAATTAGGTATAGGTTTTCTATTCCTAGAATTGAAGACCTAATGGATTGTCTTGGAGGTGCAAAATTCTTCACCAAGTTGGATCTTAAGAGCAAGTATCATCAAATCAGAATCAAGGAAGGTGATGAATGGAAGACAACTTTTAAGACAAATGATGGCTTGTATGACTGGAAAGTGATGCCATTTGGCCTCTCAAAGGCCCCTAGCATGTTCATGAGACTAATGAATGAGGTGCTTAAGGATTTCACAGGGATTTTTGTAGTAGTCTACCTTGATGACATACTGATTTTCAGTAAGACGGCAGAAGAACATTTGAAGCATGTGGAGATGGTACTTAAAAGGCTACAAGAAGAACAATTGGAAATTAACCTTGAGAAGTGTGAGTTCTTAAAACAAGAGCTTGTGTATCTAGGCTTTGTAGTATCCCAAGGAACGTTGAAGATGGATCCAAGCAAGGTGGAAGCCATCCTAAACCAGCCTACACCAACCATAGCAACAAAGGCAAGAATTTTTCATGGTTAAGCTCAGTTTTATAGGAAATTCATTAAGAATTTTAGTGGTATATGTGCACTAGTTTTGGATACTATTAAAGGTGGTCTAAAAAAAAAGTTTAAATGGACTCAAGAGGCTGATAGAGGGTTTGAAAAGCTGAAACAAGAAGTGGTAACTCAACCTATTTTGTTATTACCTAGTTTTGATAAGTTGTTTATAGTTGAGTGTGATGCAAGTGGAGTAGCAGTAGGAGGAGTCCTTAGTCAAGAAGGTAGGCCTGTAGCCTTTTTTAGTGAAAATCTCAATGAAGCCAAGAAAAAATACTCCACCTATGATCTAGAATTGTATGCTTTAGTGCAGTCTCTTAGGAAGTGGAGGCATTATTTGTTACCCAAAGAGTTTGTGGTTTTCACAGATAACCAGGCACTCAGTTACATCAAAACCCAAGAGAAGTTGACTAATAGACACTTGAAATGGATGGAATACATCCAAGCTTTCACTTTTACCATCAAGCATAAGAAGGGACAAATGAATAAGGTGGCAGATGCATTAAGCCGGAGAATGTTGACAGTGCAGGAAATACAGCTGAAGAGCATTGGATTAGAGAGTTTTAAAGACCTCTATGGTGATGATGAAGACTTTTCAGAAGCCTACAAGGTATGCTCTAATTTTGAGAATCATTTTCATAGTCAGTATGCTGAGTATACATTGCAAAATGGACTGTTATTTAAGGGTAATCTGTTATGTGTCCCAAGAGGATCAATGAGGGAAAATATGATCCAAGAGAAACATAATGGCAATCTTAGTGGGCATTTTGGAATAAATAAAACTTTAGAGCTGGTACAAAGGTTCTATTACTGGCCTAAATTGGCAAGAGATGTCAAAAAATATGTGGAGCAGTGTGTTGTTTACATGAAAGCCAAAGGGGGAGCTAGCAATGTTGGTTTGTATCAGCCCCTGCCTATTCCTAACAGACCATGGGAGTGTGTGAGCATGGATTTTGTGGTAGGTCTTCCTAAGACCAAAACTGGTTTTGACAGTATTTATGTAATTATGGACAGATTTAGCAAGATGAGTCACTTTATCCCTTGCAAGACTACACATGATGCTAGCTACATTGCCCATCTTTTCTTCAAGGAAGTTGTAAGAATCCATGGATTTCCATTGAGCATTGTATCAGATAGGGATGTGAAATTCAGGAGCCATTTTTGGAAGACTTTATGGAGCAGATTGGGTACAAATCTATCTTTTGGATCAGCTTACCATCCTCAGACTGATGGTCAAACAGAGGTGGTTAATAGAGTGTTAGGTAATCTTTTGAGGTGCTTTACAAAGGAATATGGACATACATGGGATATGGTGATTTCTCAAGTTGAATATGCCTACAATGACAGTGCTAATAGAACTACAGGGAAAAGTCCATTTGAAGTTGTGTATGGGATGCACCCAAGAGGAGTTTGTGAGCTTAGAGACCTTGGATCTCAGGAGAATAGGAGTGGACATGCAGAAGATTTCACTCAGACCATGAAGGCGATTCATGAGCAGGTTAAGAAGACAATCACAGCAGCAACACAAAAATTGAAAGATAAAGTTGATGTATCAAGGAGAGATGTGCAATTTGAAGTATGTGACTATGTTATGGTTCATCTTAAAAAATAAAGGTTGCAGAAGGGAATTTCAACCAAAATTTAGATGAAAAGAGTAGGACCATGCAAGGTGTTAGCCAAGTATGGGAAGAATGCATACAAGGTAGAACTACCATCAGATTTGGGCATATCTCCAGTATTTAATGTTGCTGATTTGATCAAGTATAAGGGATCAATCAGTGATGAAGTTAAGAACAGTCAGGAAATCTTTAAGGATATCAGTAATATACCCCTTCCTAATCAAGAGAAGCCTGAAGCAAAGAAGATTTTGGAATCTAGTGTGAAGAAGGCTACAAGACACAAGGTATACAAGGAGCACCTTGCCAAGTGGAGGAACAAGCATGAATCAGAGGCTACCTGGGTTGAGGAAGCTGACTTTAAGAAGCTAGGCATTGATCTATCACTGATATCACCTCAATTTCCTTGATCTTTGTGCTGAGAGGGGGAGAATGGTGCAGGAGCACCTGCCAAAGTGCAAGCATATTTTGAAGTCTTGTTTTAAAATCAACTTTATTTTGTTGTGTAAGGTCTTTAACACCATCTAGATTGTGTTTGAGGACCTTTTTTTTCTTAGGTTGAAAGTTGAATAAGTTGCGAATCCCTTTTGTGGTTGTTCCCTAGCTTTAGACAAATGTTGCAAAACACACTGTGTTTTCCAACGGTAAGCTTTTGGCTGTTCTTAGGCTCAAAAATGAAAACCTAACTATTTCTTGGCATTGTAAAAAGTGATCTCTAGACCTTTGGAGAGGTTAGATGCTTTTTTTATTGGCAGTTTTAGGAGAACAATAAAAGAAACAGTGATTTTTGTTGTGAAAGCTCTGATTTTTCTGTTCTTGCGTGTGATAGCTACAAGAAATGTATTAAGGAAAGCTTTTTTTGAGTTGAATAGCATGTATTGAAACCTTTTGAAATATTTCTTGTGGAATTTTAGATAGTTTTTCCATTGCTTTCTTCCATTTTGAAAATACTGTGTTTTTCCTGTTTTATTGTTTTGACTGGTAAAATCCAGAAAAATGGAGTTTTAGCTTGTTTTCTATCCGTACCAAGGAGTATGGGTGTAGTGGAAACAAAGATAGACTCCATCCTTGTACATAATGTAAATATAGGAGTATTTAATATTTCTGGAAGCATGAATATAATCTTTTTAGAGGCGAGCTTGTGATGCCCAGTTTGGAAAAGGTGGTTGAAAATCAGACCTAATGTGGCAGGGGTGTTGAATTTTTGTTAAGGCAGTGTGTGAAATGTTTGCAGGAGCCTTCATAAAGGTTCTCATGATAGCAAAGTCCTTGGCTAAGCCTTTGGAGGTTGGAACAAGCAAAACAGTCCAAGAAAGGGGCAAGAAAAGCCCTAGTTTTTGCAAGAACAGAGTACACCTGTGTACGGATAGAAAACAGTCCAAAACTTCAAGAAACTGTTAGTGCTCAGGATTTGAGCTAGGGTGTCAAAAGGGTGTTTGGTCCAAACAGTTGAAGGAGAGGAGTGTTAAGCATTTTTCTTGTTTGAGGAGGCCTAATCCTAGTAGCTCTTCCCAAACCCTAGACTAGGGTTTTGAGATAGCGATGGAGAATCAAAACATGGAGGTTAAACAAGAGCCCTTCCTTGATGGTTTTGAAACCATAGAAGCCTAAGCACACCCTTGAAAACAAGTTAGGAGGCAGTAGAGGTTGTCTGGTCTTTAAAAGGACTAAGGGCTAGATGGAGAATGTGAGGAAAAGCACCAAGAACTGCTTTGTAGTAGCAAACTAGAATTGATAGCAGGGTTGGCAAGAGACCAGGGGTGCCTAATAACCTTTTAGGACCTATAGGTTGAGTGGTGGAGAGAAACACCAAGGGGTTATCTATTGGAGACCCAAAGCATTGAGCCAGTGATTGACTCAATCCAACCCTGTCCTTATCATTCATATTTTGGCACCAACAAGACTTTAGTTCTTAGCTATGTATAAGGAAGTTTTTATGGTGTGTGCCCTAGATAACGTTGTAACTTCAAATGCATATTTTGACAAGGCCTCTTCACCAAGGTTTTAAACTCAATTACTAGAAGGAAATTATTTGCTCATTACCTAGATCAATTTTCACCAATTATAACCTAGTTGCAACTTTCTACACATTTTTACCTTTGACTTGAATTTTAGTAATTATATTATTTCACTTGTTTTAGTCTTGGATAAAACAACACAAAAGGTTTGATAGGTTTCATCATACTATTAAGTTCACTAGGTCATGGTTTACTTGCAATAGTGTTTGAATGACATAGGGTTTCACCATTTAATTCAAGGTAAAATTCAATTTTGTCCACTTTTCTAAGTTACACGTGCTATATAATGCAAGACTTTCATCATTAGTTGATGTCATCATACATGAATTTTTTTTTACCTAGCAACCACAAGGTGATTCATTCATTGCTTCACAGGAACGTGAATTAAATCCTTATACACTATGAAAATTGAGATATTGGTTAATAGGAAAGTCCTATATATACCATGGTCTAAGTTGTGCAAGGTAGCAGTTCATGAGTATCTAGAATCTATTACAAATTATGAACAAGTCCTTAGACTTAGGTCCAACAATCTACACCTTAAGGGTTTAATTTTAATCTTTGATAAAAATTTAAATTCAAATCTACAAGGTGCTCAAATTTCACATAATATAAGGGGTTTTCCATTCCTTCACTCATGTTAGTTTGATTTAATAAATTTAAGGGTTTAGAGATTTAAACTTGTTAAATTACAACATTTAACACATTAATCCATTTTGTGGGCCATATAATTCTTTCCTCTTTGACTAGTTGCAATTTTCCAAAATATAGTTATGGTGTTTTATCCTTTATTTGTACTAAGGTCTGAACAAGAATGTAAGTTTCTCCCAAAACACAACTAACTTTAAGAAGTTACATTATTATTGTGTTTAAGAATTATGGTCTTAAGACATCAACAAAATAATGTTTCTTTAATAATACCCATTGTGATGACCTATTACACTATTCACATATTTTATAAAATGACCCCACTTCAGAAACTCAATTATACCCTTCCAAAGGTTTAAGAAATTTTAATATCAAAAGGCCAAATTGATGTCATAACCCTTGTTAACTAGACCGATATATGTATCAAGTCTTTCACCCTATTTACTTAAATCAAGGCACCATGTTTATATTAAGTTTCTCCTAACAGTTGAATGCCATTAATTAAATAATTTCTTGAACCATCTAAAACGGTCAATTCTTGATAATTTAGTACTTCACAATCTTATTTGGGCTAGATAATTGCAACAAAATTCTCATTTACTACACTATGCAAGTCCCTTAGAAATTTCCTTATCAACATTTAATTATCACTAACACAGTGGTTTTCACATGTTCGCACACACACACACAAAACCTAATGCCCAGTTTATTCCCAAAGTTCCCTCGAGCTGCAACCTAGGGCTCTGATACCAAGTGTCATGCCCAAAATTTTATGCCAAAACAAAAACCCCAACCTTTTTTTTTAATCCATTAATTATGCTAATTAATGATCTAAGTGTTTAGGGTGTAACAATAACCATCTCCAACAGAATTAACACCCTTTCTTAAAACTAAATTGTTGGTTTAAACTTGTTAATGTGATACTATAATTAATGCATCTCTCACTATTAAACTATACTTTGAGTATTAAATTTACAAGTATCACAATTTAATGGTTACATCAATAACATTCACATTACAATGGTTATGGTGTTGTAACCCACCTTGAGTTGTTCCTACTTCTATTTCTTGTACACCCAGTTATCAATGAACATTAAAATTAATAGCGTTCATTATGTTAACATTAGTATTAAGGTAACTAATGATATGAATATTGATAAGAGTATTAGCAATAATAAGTCGTTGATCACTAAATTACTTGATGAAATTAAGGCTTCCTTTGCATTTAATATAAACATTCTATCAATTTAATTACTCACAAAAAAAAAATAGTAAACTTTATTCATAATAGAAATGTTAATGTGATAGTAATATCACATATACCCTCATTTATACTATTATAACTGCCATCCTTTGATACCCATATCAATACTATAATTAATTTTAATAATATTATTGCTCACATTATCTTTACTATATTTAGATCCATATTAGATTTACCATTAAGCATCAATGAATCAATGTAAATTTTAAGTAGTATGTATGAATACTCTAAATCTATGCAACTATTTTTTTTTAATTTTTTTTTTTTTACAATAGCATATAAACATTATCATTTGTCAACTCATTGCTGTTTGCAAACTTTTATTACCATCATAACATCATTATCATCAATAAAATATTTTCTTGACCCCATCGTAATTATATTTGTTATATATTTTAGTATTACAATTCCCATTTATATTACCCTCAATAATAATATCAGTATATATTATTATTATATTTATATTTATTTTTTTTAGTTCTTTTATCTAATTCTTATATACTATTCAACTGATATGATTAAATATATTCATTTATGTATTATTCCATTTATTTATTTTTAAAGAAAAATATCATTTAATCTAAAGAAAAAGTAAATCCTTCTCTAAAGATTGTTAATAATAACTAATGTTTATTTTTAACTTTTTATTTATTTTTATTTCTTACCTTTCCAAAGGAATAAGGATATATTCCACCTATCCTTTTATTAAGGAAGAGTTAAACATGCAACTTAAATGGAAGTCCCCTAAATAAGGAAACAAAACATAATTTTAAAATGGATCATAAAGTAACTAAGTCCTTTCGTTTCTTTTATGTTTTAAGTTTTTTTTCTTCTTTTGTTTATTGTTCATGCATTGTTTTCTACCGTCATTCAGGGAGGAGGAGTGGGTTAAAGAAAATTAAAGAAAACACCCAACGATAAACTTTTATTTCACCTTAAAACACTTGGCGATAAATGTTTATTTCACCATAAATCCTTTGTAACTATTCATACAAATGAATTATTCGTATGGCTAACCCAATGACGTGAAATTCATTATTACTATGGTGCTCATAAAGATTGAATTATTATTTTTCAATAATATTCAAAACGTAAAGGAGGAAATCATGCCGGATTCTACCGATATTAATTATTTTTATCATTATTATTATTTTCTATACTTAACGAATAGGCAAGCAACATTCCCACGGCTACTACTAGAAAAAATTTCATCCCATTCAAGCAGTTTTAGCGTCCATTTCAATTTCAGAAGACTATGCGAGTTCATATGCAAGTTATTTTATTAATTTATTCTACTTCCTAATTTTATTTAACCTTGACGTACTTGGCGGAAAGGATAATTATGCTAAGCACTAAGAGAAATAGGTAGTCCTATGAGTGATGACTGTTAAAAGGTTTGTTGCACACTCAATTTCCTTTGGAATGTATGTTAGTTCACTAAACCCTTTTGTTGAATGCACAGTGCCATTAAGGTATATGATGGTGGGCATTGTTTGAAACCGTATTGGGGATATGCCACTAGTAAACATAAAAAAAAAAAGGATGTTCATTTATTACTGATTGAGGACATTAAATGGTGATGACTTTACCGCCTATGGAGGGAACGTGTTGGAATGATAAGGGAGAAGCAGTCTTCACTGTCGAGGGAAAATTAATAGTTTCATTGCCAGTGGTGTTGGCCTAAGGGATGACAGATTTGGCAAGGTTGATGGCTATTATAGAGATTTAGTGAATCAAGAGGGTAAGGTCATTGTCAAATATGCTCAATAAATTTTCTTTAACCATTAATGCTACCTGTTGCTATCACATCCACCCAAACTATAACTCTGCCAATCAATTTACTATAATACTGAGTTACCGTGCACCCAACATTAGAGTAAATCAAATCAGAGGCTGTCCTTTTACAAAATTTATTTCCCAAAAAAGAAAAAGTTTTTTTGAAGTGCCGTCAAGAGATAAAGAGCTATCAAATTCACTCTATGAGGGTGACCCGCCTTAATATTTTATTCAACTATTAACATTATAAAATATTGCCATATTTATGGTGTTGTAGAGCTAGCAGGGTGAATTGAGCCATCGACAAGATTTCTGCTGAGCAAAATTCATTCCCAGCAGGTTCAAGTGCTCACGCAACCCCCAACAAGTAAGGGATGGTCAATTGGTATTGGAGTGGCAGAAATAAATAACTATGCACTGGTTTGAAGGGTGAGATGACAAATGACTGTTGTCCAAATTTTCTATGCAATAAAAGAATATTAAATTTTTTTTGCACTCGTAAAGAGTGTTTGCCCCTCCAACGACACTGACTGTCAAAGCTATTTATCTTATATGTAAAGCAAGTTAGTGGTTAAGATTGTCGGCTTAATTAAAAGAAATGGTTAGTTTCAGATACTAAGAACTGGATTATCCAACGTATCTTCTTATCTTGAACTCAACTTTATTTATTTTTCCTTACACCTCTAAGATTTGTGCCGCTCCAAGGCATATACAACTTATAACTGTGGTACCTGAGGCGCCATGGATAGAGTTAACCAGACTAGGTTCTTGGAAGGGGATGGCATTATAGAAGAGGCAGCGACTGGCATCAACGATGGATCGAAATATTATGTAGTCAATGGCAAGAGTTATATTATGCACAATTCATCAATGATTCTGTCTTAGTTGCCTTTGTACTTTCTTACAAGGAAAATAGACTGTATATTAGCAGAAATTTTCCATTTATTTTTCCTATGATGCTAGCAGAGTAGATTCAATAAATTTAAGGAAAACTCAAACACAAAACGAAGATCTTTGATTCCAACCATCTATTCCCTTGCTCTAAATGTAATACAGTAGGGCTTTTAAATTATGAACATGTCCACACAAAATGTGGAAGTCATAGTTCTTTACCAGTTCAACATATAATACTATTTCAAGAAATAAATATAAACTAAAGGCATTTCATTTGAGCTAGTTCTGTTTTATTACAGAAGGAGGAGAGGAAGTAAAAAGACACACTTTCTCTATAAAACATAGTCATTTACAAACCAGCCACCTACATTTTATTTCAGGATGCACAATAGAAGCAAGCATTTCATTTTTTTGTTATTTGTATTTTTTTCTACAAGAATACTCATTTACATAGACTCCAAGACTTCATACTCAATAATGGAAAAAAAAGGAATGATCTCATTTCAAAACTGCATATTTTACTTAGAGTAGTCACAATTTGATGTTACAGTTACAACAAAATTGGCTTTGCATGCTACAACTAAATTCAAGAACCATAATGAATGACACACAACTGAATATGGCTTGCTCTCCACCCTACCATAATGGTGTCATGGAGTCTCATGGACTCTAGCCATACCCCCGAGCAAGGTAGTTTCTTAGCTCCAAGTTGATGAATGGAATCTCTTCAAAATTTTACAAGGAATAAGAATAGCACAACACCAAATTTCATGTATTAGGTTTTCTATTCTCTATTTTCAACCATGATCTATACAACATGCCACCTTCTTGCAACAAAAAAACAAGCAAAAATGGAAGTAAGGAAACTTATCTCTTTCTTTAAGTGGGGAGATTAAACTCTCTTATCCTTCTTTCCTCTCCAATTCCTGCCATCCTAGTCATTCTCTCCTTTGAGGGAGGACTTCTCTCCTCTTCCCATCCTTTCTTCTATCTCAACTTGAGTTCTCAAAAAGGAGAAGTAGGCAATGCCCAAATCTTCCATCTTCTTGAGATATATATAGATCCTCCAAACCTACACTCTTTCCCATAAGTTCTCACACATGTGCGAGTCTTGTGCCAATTCCAAGAACTTTTGGGGAGTAGGAGGTTGAGAGTGACAAGTCACTCTTCCCAAGCCCCAACACTTTCTGAATTCATCACATTCATGAATGTGGGATTTTGAGGGGTCTTTTCACACTCCAAGGACAGGTTCACATGTGTAAAAAAGGTTCCAAACCCATAGGTATAGGTCCTAGGGGTCTATTCTTGTTCAAAAACCAAGGAAATTGATTCAATAATCCCTTTTTAAAACCCACACAAAAATACATACGAATTTTGATCCTAACCAAGGGTTCCAACCCCAACCAAACTCACATCACATGTCCTACAATTGGATTCTACTCAGACATAATCACCTAATCAATAATAAAACCTCAAACCCTTCTAAGTCAAATAGGGCTACACTTAGAACTTCCCAAAGATGTATTTGATTTGATTCCAATATTTATCCATCCTCCTATTTGCATATTAATTTCCTACACATTACCAAGGTCAGCATGATTAGATCATATATCTCTTCATATTATTAGCTAAACCAATTCACATAATTCTCAGTCATGAACTATTTACTCATTAATACATCAAATGAACCTAGTGATTCAATTTTCATTATAATCAAAGGAAATACACACTTACTCCAATACAAGAATATAGTTAATGAAATAGTCACTCCACCATTTTGTTAACCACCTTAGTAATTTATTTTAAACTCCTATAACATTAATGATGAACCATTTACCGAATTTTAATATGCCAAATAACCCAACACTTTCAAGCTATATCCAACAATTCACATGTGCATCTATCATAATTAAATCAAGGTTAATGCCCATGAATCCAAAAAATATTGTTATCATTCATTTCATCATAATTATCATCTAGGTAATTGTTCGATTGAAATAAAATGGGGGATATGGAATGGGATCTTACATTCATGGTAGCATAAGCAAGAATATAATCAAATAATCGCACTATTTTCCATCCATAATACATCTTACCATCCATTTAGGATCACATAAAACATATTAGGGCTTTACTAATCACATGCAAGGTGGGGCCTTACACTTAACCCATTCCACCCACTTAGTGTAGGATAAGGGTGAGCTGAAATGAGTGAGAAGATGCATGGTAGAGTGAAAATCAATATCAATTACAGGAATTAGGTGCCTTCATATATGGGATAACACCAAACTCCTTAAAATTTGGGATTTTACTACTCAAAGCCTTACATTCATTAGTGGAATGACCATGAACTTTGTGATATGCGCAAAACAAATTTTTGTAATAGAATTTATTTCAAGTTCTAGGAGGGAGAGATATCAAGTGTTGTTGAATAAGTCTCAATAAGATACCCTCTTAATCAATGGTAGAATGTTTTCATGTAGTTGGTGACAAAGATATCTCTTGCTTAGTACAAGATGTCATACTTATGCAAGACTTTGTAGATTACAATATTTTGTTCCCACCTTTATAGGAGGATGTAAAATCTAATGAATTCAAATCATTAGTGTTTTGCAAGAGGAAATTTATATTAAGCTAAAATTTCTTTGTTTGTTGCATGTATTGTGAAGGATAACTTTCAAGACCATTAGTTTCTATCAGTTCAAGATGTACTACTGTTAAAGTTGTCTTAGAGGATTTTTATGTGATAGGGTTGATGTTGAGTGAAGGCTTGGTGATTTCTATCAAAGGATAATAACCAAGACCATGAGTTGTTTCTTTTGTGTTAGTTTTGATTGGGACACAGATACCTTGTTCTCTAGCACTACATCATTTTCCACTATATCCAAGTTGTTTCATAAGCTCATAACATTTTCCTTAAATATTTTTCATTGCTTTTGAATCAGGTGGTTGTTGGTGATCAGCTTTGTCAAAGGTTGTTGCATAAATTTTTTTTTTTCCAAAGTGGATGAGGAGGATTCTTTCGAATGGTTTTCTAAATTTTGTGTTGTCATGACTATTATTTCTTATCCATTGTCAAAGTATTTATGTATGATATTGTATTCTCCCATGAATGCTTGTGTGAAGTCTAAGGAACCCCAATCATTATCTATTAGATTTGTGTGTTGTTCTTTGTTATTTTGTACGAGTTCCATGCAAATGTAGTTGGTGTTAATGTTTTTAAGGGATGTTCTTTTTTTTTTCTCAAGTTGTAAGACACTATAAGGCTCAAGATCAATGTCCAGTGTGTATACTTTGTAGAGTAGAGGGAACCTCATTCATTGCATGAATCCATTGTCTTCCTAAGATAATATTACATAAAATTTCACAAGGTATAACATGGATTGGTGTATCCAATGTGGCCACTCCAATGGTAAGAGGTAAAATGATTACCAAGTATGTGCAGGATCATCATGGAAAAAACAGGCCCTTAAGTGGCAAAAAATTTAGAAAAATTAGAGTTAGGAAAGTTGACGTAAAAATTTGAATAAGTTATCTATATTATTTCAAAAATATGTAAGAATAGAATCTGTAGAAAATTGAATGTAGTTTCTAAACTACTAGGTTTGATTAAAAAAAAAGAAATCTATTTGGTGAAAATTTGAAATTTCAGGGAAAAAATAAGAAGTAGGTGTCTATCTGACCACCCTAACCACAATAAAATGATAAAAAAATTTAATAATATTTAAGATATAAGTAGAGGAATCATGTCCCGATGTGATGCATATTTTTGTAATTTTTTCCAAGTAAATAATTAATTATGAATTTTTATTACAACTTTTAAAAAATAAAACTCGTAAGTTTGACCACCTTAACTTGGTCAAAACTTTATGAATTTTTTAATTTATTTTTAATCATATAGTATGCAAAGCGTAGAATGTGATGCATCTTTTGGATTCAAAAAAAGTGATACTGTTTGAAAGCTATAGATGTTTTTCAATCGGCCTATCAATCAGGACTTTAGTCATAATTCAAATAGAAAATGAATAATAATTACTTATTAAATTCAAAGTAAGGCATAATTTATATTGGTGGAAATATGAGAATATCCTTTAAAAACCCTTTTTGTTTCATTAATTTTTTGGTAAAAAAAAGTCATTAGCCACATACCCATCATATTGCCACTTTTTGGCCCATCATGATCCTGCACATACCCTACCCTGATTGGTTTCTTTTCAACATTATCAAATCCCTTAAGATATAAAGAACTAGGTTGAATTTTTTATTTATCAATGCCAAGAATATTTGTAAGGCTAAAACTACACACATTAATGGCAGAGCAAGTGCCAACAAGTGTTCTCTTTATCCTTGCTTTTTTGTATTGAGCTATGACCATGAAAGCATCATTTTGTCTTTGCACTTCCAAAGAAGTGAGTTCAGTTTGGTCGAAAAAAATTTCATCATTCAATCCTTAAAGTATGAATCCTATGTCATTTGGTAAAGCATTATAAGGGATAGGATTTTTTTGTAAATATGTTTGAAGTATAGTGTGATAGTTAGGTGAATTATGAATTAAATCCCATAGGGATATCTTGGAAGGAGTATTATTAAGTTGTTCAACAAGATAATACACTAGATTAAATCGAGGATCTATAGGAAAAATGGGATTAGGAAAAGCTAATGATGTTGGGGTGGTTGTGGCGGTCACAAATGTTTTCTAGTGGGGTATGTATGAGCAATGGTATTATGACTCGGTTGTTGCAAAACATTTTTCGTAGGTGGCTAAAGGACAAGTTCAGGATTATTTTGAGTTTGTTGTTTGCATGAAGGTGGGTAGATAATTAGAGTGTTCTTAGGATTTCCTATGGGGTATGTATGAGGTCCATTGATTGAGGGGGATCTAATGGACACTTGCGCATTCATAACCTCAATGATCTTGGTTTGATGTATTTCTAATAAAGGAAAATTGAAAATCACCTTTTTATCTAAGGAAGACACATTAATAGTGTTGTAATTTTCTAGCACCATGAAATTCTCCATAGATTGATAGTTTTTAGGAGAACTACAAATCAAATGTTCTTCACATTCATGGATTGTTTCTTCTAAAATGACTGCATCACAAGCAGGGGAATGACCAATGGTTGGATTTTTCGTGTTTATCAATAGTGGGGAAATTAAGGGATTGATTAATGGTTAGATTTTCATGTTGATCAATAGTGGGAAAGTTAGGGTAATGATCAATTGTTGCATTTTTCATGTTTATCGATAGTGGGGAGATTACGTGAAGACACTATTTGATTTCCATTGTTTTGTAAGGTCTCATTCTCTTGTTCCATATTGGATACCCTAGTAGGATAGCTTGTATTATATTCAACCATGGTTAAACTTTTTAAACCAGCTTCATTACAAGTAAGGGAGGCATCAAGAGAGGGACCTCTGTGATTTTCAAATAAATTGTCCCAAACAATGGGAGCATTAGGGAAGGTAGGGTCAAGAGTCTCATGACTCTTAATAGGTATATCTTGTAAAACCAACCTATCTTCATGGCATTGAAGAGGGATATTAGGAGAAATAAAATGTTGATGGTTATGGTTATGGAGGCTAGGTAAGGTGATATTTAAATTTTTTTCTATGATCTCATGTTTGTGTTGTCTAACATCTTCCAAATGGGAATGAGGAGAGAGACCATCAAGATCCTCAATTCTTGTAGCTTCTTTCACTAAGAGACCTTCATTACTAATAGGATAGGTATTGGGAAAATAACAAGTATGATTTTTATGACTATCTACACTACCATTCTCATCAATGGGAAATGTAATAGTAAGGATTGTATCAATGGTTTGACTATGACTAACATGTTTCTTAATGAACTCACTGTTGTAATTAAAATTGAACTCATATGAGGGGATGTTGTATTTATATAATCCATTTTTAACCAAGAAAAAGACACATATTTTGAAAGGAAACATGCTATGAAAAAGTAAATAAAGTAGAATGCAATTATTGAAATACAATTCTCAGATATAAAACAAAGTTGTTGTTTACATTATGCAACAATCTAAAAGATCAAATGTTGGAGATTCCAATTAGAAATTGAACAATGCATGAAATGAGCTAATTTAAGCTATATCTAATTAAATGCATGTTACATAAACTCAACCAAATGATACAAGTAGGTAATGGCAGTAATTAGAAGATTGAAAACAAGGTTTTTAGCTCTATAAAAGGAAATTTCAAGGGTGAAAAGGGACTAAGTCTCCCAAGGTGGTGAGTAGTCCAAGTAAAGCTTTTTTAAGAATGTTTTTATAAATTTATGAGTGATTTTGATGTTTTTTGTGCTCAATGATGTAGACCTAAGATGCAAATGCTGAATTTCTAAAAAAATTAATGATTTGGGATGTAAAAATGTAACCTATATGCACTTTCACTAATGCAAAATTTTGAAACCCTAGATGAAATTTAACTAATGAAAAACCTAATGGGAAGTTAATGCAATCTATATCTATGGTGAAGATGGAATAATAATAAGAAAATAGGGTATTCAAAAGTACGGTTCACCAATTGTTGTAGGTAAGGTACTCTCTTGCACTTCTAGGGTTTTGCGCCTAAAAGGAGAAAGGTAACCCACAAAAACTTATGAATTTATTCAAGAATAATGCTAATATGATCAAAGAATGTCTAAATGAAATGATCAAAATGCAGAAAATTGGTAAAAGATATTGATTATTGATGCAAATCTAAGGAAATGTAAGATGTTTGAAAACACATTCTGATATGCAAAAATACTTAGAAATGAAGGTAAATTGTAACAAAAACTGATAAAACTAAAGGTGTGCACTTGGAGGCTGAAAAGGGATTGAATGAAGGTTTAGCATCCAAACAAACTTGATGTAGAAGTTGACTAGGACACTTGTGCCAATCTGGGTGACTTAGTCCTAGATTTGGAAAAACTTCAATGGAGCCCGTTTTAGCCAAATTGGTGTCTAAATCTATAGAAATCAATGATAGGCATGCATAGTGCGACTAATTCACCATTTTTTGGCAACTTTTCCCACTTCTAAATTTTTGAAAATTAAAAAGTGGAAACAAAAGTCCTCGGTCTCCATTTGGGATCCTGACAGGTTTCCACATCTGAAACTCTAATTTCTAGCACTATAGGTGAATTTTTTATGAATATTTTTACCTAGCCAATGAAAAAATGAATTAAAAAACTTTGTAAATCAATCCTTAATGAGTTCCAAACCTTCAAGATACCTAGATCTACAAACACACAAGAAAAGAATGAGAAATGTTGGATGTTAGGGCATGGGGGTTTGCCTTGGTCAAGTCCCTTTTCAGGTAATTAAGCTAATATGAATAAATAATGTACAAAATCATGAAACAATGGAATTATAGATTTTCCATGATAATAGATCTTGATTTTTTGTAGCAATAGATGAAGAATCTTCCCTCAAATGTCTTGGAAAGCTATCTTGATGACTTAAAGTGATAAAACCCTAGCTTTCTTGACTTAATAATATGATAAATGATGAATGAATAATGAATTGTTTAAAATTTTTATGAATTATAGTTTAGAAGATTGTATTTATAGGAAATCCACCTACTTTTTTCATTAATTTGATCCCCAAGGCTGACATGAAAGAAAAGTAACCTTAAAAACCAAAATTTCCTCCTCAAACCTCAAAACTGAACCAAATGGGACTAAGTCACCATGCTCAGTGACTTAGTCCCACCTGGTAGGGACTCATTCACCCAAATGGGACACTTAGTCCCAGAGGGGCCCTTTTTTCAGTTGGATTGTTGGGGAATGCATAAATTAGGTTTATATGTTCATATAGTCAGGTATTTGATCAATTTAAGCCTCAAGATGCATAATATGGGGTCAAAAGGGCCTATTAATGATGAATCAAATAGTAATTAGGGCTTGGGACACATAATTCAATTTGAAAGTGTGATTAAATATACTTTACATCATTAAAATGAGGTCCACATAGCCTAGAAAGGAACAACATCCAATGTGAATGTGTAAGACACATTACAATACTAGGTTAAAGTCAAATTTACTTTAAAATCCTTCTACATTAAAGTGATAATACAATTAAATACATATTATAATGTTGAATTAAGAGAAAATGGGTCCATTCATCTAGAAAAGTGTTAAAATATTTTACAACACTTTACAACACCTTTACAAGACATGAGTAAATGTATTTTATTGAGTTTGCAAGGGTCCAAGACCTAGTGTGGATGTGGAAAACACATTGCAACACTAAATCAAAGCCTAATTAAGTCCAATTTATCATCAATTATTCCCATATCAAGCAATGTATACAATTTTTGGTGACACACCATTAAGGAATTTACAGACATCCAAAGCTTACTAAAACACATATACATGATGCAAATTTTAAATTTGAAACTATGTAACAATGTGAAATGAAATGTAATTTAAAATTTAGGCAATGCATAAAATGAATTAATCAAAACTAGATGCAATGAATTGAATAAAATAGAGAATCTATAAACTAAAACAAAAAGATAATAATAACAAACAAAAACTTGAAACTAAAGTTTGAATGCCAGAAAATGCAATGTAGAATATGCAAAGGGATTGATTCACCCAGGGTAGTGGATGAATCCCAGGGATGACATTTTTTGAAATTTTTTGAAATTTTCGATTGAATTTTAGGCTTTTCATTTTTTCTGATATGTATTTAAGCTGCAAATGCATGTTGTGAATGATTTCAAGTAAAATGAAATGCAAAAATTCAAGCTAAATGAGTTTTCACTAATGCAAAATTTGAAACTCTAGAATGCAAGTTAACCAATGCAAGTCCTAATGCAATGTTAATGCAAGATAAATCTAGGATGATAATTTAATCCAATTCAAAAAATGAAATTCTCTAAATGTAGGTTTGCCAAAATGAAATGTGGAAAAAAAATTTGCTTCCATTCTAGGGTTTAGGACCTAAAAGGGAAATTTTCACTAACTTTCACTCAATAAAAAATGCCTGATATTTCAATGCAAAAGATAAATAAATATTGTAAGAGGTAAATTCTATGGGCTAAATATGATATAATGAGGAGTTCACCAAAAATTTTAGACTTGGAAAGATAAGTGAGATCTACAAGATAAAATACAAAATCCTAATTGAATGAAATGCACTGTGAAATGACCTAGAAAAGTAAATGAAATGGCACATAAAACTACAAAAACATAATGTGTGCACCTAGGAAACTAGAGATGGCTGAATGGAGGTCTGAATCACTAGAAATTCTAATTTTACTATTGATTGGGACTCATTCCCCAAGTGGGGTTTATGATTCCTACTTTCAGGAAACTATGCAGGAACATCAATCTACCAAAAGGGTATCCAAGTCTAAAAATTCCTAAAAATTGATTGGAACTAGGACTCATTCACTAGAAGTAGTGAATCAATTTAGCTGGGATTTTCTACAACTTAAAAATATAATCCCGCTCTTTTGTCCTTCCCAATTTGTTTCTAGATCTAAATCCCTGAATTAGAACTTGTAGGTCTTCTCCAAGGTTCTCCAAGACTTGATGATAATTTTGAAAAGTTTGAATGATTTGTAACTTTTCTACAATCTTTCTCCTTAGGAAATATGTAACCTACAAATCATACATAAAGGAGAGGGGAAAAATATTCTAGGGTTAGTGGATAGGGGTTTTCATTGGTCAAACATCATTTTGGAAATCAATCATTGAAATGAAATAAAATATCAATGGAGAATGATGAATGAATAAATAACAATGTTGCAACTCACCAAACCCTAGCAATTAGGTATTGTAAATATGCTTGTAATGGCTATAATGGATGTAGAATTCGATTCCTTCTTGAATTATGTTGATCTTGAATGAAATTCTTTCTTGAATCACATAATCCTACACCACAATTGTTAGCTATAAAACAACATGATACATGCAATCTCTTACATGATCATTGATTCTTGAATGCTACTCTAGAATGCTTGAAAATATTCACTTGGAGACAGTTGAAAGCTCTTGAATACTCTTGTGAACACTTGATTACTTGTTAGACTACTAGGTGATAATATGAGGAAAAGAACCTTGTATTTATACTCAATTATGCAAGAATTCCCAAAATTACAACACTACAAGCCAATATCAAACCTAGGAGAACAAAATACCACCAAAATTTTGAATTAAATTCAATTTTCGGTCACATGGGACTCATTCAACCAAGATGGAAAATGATTCCCATCTAGAATAATGTATGGGACCAACAATCAAAATTTCTTAGAAAGGTATAAATAATAAGTTTTGGACTCAAAAATCTAGGTGGTACCCATTCACCCAAGGTGGTGAATGAGTCCCAAATCACTAAATTTGGGTCACACAAGCTAGAAATACCTGAATTATGATTGGATACTAAAGTGTGTTGAGATTATCCTCAAAAATATGCAATAAATGAGGCTTATGGATGTAAAATAGGGTTAGTTAAAGAATAAGAGAGCCCAATTATTAATAACAAGCCTAGAGGAGTGTTAAAATTGTTACAAAACTTCACAACACTTCAAATATGGAAAGATTAATGTTTATTTTAATTAAGAAGGGGTTTATTAGGTTTAATTAGTTAATAAGTCCTTAGAAAAGTGTGAAAGTGAGTTACAACACCTCACAACACTTTAGCAAGGTACAATTTAAATCCATTAGTTCACATGGGCCCAAGACCTAGTATGATTGTGTCAATCACATTGCAACACTAAATCAACTCAACATGAAGCTCAATTTCATAAGGAGGGCCCAAACAAGTGTGAAAATGTCCCTGAAAACATTTTTTGACACAACTAGTTTTCTTCATGTGTTCTTGTAGGGTCCTCTTTCTTGTACAAGAAAGTAGAATATCACTAGGTTGTGACTTATGAAGGGGCAATTTGTTTGACAAATCAACTTGCCCCTTGTGAGTGGGAATTTGTAAAATATGGGGTGTTACCATAGGTTGAAATTGTATCTACATCTCAAGTAGGTCCCTAAAATAATCTGATGAGGAACAACCTTGACTGAGAAAAGAATCTTTCTTCTCAGTTATCTTCTCTTTTTCTTCTTGGACCATCTCAAGGTTATCTCCTTTATTTTTATCATCACTCTCCTCTTTTTCATCTTCTTTATTTTCTTAATTTTTCCATCTCCATACTAGAGATTTATTGTATCTTTTGTATTGTAAATACATCTTCTCCTTCTTATTGTCTGAAAGGTCCCTGCATTACTGCTTGAATAGATGTATCTTGTTCATCTATTTTATCTAAGGGGATCTCATTGTATACTTCTAGAGTCTCTTTTTTATTTATTTCAAATTTAGTGTCTTAATTTTTTTGGGATGCTTGTGAACAAACATTAATTTTCAAATGTTTTACAATAATATAGACTTAATGAAAACATTTTCAATTGTTATTTTTTCTTATAAAGGAACACTTGAATGTAGCTTCATTGTATCATTTAATAGGTCATACTCAATAATTCCATTAATGATTGTACAAAATTCTAGAGGTTCATGAGTGACTCAAGGAGCCTTCTCAATCTTTTTCCCACCAATCCCCTTTCCTTTCATTCACTATAAAGAGATACCTTCTTCTACTTGACTTTTACCTATCTCTCTTTTCTTCAAAATAAAAAACTATACTTTTTCTTCATCATCATCCAAATACATGGGATCAATATTTTCTCTTTTTATTTTTCTTTAGGCCTATCATGCACAACTTTAGTGACCTCTTTCGTCATAGTGATTAAGGATGCAACTTTTCTTTTACTACTAGTAGAAGGTAGTGAAGCAAATGTGACAATAGGATAGGGTCTACTAGGCCTCATTGGACCTTGAATAGCTTCCAAAACCAATAGGAACATCAAAGGAAGTCCCTAATATCTTGTAAATTTTGAATCTTTACTTTTTATTTTTGAGTAATGTGCAGCACCCATTTGTTCATCACTTTTTGTACTTTATTTTCAAGAGATTATTATTTCCCCTTCTGATAAATCCACCTATGATTTCTTTATATGTACCAAATCATTTTACTTTGGGATCTTTATGTTTTGACAATAAAATATCTATGTATTCGTGTACAAATTCATCCTCAACCTCATAAGGAAACTCAAATATCCATTAGGTTCTAGGTTCCATTATTTCCATAAAATAATGATTCTTTTTTACCATAAAATTTATCTCATTCTCATACTTATGGACCAAACTAGATTGTATCATATATCTGTTTCACATCTCATGTTGTAAATTCTTGAAAAATCCCAAATAGAAAGTAGTGTAAGATTTCTCATTTTGAAATTTCTTTATATGTTGTTTAATTTGTGTTGCTACTAGATTGAATTTTTCCCACATTTTACCCTTAAAACTAGCTAACTCATTCATAAAGAAGAAAGTAAGGCATATAATCAAAGAACCAAAAATTAAATTATATTTTCTTTAGATTTTGTTCTCCTTAGACTATTCTCCATTACCTGCACTCTTAACAACTCACATACATCAATATTGGAACCTTCTTTTACCATTTTATGTAGAATGTGAATTTTGAGGTGGTGGATAACCCCTCTCTATTTGTGAAGTAAATTTTATATACAATCCCCAATGTATGCATACTAGACACAAAGATTAACAATATCTTTCACTGTTAGGGTTCTTTTGTCAAATTTGGAAACAATGAGATTTGTAACCATTTCATTCTTCATAGATTTTAGTATTGGGATTGTGATGAGGGTGCAACCTGAGACTTAGAAAATAACCCACAAACAAGAGAATAATTTTATTATTCAGAAAATGGAGCTTCTTACATGCAGAGGATCTCAAATCCCCACGTTCTACAATACATGCAAGTTAGAGAAAGCTACGGAATCACCCTTTTGCAATATGCGAGCTTGTCCCCAAAAAGTTACCCAAAAAATAGAAACCCACCCATAAATAGAGCTCCTCTTTAGTTTAGAGCCAAAACAACATTCAAATTTGAGTTTAGGTGGTTTTGTGCCGAAAATTTACAATATGAAGTTCAAATTTCAAAAGAGCATTTGCAATTGTATCTTCTAGAAAGTGCGCCAACTTCTTGGGGCCATAACTTTTGATCCAGGACTCTGATTCGTGAACCGTTTGAACCATTGGAAAGGTCACGAAGTCAACAACGCACACGAAATTGGCTTTGCCAACTTCGGCAAGTTTTGGGGCTGATCTGGGAACTCTAAGTGCCTCAAATCTAACTCGGAAGATTTTCAGGTGCAAATATGGGAAACTAAAATAGCAATATCTTTCCACCCAGGAATAGAAAATAAAAACCATAAATTGGGAATTTCATTAGAATGAAAAGGGTATGCAAAAATGTAAAAACATCTAAAAACTGAGAAACTTGAAATTTAACTATTTTTGGGTGATGCAAGATTGCCCTTACACCACTAGATGCTCCTGCATCAGATTGTTCCAAAGGAACAAAGACTAGTGACTTCCCTAATGGAATCCTTTGTGAAGAAGTAAGGTTTATTCAGCCAAATGAAATCCCCATGTATGCAGCTCAAGGTAATTCTTACCCATACCTTTTGTTCATAGAAATTTGGAAAATATTTTTATATGTCCAATCCCTTTGCAAAAATATTATCATACTTTAGTTTGTACAATCCATTATCATTTAGGAGCTCATTTCGAACAATCTCAAATGAAGAGCTTCATGATTGATCTCATTCAACTGGGTATGGATGTAAATCTTTATATCCTCATAGTACACAACACCTCTTCAAACTTTCAAAAATGTGCCATCTTTGTCCACCTCCATTGTTTTGAATATAAATTTCTTATATTTAGGCCTTTTCCTATTAATGGCATCAATGAAAATAGGTGTAGCCATGATATAACTTTTTGATATTAGCATTTTACAAGTAGACTAGAGAAATACCCATGAAATATTTGTTAGGGTTTGCACACAACACATTGGAAATTTTCTTCTTTCATTAGCACTTGCATACACTTGATATTTATTGAATGAGATCAATTCTGATCAGGAATGAATTAAATATGCCTTATACCAAGCATATCAATTATCATTGAACCTCATAGGTGAATTTTTTTTAGGGGCAAGATTTCTGAAATTATTCTTCTTGTTCCAGACTAGAATGAAACCACCTTCTTTTTTGTTTTCTTAATTTGTCCTTGCTTCTCCAAAGGATGTATCCTTTATTTTATTGCAACCTTCTATTGACATTTATTGCCACCCTTTGTTTATCCATCATTGATAACTAATCTAAGATATCCTACATGGGCCATCTTGCATGAAATCCCCTTGAAGGGTTCTAAAATTAGCTATCTTGAAGTTTTAGGCTTTTAGGTTTTCACATACCTCTCTTCTTGCATGCTTTCTACATCACTCAGATTTCTCCTTCTCTGCCTTCCATTTTTTTTCCAAGTGTTTTGGGTTTCAGCCATCAGCGCTACCCTTTAACCCTTATCGCTTCCTTGTGGTAATCCTTAAGCTTTAACGCCAATAAAAGTAGTCTTAAAGAGACTTTTCAAGATTTTTCTAAGTCTTCACTTTTCAGACTTCAGAGGTTAGGATTTCCTCTTATCTTTTCCATCCTCTCCCATTTTCTTTTTAAGGAACTTTGGGTGTTGAAATGAGGGGAATATGGTGCTGCACCTTTTAGGATGTGGAACAAAAAGGTAGGGTTTTAGGACCTTTCCACCTATTTCCTTCATGTTTCATTTAAGGAAACCTTAGAGATCTCAATTTAGGGATGGAATGAGGGAAAGAGATCTGCAATAAGGTTTCCTAGGGTGTGATTAAAGATAATAAGGGGTTTCACCACCAAGAAAATTCTTAGAAAGACAATAAATGTAAATGACATGCAAAACTTAATGATATGACTTAGAAAATGAACTCAAATCAAAATAATAAACTGGAGATAAGGAGAGGTGCACTTGGAAAGCTGAAGAAGCTCATAGAAAAGTCTGAAATATTGAAAATATGAATTCTAAAGGACACTGGGACTCATAAGCCATTAGGGTTGATTTAGTCTCATTTTAGGGTTTCAAGCTGAAACTAGAATCTACAATTGGTAAACTAGCATCTATAGAAAATTATTCAAATATGGTATAGGGTATGTGTAGGATCATGATGGGCCAAAAAGTGGTGATATGTAAGTGATACAATAGATCATGTGGCTGACGACTTTGTTTTACCCAAAATTGATGAAACAAAAAGGGTTTTTAAAGGAGATTCTCAGATTTCCACCAATATAAATCATGCTTTACTTTTAATTTAATAAATAATTATTATTCATTTTCTATTTAAATTATGACTAAAGTCTTGATTGATAGGTTGACTGAAAAACATCTATAGCTTTCAAATAGTATCACATTTTTTGAATCTAAAACATGCATAAATTTTTATGCTTCACATACTATAGGATTAAAAAAAAAATTACATGACCAAGTTAAGGTGGTTAGACATATTAGTTTTAATATTTTTAAAAATTTGTAATAAAAAAATCATAATTAATTATTTACTTACAAAATAATTACAAGAAAATATGTATCACATCGGGACATGAGTCATGTAATACCCCTCATGTTTTCTATTGAGACTTATTATTTTCTATGCTTTGGTTTGGTACTTTGATACTGTGACAATTTTATTTATTGTTTGATTTTGATAGTTAGACTTCTGGTGATCATGTTATTTCATTGGTGGACATGGTTATTTGATAGGAAATTATGGTTTGGTGATGTTAGTTGATTTCAGAAATATATTGTGATGTAACTTGATTTACTAAATTATGTTATGATATGATCTGTTAGTTTAGAAATGCTATTTCATATTTGATTTTGCAATGGATAGAATAATTTGGTGAGAGGACACTATAGCACCACTCATTTATGAGTGCCTTACTACGCTGCAATTCCTTCTCATAATGTAATGCTTTGATTTTATATATATGTACACGTACATGACCTTGTTTGGATGCAAGGATTGCAGGTACAAAGTCTTGATTCCACCTGCTTTGGCAAGACATGGTGAGCATCAAATTACCCAATGGTATGATGTTGAAACAGAGATGACAAGGAAGTCACCCTGTCCCATGTTGTCAAACCATCCTGATTGAATGGTATTGTTTGTCGTTATGTTGTCATTTATGTATTTTATTACTGTGTTTTGCGTAAGTGTCTTGTTCATACATATTTTATGTTGGAATTTTATATGTTGTGATTTATTTAATTAAATGGTGGTAATAAATTTTTATATTGGTGTTGGATTAATCTTTAAAAAGTTTTATTTTAAAAGTCACATGTATTTTATTTAAATGCTAATTAAATATTAAATCTGTATCTTGTTAATTTAATTAAATTATCTTCTTGAGGATAATAATGAAATAAGTAAATTAAATAAATTAAATTATGTGCATAGCAAGTAAAGCTTGCAAAAGTAGATTTAAAACAAAAAGTATTGATAAAAGGAAAAATAAATAAATAAAAGAACATAAAAGATAAAAGGACAAATGAGAATTAAGTGTTGGATGAAAAGTTGGAATTAAATAAGATAATTTATTTTATATTGGATTTTTAGAGTTTATGAAAAAAAGAAAAGAGATATCTTTATTTAATTACAATTGGGTGAGACTTTTCATTCATGGGAAAATGTTGACAGAAGTTGCAAAAAAAATATTAATTCTGAAACATTAGATCTTCTAAAGTTTTTCTGAAAAATTATTCCATTTTCTTTCATTATACTAGGGAGGTTCTTTGGATTTGGAATAATAGATTGGAATATTGAGCAAAGATATCAAGTGAAGAAGTTGAAGGTAGGAACGAAAGCTCTTCGGAAAAGTTGTTGGAATCAAGCAAGCTTCATCAATAATCAGCAGTGCAGGACTCCAGGTTTCATAAATTCTCTTCCTCTATTTGTTATAATGGAAATCATATTGTTTTGGGGAAAGATCCATTGTTCGAATCTTTGATAATGTTTTGGAATTGCCTTTATAATATTGTTATAATAAAATTAGTTTCTCGTTCTCTAGAGCCAATAGATTCGCATATTTAAACTGAGTTTTGTATGAGCTTAGGGATTCAATATAATATTTATCTCATCTTTGAAAAGGATATTTTTTCCTTTAGAAGAAAAATAGTATTTAAGTAAACTATCTATACTTTTTTGTGTTGGTTTATGAAAATTTAATCCCTATTATGTAAATTTTCAATTATTTGAATGCACCTATGTATATATATACACCTAAATTTGGCATAGTATTTATATAAAAATTTCTGAGTTTCAAAATGTTTATATTTGGGTCAAATCAAATGAATTGTTAGTATACATTCTGAGTTTTGAAATAATTATGTTGGGTCCAATCGCATGTAATTTTATTAAAAAAAAAAATATTTATTAAAGTTTGGGGAGGGATGGCATTGGCCATAACCCCCCCGTACCCCTTTTTGGTTCACACTTTTTTATGATTTCCATAGTAGTCCTGATGACTGTTGTGCACAATAGTCATAATGACTATTGCGCGCAATAGTCATCATGACTGTCGTGCACAACTTGGTAGCCTTACAACTACAATTTGATATGGCTAAAAGGCCTTCTTTATATTCTCTTTTTATTTATTTATTTATTTTATGGTTATTTTATTCGTGGGTTTTTAGTTAATGTTTATATATATATATATATATATATATATATATATATATATATTTTTGTCTTGACTTTGACGTGATTCACAAAAAATCTATATTATAACAAAATATTTTGTTTATTTAAATTTTTCTTATATATATATATATATGTAAGTTTAAGCATATAGATGTATTGTTATCTTGTTGAGTATAAAAAATATAATTATGATAGGTGAAATTATTTTTATAAATTTGAAGTGTTGTCAAAATTTTATTGCAAAATGATATAAAGTGAAAAAGAGGCTTAGTAATGAAATAAAATGAATTATTTAAGTTTGTGTGAAAGCCATTATGATATTCTATTTCTTTTTGTATATTGGTTGGAATTTCTTGTTTCCTTGAGATTATCGTTTTGACTTTTGTGAGGTGGGAACCTTGTTGTATTTATGAACCTAATGATGGTTGTTGAAAACCCTAGTTTCCAGAGGCATGTTTTATAATCTCGGATGTTTACCCCTATATTATTGTGCTCGAAATGTTGCATGATTTTAGCATTATTACTTTGGAAGGTTTGTAAAAGATAGTTGAGATTTTTTTTATGAGTTATTGTGGTGGGGGCAATGCCTCACATGTATGTGTTTTGAGATATATGCTTTATTCGTTATAGTACAACCCTTGCCTTGTTTTGGTTTATGTTAAGGGTCTCAGGGAGAGTGGCTCTTCGTGGGGGTCGGTGTCTCGAAAGGAGGAAGAGCCCAGGATAACCCATGTAAGAGTAGTTTAACAAGTGAAAACTTAATAATAGAACTTAGGGGGATGGGTAGTAAAACATATAAGATAATAATTGGATACCTCATCTATGCATTAGGGATATCACAGACTAATGATAGGCTAAGAAGGTCATGATCAGAAAAATTCATAACCTCATCCTTATGAGAGGTTAGCGGCTCTACATGAGCTACCCTATGGTGTCGGCGCCTCAAGTAGGAGGAAGGGCTAGGATATCCATAAATGGGGGTCGGAGCCTCAATTTTGGGGAAGGGTCAGGTTAACCCATGTAAGCTATGCGATGAAACTCTCAAATGGACACCCTTATGCTTTGTTTCTTGTTACCTCTGGAATTGTATTTTGTCTATTATTTCAGTTTCATTTGGAAATGTTTCGTTATTTTTCTTTGGTGGCTTGGTTAATGGTTATTGCCTTGTTTTATTGTGAAAATATTTATGGCTTTAATTTTATTATGTTGACTCATTAATGTAATAATTTATGTCTTTCGTTATCCTTGATGTCATTTTGGAATTATTGTATATGTTGTTCTATTGGAGTCAGTTTTTGCATTCATGGTTGTGATCTCTTCCTTGTCACCTCTGAGCATGGGGTATGTGTTATTCATAACCCGCATGCTCAGGTGGAACATGCTCTGCACCCATTGGGTTCCCCATCAACATTCTTTTCCCCCTCACCATCCATTCTTCTCAGCATTTCTTAGTTGGAGCCAATACCAGTTGCTCACTTTGTAATTCAGATGTTACTATACTATGTACTATCCCACATGTATGGGAGATTTATTATAACTCATTTATTAAGATCATGTAATGTAATGTTTAAACGATGTTGTAACATTTAGGAACATTTGTACACATTATTGAAATATATTCCTTATGATTGTAATATGTGATGTAATGACACTTTCACTTAGTTCATGGATGTACTTTTATAAATGGTTAATGTGATGTTATTGGATAAGTTGTTTAGTATTATCTTTTACTTTTGTTAATAGTTGTTTTGTGATGTAATGTCGCATGCCCTAGAGAACTTGATGTTATAATGTAATGTGCAATGTGAATATTTTTTAATGTTTAGTTGCATGTTTACTTTGTATTATTTAAAAAAAAATTGGCTGCAATGTTTGTTCTCTGGGGTTTGCACAACGGGCATTACAACTTGGTATCAGAGCCAAGGTTTGCAAACACTGGGGTCTCTCGGTAGTTAAGTCCATTAGGCAAACTTGCATTTGACTCTTGAGCTCACTTGTACCTTTATCTTGTTGCACAAAAATATGCCTTGAGGTAGAGGATGTGGCTGAGCAAGAGGCCATGTTGCTAGTTGTAGAGAAAACTGGTGAAGTCCCTCAATTCCTAGTTCCCATGGTTTTCATCATGAGGAACAACAGAGTCTTCACACTAATCTATTAGGTGGTCGGAACCCACGTCAGCTAGGATTAGACAGTCAGTTACAACACATTCTTGGAGAGATCATGGATCGATTGGGAGCCAAGCCAGAGGAGGAGCCATGGGTTGAGAGAGAAAGAGAAAGGTCGCTGAGGTGGAGAGAAATAACTTCTGATCAGGATACAATCATGGCAGGCCATATGAGATATTTAATGAAGGCTCACCCACTCACATTTGATGGTTTATGAGGAGGACTAGAAGCCGAAACATGGCTAATTGACTTTGATCGTTGCCTCGTCATTCCCCCTTATGGTAGCAATACCAAAGCTTGGTGCGCAGTTATGCATCTGCGAGGTTTCACAACTACTTGGTGGCATCTTGAAGAACAAAAATTACACCTTGATATTTGAATGGTCACTTGGGAAATTTTTTTTGGATAGGTTCTAGTCTTTTTTCCTCTTAGACCATTGGAGACAACACAGGGCTGATGAGTTTCATGATCTCAAGCAGTTGTCTATGTCAATGGAATAGTATGAGTGATGCTTCTATGAGTTGAAGCAGTATGCAGGGATTAGCCACGATGAAGGCATGTTGGTATAACATTTTTTTAGGGCCTAAATGCCTGGATTACTGGTGGTGTCCAAGTCTTTGAGCCAAAGATGATGGGAATGGCAGTTGAAAAGGCTTGCTTGGTAGAGGAAAATTGGCCATGGCCTTGGGTGGTCAAATTGTAGTACAAATTGGCAGTGCACCTACACCTGGGTTTAGCACTCATGGAGGTCAGTAATAGGGCGCAGGCTCTTCTAGGAATAGGTATCCACCCTCAAAAGGGGGTCATCAGGAGCAGCAGTCGAGACAAAATAAATTTCATTCTCAGTAGGGTGGCAATTCTTAGTTTCGTAGGGATCATAACAAGAACTGAGCTCGTTAGGAGCATTTTGTGCAGCATGCACCTAGTTTTTAGTCAGTGCTGAGTCGAGCAATCTTTGAGTAGTCAAATGCTCCATCAGGGGGGAGAGGTACTGGATGCTACTCTTGTGGGAAACAAGAGCATATGGCTAGATTGTGTCCTCAGAAGAACACCTCAGGTTTTAATTAGAGGCCAGCTAGATTAGAGCTGATAGTAGGTGATGCAGGGACATCCCATCATGTATTTGCTACAGTGGATAATTGACAAGCAGACCACCAGAGCACTGTCATTGAGATATCAGGTGTGTTGCATAATTCTATCATTTCTATACTCTTTGATTCTGGTGTGTCTGATTCTTTTATATCTCCTTTAGTAGTTGAGCAATGGGGACTGGTGGCAACTATTCAAGGTCTAAAATGGAAAGTTGAATGGGCCTCAGGGTTAAAGCTTGTTGTAGAGAAGCTTGTGTAGGATTGTAGTTTGAGTATAGGGGAATTTTCAACTAAATTAGATCTTAGAATCCTACCACTCAGCTCTTATGATGTTGTCTTGGGCATGGATTGGTTGAGTGCACACCATGCTATAATTGATTGTCATCGTAAAGCAATGTAGTGCTTAGATGATTCTGGAAAGGAGGTGGAGATCATGGGTGTTTAAAGACCCATATCATTGCAAATGATCTCTACCACACAGTTCAAAAGGTACTTCCGATAGGGTTGCCAGCTCTTTGCAAAATCTATGAATGATATGGAGTTAGAGGAAAGTCGATGGGTGTCATTAGATGAGTACCCTCTCCTTAAGGATTTTTCTGATGTGTTTCCAGAAGAGATACCTAGTATGCCACAAAAGTGAGATATAGATTTCAAGATTGATCTGGTACCTAGAGCTGAGCCAATATCTCAAGCTCCATATTGGATGAAAATGTAGGAACTTCAGGAACTCCATCTGTAGTTGGAAGAATTGTTGACTAAGGGATTTATCCACCCAAGTGTTTCCCCTTGGGGAGCACCTCTGATATTTGTAAAGAATAAGGATGTTTCGCTTTGCTTGTGTATTTATTATAGATAATTGAACAAAGTAACAGTGAAGAACTGAAATCCTTTACCCAAAATTGATGATCTCTTTGATCAGATAAAAGAGGCAAATGTGTTCTCTAAGATTGATCTCAAATCGGGATACCATCCGTTGCAGATTGCGGATGCTGATATTCACAAAAAAATAGCATTTTTTACTCGATATGGACATTATGAGTTCACTGTGATGCCGTTTGGGTTAATGAATGCACCTTCAGTCTTTATGAGCTTAATGAATGGAGTGATCCGAACATACTTGGATAGATTCGTCCTTGTGTTTCTTGATGACCTTCTTATTTATTAAATATTAAATCTATATTTTGTTAATTTAATTAAATTATCTTCTTGAGGATAATTAGGAAATAAATAAATTAAATAAATTAAATTATGTGTGTAGCAAGTAAATCTTGCAAAACTATATTTAAAACAAAAAGTATTGATAAAAGGAAAAATAAATAAATAAAAGAACAAAAAAGATAAAAGGACGAATGAGAATTAAGTCCTCGCTGAAAAGCTGGAATTAATTTAGATAATTTCTCTTATATTGTATTTTTACAGTTTTTCGAAAAAAACAAAAGAGATATCTTTATTTAATTGCAATTAGGTGAGACTTTTCATTCATGGGAAAATGTTGACAGAAGTTGCAAAAAAAATATTAATTCTAAAACAGTGGATCTTTTGGAGTTTTTCTGGAAAATTATTCCATTTTCTTTCATTATACTAGGGAGGTTCTTCGGATTTGGAATAATAGATTTGACTATTGAGGAAAGATATTAGGTGAAGAAGTTGAAGGCAGGAACGAAAGCTCTTCAAAAAAGCTGCTGGAATCAAGCAAGCTTAATCAATAATCAGCAGCGCAGGACTCTAGGTTTCATAAATTCTCTTCCTCTATTTGTTATAATGGAAATCATATTATTCTAGGGAAAGATCTATTGTTGGAATCTCCGATAATGTTATGTAATTGTCTTTATAATATTGTTCTAAGAAAATTAGTTTCTCGTTCTTTGGAGCCAATAGATTCCCATATTTAAACTAAGTTTTGTATGAGATTAGGGATTCAATATAATATTTATCTCACCTTTGAAAAGGAGATTTTTTCCTTTAGAAGAAAAATAGTATTTAAGTAAACTATTTGTACTTTTGTGTGTTGGTTTATGAAAATTTAATCCATGTTCTGTAAATTTTCAATTATTTGAATGCATCTGTATTTATATATATATACCTAAATTTGGCATAGTATTTATTCAAAAATTTATGAGTTTCAAAATTTTTATATTTTGGTCAAATCGAATGGATTGTTAGTATACATTCTGAGTTTTGAAATAATTATGTTGGGTCCAACCATATGTAATTTCATTAAAAACAAAATATTTATTAAAGTTTGGGGAGGGACAACATTGGTCATACCTCCCTATACCCCTTTTTGGGTCACAGTTTTTTATGACTGCCACAACAGTCCTAATGACTGCTATGCACAACAGTCATCATGACTGTCGTGCGTAGCCTGGTAGCCTTACGACTAGGATTTGATATGGCTGAAAGGCCTTCTTTCTATTTGCTTTTTATTTTTATTTTTTTTATGGTTATTTTATTCGTGGATTTTTAGTTAATGTTTAATATATATATATATATATATATGGGTATGTGCAGGATCATCATGGAAAAAACAGGCCCTTAGGTGGCAAAAAATTCAGAAAAATCTGAGTTAGGAAACTTGACATAAAAATTTGAATAAGTTATCTATATTATTTCAAAAATATGTAAGAATAGAATTTGTAGAAAATTGAATGTAGTTTCTCAACTACTAGGTTTATTTTTTTTTAAACAAAATCTATTTGGTGAAAATTTAAAATTTCAATGCAGTAGTACTTAACTTTCAGGGAAAAAATAAGAAGTAGGTGTCTGTCTGACCACCCTAACCACAATAAGTTGATAATAGTTTTTTATAATATTCTAGCTATAAGTAAAGGACTCATGTCCCAATGTGATGCCCAAGTAAATAATTAATTATGGACTCATTTGTGATTATTAATTTTTTTCCAAGTAAATAATTAATTATGAATTACAAATTTTAAAAATATAAAATTCATATGTCTAACCACCCTAACTTGGTCAAAACTTCATGAAATTCAATTTTTTTTTTTTAATCCTCTAGTATATGAAGCATAGAATGTGACACATGTTTTGGATTCAAAAAATGTGATACCATTTGAAAGCTATAGATTTTTTTTCAATCAACCTATCAATCAGGACTTTAGTCGTAATTCAAATAGAAAATGAATAATAATTATTTATTAAATTCAAAGTAAAGCATAATTTATATTGGTGGAAAGCTGAGAATATCCTTTTAAAACAATTTTCGTTTCATTAATTTTGGGTTTTAAAAAAGTCGTCAGCCACATACCCTACAAATACCCATCATATTGCCACTTTTTGGCCCATCATGTTCCTGCACATACCCATATATATATATATATATATATTCTATCTTGACTTTGAGGTGATTCAAAAAATAAATATGTATATTATAAGGAACTATTTTTTTTATTTAAATTTTTCTTATATATATATATATATATATATATACGAAGTTTAAGCATATAGATGTATTGTTCTCTTGTTGAGTATAAAAAATTATAATTATGATAGGAAAAATTATTTTTATAAATTTGAAGTCTTGTCAAAATTTTATTGCAAAATGATAAAAAGGGAAAAATAGGTTTAGTAATGGACAAAAATAAATTATTTAAGTTTGTGTGAAAGCCATTATGATATTCTGTTTCTTTTTGTATATTGGTTGGAATTTCTTGTTTCCTTGAGATTATCATTTTCACATTTGTTAGGTGGGAACATTGTTGTATTTATGAACCTAATGATGGTTGTTGAAAACCCTTGTTTCTAGAGGCATGTTTTATATCCTTGGATGTTTACCCTTGTATCATTGTGCTTGAAATATTGCATGATTTTAGCATTATTATTTTGGACGGTTTATACAAGATAGTTGAGATTCTTTTTATGAGTTATTGTGATAGGCACAATGCCTTGCATGTCTATTTTTTGAGATATATGATTTATTTGTTATTGTAAAACCCTTTGATTATTTTGGTTTATGTTAGGGGTCATAGGGAGAGTGGCTCTTTGTGGGGGCCGACGCGAAAGGAGGAAGAGCTCAGAATAACTGACTTAAGAGTAGTTTAACTAGTGAAAACCTAATAATAGAAGTTAGGGGGATGCGTAGTAAAACATATAAGATAATAATTGGATACCTCGTCTATGCATTAGGACTATCGTAGACTAGTGATAGGCTAACAAGGCCATGGTAGGAAAAGTCGTAACCTTATCCTTATGAGAGGTTAATGGCTCTGCATGAGCTACCCGATGGTTTCAACGCCTCAAGTAGGAGGAAGGGCCAGAAATATCCATAGGTGGGGGCCGACACCTAAGGTTGGATGAAGGGACAGGATAACCCATGTAAGCTATGCGATGACACTCTCCACTGGACACCCTTATGGCTTGTTTCTTGTTGCCTCTAGAATAGTATTCTGTCTATTTTTTCAGTTTCATTTGGAAATGTTTCGTGATTGTTCTTTGGTGACTTGGTTAATGGTTATTGCCTTGTTTTATTGTGAAAACATTTATGGCTTTAAGTTTATTATGTTGACTCATGAATGTTGTAATTTATAAATTTCATTATCCTTGATGTTGTTTTGGAATTATTGTATAAGTTGTTCTATTGGAGTCAGTTTTGGAATTCATTGTCCTGACCTCTTCCTTGTCACCTCTAAGCATGGGGTGTGGGTTATTCATAAGCCACATGGTCAGGTGGAACTTTCTCCGTACCCGTTGGGTTCCCCATCAACATTGTTTTCCCCCTGAACTTCCATTCTCAGGATTTCTTAGTTTGAGCCAGTACCAGTTGTTCACTTTGTAATTTAGATGTTACTGTACTATGTACTATCCCACATGTATGGGAGATTTATTGTAACTCATTTATTGAGATCATGTAATGTAATGTTTAAATGATGTTGTAATATTTAGGAACCTTTGTACACATTATTGTAAGAGATTCCTTATGATTGTAATATGTGATGTAATGATACTTTCACTCTTGGCTCATGGATGTACTTTTATAAATGGTTAATGTGATGTTATTGGATAAGTTGTTTAGTATTATCTTTTACTTTTTTTAATAGTTTTTTTGTGTTGTAACATCGCATTCCACTAAGAACTTGACGTTATAATGTAATGTGCAATGTGAATATGTTTTAATTTTTAGTTGCATTTTTACTTTGTATTATTTAAAAAAAAAAATTGATTGCAATGCTTGTTCTCTAGGGTTTGCATGAAAGGTGTTAGAAATTGGTATCAGAGCCAAGGCTTGCAAACGTTGGGGTCTCTGGGTAGTTAAGTCAATTAGGCAACCTTGTGTTTGACTCTTGAGCTCACTTTTACCTTTATCTTGTTACGCAGAAATATGCCTCAAGGTAGAGGATGTGGTCGAGAAAGAGGCCGTGGTGCTAGTCATAGAGAAAACTGGAAAAGTCCCTCAGTTCCTAGTTCCCATGGTTCTGAGCATGAGGAATAATAGAGTCTTCACAACAATTTGTCAGGTGGTGAGAACTCAGGGCAACTAGGATTACATGGTTAGTTACAACACATTCTTCAAGAGATTCTAGATCGATTGGGACCCAGGCCAAAGGAGGAGCCACAAGTTGAGAGAGAAAGAGAAAGGTCAGAAAGGCAAAGAGAAATAACTTTTGATAAGGATGCAGTCATGGTAGGCCATATGAGATATTTAATGAGAGCTCACCCACCAACATTTGATGGTTCAAGAGGAGTACTAGAAGCCGAAACATGGCTAATTGACTTGCATTTTGTTTCTCCATCCACCCTTATGGTAGCAATACCAAAGCTCGGTGCGCAGTTATGCATCTGCGAGGTTTCTCATCTACTTGGTGGCATCTTGAAGAACAAAACTTACACCTTGATATTAGTATGGTTACTTGGGAATTGTTTTTGGATAGGTTCAGGGCTCATTTCCTCTTAGACCATTGGAGGCAATGCAGGGCTGACGAGCTTCATGATCTCAAGTAGTTGTCTATTTTAGTGGAACAATATGAGCAACGCTTCTATGAGTTGAAGTAGTATGCAAGGATTAGCCACAATGAAGGCATGTTGGTGCAACATTTTTTTCAGGGCCTAAATGCCCACATTAGTGGTGGTGTGTGAGTCTTTGAACTGAAGAAGATGGAAATGGAATTTAAAAAAGGCTCGCTTGGTAGAGGAAAATTTGGCCATGGCCTTGGGTGGTCACATTGGAGTACAAATTGGTAGTGCACCTACACCCAGTTTTAGCACTCATGGAGGTTAGTCACAGGGTGCAGGATCTTCCAAGAACAACTATCCACCCTTGAAAGGGGGTCATCAACAACAACAGCCTCAGCAGCACTAGCGTTAGTAGCACCAATCGAGATAGAAGAACTTTCAATCTCAGCAGGGTGGCAATTCTTAGTTTCATAGGGATCGAAACAAGAACCCAGCTCGTCAAGAGCACTTTGTGTAGCCTGCACCTAGTTTTTAGTGAGTGCTGAGTTAAGGAATCTTTCAATAGTCAAATGCTCCATCCGAGGGGTAGAGGTACTGGTTGCTACTCTTGTGGGCAGCAAGGGCATATTGCTAGATTGTGTCCTCAGAAGAACACCTCAAGTTTTAATTAGAGGCCAGCTAGATTAGAGCCAACAGTAGGCAATGTAGGGAGATCTCATTGTGTATTTTCTATAGTGGATAATCGACAGGAAAAACACCATGGCACAGTCATTGAGACATCAGGTGTGTTGCATAATTCTAGCATTTCTATACTCTTTGATTCCAGCGCGTCTGATTCTTTTATATCTCCTTCAACAGTTGAGCGATGTGGATTGGTGGAAACTAGTCAAGTTGTAAAATGGTAAGTTGAATTGGCCTTAGGGTCAAAGCTTGTTGTAGAGAAGATTGTGCAAGATTGTAGTTAGAATATAGGGGAATTGTCAACTAAAGTAGATCTCAGAATCCTACCACTCAGCTCTTATGATGTCATCTTGGGCATGGATTTGTTGAGTGCACACCGTGCTATAATTGACTATCGCCATAAAGCAGTGCGGTGGTTAGATGATTTTAGAAAGGAGCTGGAGATCGTGGGTGTTCAAAGACCCATATCATCGTGGTGCAGGAGCACCTATTTGATCACATGCCTCCATGAGGCCATATTGAGTAATTTGTTCCATTTTTATGTTTTGAGATTTTAATAAGCCCAAGAGGCCACCTTTGTGGTGATATAAGTCCTAGGATGTTGTTCATTTCTCATATATTGTAAAAATTGTCAAAAGTGCAAAATTAGGTAGATGAAATGTCATTAAGGTGTTTTGTCAACACACTAATCAAAAGGTGGTTGCAAATAGTTGGTTTGGGTTGAAAATGTATAAATAAACCCTCCAAAACTCGAATTTGGGGTTGGAGACATCATTTTTGAAGTTTGATAAATGGAAACCTCAAATTTTATGCATTTTCTGATTTTTACATTGTTACCAGATTGAAGTTGTGATTTGTACGGCCTGGTATGGACTCAAATTATAGAGTATCATATATTGATGGAAATATCTCTGTTTCTAGTTTCCAATTATTTTTGTCTCATTGAATTTCATCAAGTTTTGTGGAAGATATGAATATTTTGGTGAGACTGTCTATTCTAACAATATTGTGCAGAATTTACAGTCTAAAGAAGTGTGACGGTACGGAATATAAAGTCTATATTTTGGATCTAAAATCAATTGAATTTTGTTTCCATGTGAATCTACTTTCATTTGCTTCAACTCTCATAAAAATTCATTAAGAATTGAATAAGTTATGAACATTTTTGTGAGGGCAGGTCTGAACCCTACCTAGGGTTTGTAGTTTTGGTAAAAATACAATAAATTTCATTTCAACCGTTGGATCCTTATAATTATTGGAAGAGAAGTGTATCACTATGTTTTCTTCAATCTCACCAGAGGGATTGGCTTCATTATTCTTTTTTTAGAATTTATGAATGACTGTTCATTACATTAAATTATGGGCTGCCATGGCTATGTTTTCAATGTGATATAGAATGACTAAGAACATGTGTCATATAATTATTGTTTTGGATTATTATTGAAGGTTTGTGAGATGTTTTGTGAATCCTCCTAGCTCTGCATCAAATTGGTATCAGAGCCTAGAAAAGATATGGGCTGGTGAAGTTTTTTGGTTTTGTGTTGGTGTTTGTGGTTGTGTGTTGTACAGGTTGAGGAAGGAACCTGATTGCCTAGGTGTGGCAAAGTAAAGTGGAAGCAAGGAGAGACTTGCTTGTGGAGATGGATTTGTTGAGAAGATTGGAAAGATATTTGCAGGCTGAGGATTCAAGAAAGAAGGAAAGAGAGGAAAAAGAGTTGAGAAAGAAGGAAAGAAAGAAAAGGATAAGGCAAGAGAAGATGGACAAAGAGATTGCTGAGTTGAAGGGAGAATTGAAAAGACTTGAAGAAGAGTTCCAAGAATCCATGATGAAGATGGAACAAATGATGAAAAAAGATACAAGTTGGCATTTGACATTGAAAAGGAAGATGGTTTGGCCTATAAAGAAGATTATGAAGAAACAAAGAAAACAAAAGAAGGCAGCAAATTCAGTCAAAGATGAAGAAGAAGATTTATGGGCACAATATGTAGCCATTGAAGAAGAATGGAATAGTAAGGTTGGTGATGGAAAATTCAAACAAGAGGAAGAAGAACTCATCAAGGTAGAAGAAAGCAAGGAAATTGAGGTTGAAAGTGAATTGGTGTCAAGATTGGATAAGTTGGTTATGGGTGAAGAGGAATTTGAAGTACAAGAAGACAAGGAGGAGACCTCAAGGTCTCTATATTTTGTTTCTAATTTTTCCTTGGACTATTTATGTGCAGGTTATGACGGACAAAGTGAAGTGTTTGATGATATGATAGAGTTTTGGGACTTCCAAGTTGCAGGGATGCTTGATAGAAGAAGGCATAAGAAGAACAAAAGGAAGAAAAGACAAAATATGATTGAAAATACAAAGGACAAGGTGCAAAGTAACTGGAAGACTAGGAAGAAGATAATTCAAAGGGGCTTGAATTCTTTTGCCCTCGGGAGTTTGGTGCAGGAGCACCTATTTGATCACATGCCTCCATGAGGCCATATTGATTAATTTGTTCCATTTTTATGTTTTGAGATTTTAATAAGCCCAAGAGGCCACCTTTGTGGTGTTATAAGTCCTAGGATGTTGTTCATTTCTCATATATTGTAAAAATTGTCAAAAGTGCAAAATTAGGTAGATGAAATGTCATTAAGGTGTTTTGTCAACACACTAATCAAAAGGTGGTTGCAAATAGTTGGTTTGGGTTGAAAATGTATAAATAAACCCTCCAAAACTCAAATTGGGGGTTGGAGACATCAATTTTTGAAGTTTGATAAATGGAAACCTCAATTTTTTTGCATTTTCTGATTTTTACATTGTTACCAGATTGAAGTTGTGATTTGTACGGCCTGGTATGGACTCAAATTATAGAGTATCATATATTGATGAAAATATCTCTGTTTCTAGTTTTCAATTATTTTTGTCTCATTGAATTTCATCAAGTTTTGTGGAAGATATGAATATTTGGGTGAGACTGTCTATTCTAACAATATTGTGCAGAATTTACAGTCTAAAGAAGTGTGATGGTACAGAATATAAAGTCTATATTTTGGATCTAAAATAAATTGGATTTTGTTTCCATGTGAATATAATTTCATTTTATTCAACTCTCATAAAAAATCATTAAGAATTGAATAAGTTATGAACATTTTTGTGAGGGCAGGTCTGAACCCTACCTAGGGTTTGTAGTTTTGGTAAAAATACAATAACTTTCATTTCAACCGTTGGATCCTTATAAAAATTGGAAGAGAAGTGTATCAATATGGTTTCTTCAATCTCACCAGAGGGATTGGCTTCATTATTCTCTTTTTAGAATTTATGAATGACTGTTCATTACATTAAATTATGGGCTGCCATGGCTATGTTTTCAATGTGATATAGAATGACTAAGAACATGTGTCATATAATTATTGTTTTGGATTATTATTGAAGGTTTCTGAGATGTTTTGTGAATCCTCCTAGCTCTGCATCACATCGTGAATGAACTCTACCATGCAGCTCAAAAGGTACTTCCAACAAGGTTTAAAGCTCTTTGCAGTATCGATGAGTGATTTGGAGTCAGAGGAAAGTCGAGGGGTGTCATTGGATGAATACCCTCTCCTTAAGGATTTTTCTAATGTGTTTCCAAAAGAGATACCTGGTATGCCACAAAAGTGAGATATCGATTTCAGGATTGATCTGGTACCTGGGGCTGAGCCAATATCTTGAGCTCCATATCGGATGACAACGTAGGAACTTTAGGAACTTCGTCTATAGTTGGAAGAATTGTTGACTAAGGGATTTATCCACCCAAGTGTTCCCCTCGAGGAGCACCTGTGATATTCGTAAAGAAGAAGGATGGTTCACTTTGCTTATGTATTGATTACAAGTAGTTGAACAAAGTAACAATGAAGAACCGATATCCTTTACCCAAAATTGATGATCTCTTCGATCAGATAGAAGGGGTGAAGGTGTTCTCAAAGATTGATCTTAAATCAGGATACCATCAGTTGCTAATTGTGGATGTTGATATTCACAAAACAACATTTCGTACTCGATACAAACATTATGAATTCACTATGATGATGTTTGGGTTAATGAATGCACCTTCAACCTTTATGAGCTAAATGAATGGAGTGTTCTAAACATACTTGGATAGATTCATCCTTTTGTTTCTCGATGACATTCTGATTTATTCTAGGTCTATGGAGGAACATGAGGAACATCTAAAGTAGGTGTTACAGTGCTTAAGGGAAAATCAGTTGTTTGCCAACTTGGCAAAGTGTGACTTTTATAAGACTGAAGTTCAGTATTTGGGCCATGTGATTTTAGGTAAATGAATTTCAGTTGATCCTGCAAAGATTCAAGCCATTGTGGATTGGCCCGCATCCACATATGTCTCAGAAATTCACAGCTTCATGCGACTTGTAGGCTATTATAGGTTGTTCGTCCAAGGATTTTCTAGGATGGCACATCTTATCACCTCTCTACAAAGGAAGGGAAAGAAATTTTTATTGTTCGATCAATGTCAGTTAGCTTTCTAGACTCTTAAGGAGAAGCTGACTAGTGCTCCAATCTAGATTAGCAGTACCAGATCTGATAGGTGACTTTGTTTTTTGTACGGGTGCTTCTTTGGAAGGCTTGTGGGTCATGTTGATGCAAGAAGCATGAGTGATTGCTTATGAATCATAGAAACTTAAGGACCATGAACTTAATTACCCCACTCATGATTTGGAGCTAGCCGTAGTTGTGCATACCTTGGTAAGGTGGTGACACTTTCTTCTAGGGCATCAGTTCGAGTTGCATATAGATCATTGTAATCTACAATATATCTTCATGTAGCCGAACCTGAATGCAAGGAAGAGAAGGTGGATGGAATTATTTTCGAAGTATGATTTTGAAGTGAAGTATATTCAGGGAAAAGAGAATATGGTGGAAGATGCATTGAGTAGACACAAGCATGAGATTTTTGTTGTGGCTCTCGAGGTTGATTTGAAGAGCTAGATTGTCATAGCTCTTTCTTCAGATGATTGGTATCAAGTGGTGAAATCAGAGATTGAGTCGGGTAGAGCGTTGGAAGGTAAATTTTCTCGATATTCTTTGGACTCAGATGGTGTTTTGCATTATGCAGGTGAAATGTATGTACCTCCTATAGAAGGTCTTCGCAACCTAATTTTGACTGAAGCTCATCAGGCTCCTTATTCAACACATCCTGGAGTTAAGAAAATATATGTTGATCTTCGCTCACTATATTTTTGGGCAGGATTGAAGCATGACATCTCTGATTTTGTGGCTAAGTGTCTAGAATGTCAGAGGGTTAAGTGTTGAGCATCATCATGTGGTAGGTTTTTTGTAGCCTCATTTCATTCTTGAGTGGAAGTGGGACATTATCTCTATGGATTTTTGGTCAAGTTGCCTATGTTTTTCAGGTAGTACGATGCTATCATGGTCACTATTAACAAGTTGACCAGCCCATTTCTCTCCCATCTAATCTTCATATACAACTTCTGTGGTGGCTAGGGTGTTCATGGAAGACATTGTTCAATTGCATAGGATACAGCGCAAGATTTTTTCTAACAGAGACCCAGTATTCACATTTGTGTTATGGACATCATTGCAGCAGTCCTTAGGGACTAAGTTAAATTTTATTTTTGCCTACCATCCTGAGACAAATGGTCAAATTGAGAGAATCAACCAGGTGCTTAAGGATATGCTCTGCATGTGTGTCATGGACCAATAATCTCATTGGGAAGATTATTTGCATTTGGTCAATTTTTACTATAACAATGGTTATCATAGTTCGATTAGCATGGCTCCATTTTAGGCTTTGTACAGTCATCCTTGTTGTACCCCTTTGAGCTGGGATCGATTGGAGGACAGGTTTCTTCTTGGACCTGCAATGCTTTGAGATATGGAGCAGCAGGTAGCTTGCATCCAAGAGCATCTTGTAGTGGCTCAAGACAGGCAGAAGAAGTTTGTTGATGCACACAAAGTTGATTAGCAGTTTGCAGTTGGAGATCGAGTGTTTCTTCGAGTTTGTCCTCGGAAGAGCCCTATTCGTTATGGAAAGGGTTCTAATCTTGCACCCTATTTTGTGGGACTGTTCAAGGTGTTAGAGAATATTGGTCATGTTGCCTACCACCTGGCCTTGCCACACAGTATATCGCGGATTCACGATGTTTTTCATGTTTCAATCCTTAGGCCATATTTTCCTGATGTTAGTCACATACTTAATTGGAATGCTCTACAGGTTGAGGATGGGTAGCTATCTCTAAAGCCCATGGTCGTGGTGTAGCACAGGAGACTCATTCTCAAAGGCAGGGATATTGAGCAGGTGCGGGTTGAGTGGGATCCTAATGATGAGACTTCAATGACATGGTACTATGCTTCCCGTATCAGAGAATCCTACCCTTACTTGTTTATTGGCTTCTAGGAGTAAGCCGGATTCATGGGGGGAGGATGTAATACCCCTCATGTTTTTTGTTGAGACTTATTATTTTCTATGCTTTGGTTTGATACTTTGATACTGTGACAATACTATTTATTGTTTTATTTAGATAGCTAGACTTCTAGTGATGATGTTATTTCATTGGTGGACATGGTTATTTGGTAGGAAATTATGGTTTGGTGATGTGAGTTGATTTCAAAAATATATTGTGATGCAACTTGATTTAGTAAATTATGTTATAATATGATCTGTTAGTTTAGAAATTTTATTTCATATTTTATTTTGCAATGGATAGAATAGTTTGGTGAGAGGATAGTGTAGCACCACTCATTCACGAGTGCCCTGATATGCTGCAATTCCTTCTCACAATGTAATTCTTTGATTTTATATATATGTACACATACACAACCCTGTTTGGATGGAGGGATTACAAGTACAGAGTCTCGATTCCACCTGCTTCGGCAGGACAGGGAGAGCATCAAATTACCCAATGGTATGATGCTGAAATAGAGATGACAAGGAAGTCACCCCGTCCCATGTTGTCATACCGTCCTAATTGAATAATATATTGCATCGTTATGTTGTCATTTATGTATTTTATTACTGTGTTTTGTGTGTCTTGTTCGTACGTATTCTATGTTGGCATTTTATCTGTTGTGTTTTATTTAATTAAATGGTGGTAATAAATGTTTATATTGGTGTTGGATTAATATTTAAAAAGTCTTATTTTAAAATTCATGTGTTTTATTTAAATGCTAATTAAATATTAAATCTATATCTTGTTAATTTAATTAAATTATCTTGTTGAGGATAATTATGAAATACATAAATTAAATAAATTAAATTATGTGCATAGCAACTAAAGCTTGCAAAAGTATATTTAAAACAAAAAGTATTGATAAAAGGAAAAATAAATAAATAAAGGAACAGAAAAGATAAAGGGACGAATGAGAATTAAGTGTTGGCTAAAAAGCTAAAATTAAATTAGATAATTTTTTTATATTGGATTTTTAGAGTTTTCGAAAAAAAGAAAAGAGATATCTTTATTTAATTGCAATTGGGTGAGACTTTTCATTCACGAGAAAATGTTGATAGAAGTTGCAAACAAAATATTAATTCTGAAACATTCGATCTTCTAAAGTTTTTATAAAAAATAATTCCATTTTCTTTCATTATACTGGGGAGGTTCTTCAGATTTGGAATAATAGATTGGAATATTGAGCAAAGATATCAGGTGAAGAAGTTGAAGGAAAGAATGAAAGCTCTTCAAAAAAGCTATTGGAATCAAGCAAGCTTCAACAATAATCAGTAGTGCAGGACTCCACATTTCATAACTTCTCTTCCTTTATTCGTTATAATGGAAATCATATTGTTCTGGGGAAAGATCTATTGTTGGAATCTTCGAGAATGTTCTAGAATTGTCTTTATAATATACTTGTAAGAAAATTAGTTTCTTGTTCTGTGGAGCCAATAGATTCCCATATTTAAACTGAGTTTTGTATGAGATTAGGGATTCAATATAATATTTATTACCTTTGAAAAGGATATTTTTTCCTTTAGAAGAAAAATAGATTTAAGTAAACTATTTGTACTTCTGTGTGTTGGTATATGAAAATTTAATCCTTGTTCTATAAATTTTCAATTATTTGAATGCACCTATATTTTTATATATATATATATATATGTAGCTAAATTTTGCATAGTATTTATACAAAAATTTATGAGTTTCAAAATGTTTATATTTGGGTCAAATCGAATGAATTGTTAGTATACATTCTAAGTTTCAAAATAATTAGGTTTGGTCCAATCACATGTAAATTTATTTATTTTTAAATTATTTATTAAACTTTGGCGAGGGACAACATTGGCTGTACCCCCCTTACCCCTTTTTGGGTCGCAGTTTTATATGACTACCACAGTAGTCCTGACGACTGTTGTGCGCAACAGTCATAATGACTGTTGCATGCAGCAGTCATCATCACTGCCATGCGCAGCCTAGTATCCTTACAACTACGATTTGATATAGCTGAAAGGCCTTCTTTATGTTCGCTTTTTAAAAAAATAAATTATTTTATGGTTATTTTATTCGTGGGTTTTTAGTTAATGTTTATTATATATATATATTACGTCTTGACCTTGAGGTGATTCACAAAAAAAAAATGTAATTATAAGGAAATATTTTGTTTATTTCAAATTTTCTTTTATATATAGATATATATATATATATATACGAAGTTTAAGTATATAGATGTATTGTTCTTTTGTTGAGTATAAAAAATTATAATTATGATAGGAGAAATTATTTTTATAAATTTGAAGTCTTGTCAAAATTTTATTGCAAAATGATATAAAGGGAAAAAGAGGTTTAGTAATGAACTAAAATGAATTATTTAAGTTTGTGTGAAAGCCATTATGATATTCTGTTTCTTTTTATATATTGGTTGGACTTTCATGTTTCCTTGAGATTATCATTTTTAATTTTGTGAGGTGGGAACCTTGTTGTATTTACGAACCTAATGATGGTTGTTTAAAACCCTAGTTTCAAGAGACATGTTTTATATCCTTGGATGTTTACCCTTGTATTATTTTTCCCGAAATGTTGCATAATTTTAGCATTATTATTTTGGAAGGTTTGTACGAGATAGTTGAGATTTTGTTTATGAGTTATTGCGAGAGGGGCAATGTTTTGCATGTCTGTGTTTTGAGATATATGCTTTATTCATTATAGTACAATCATTTCCTTGTTTTGGTTTATGTTAGGGGTCTTATAGAGAGTGGCTCTTTGTGGGGGTTGGCACCTCGAAAGGAGGAAGAGGTCAGGATAACCCACGTAAGAGTAGTTTAATAAGTGAAAACCTAATAATAGAACTTAGGGGGGTGGGTAGTAAAACATATAAGATAATAATTGGATACCTCATCTATGCATTAGGGCTATCGCAGACTAATGATAAGTTGAGAATTTCGTGGTCAAAAAAGTTGTAATGTCATCCTTATGAGAGGTTAACAGCTCTGCATGACCTACCCTATGGTGTCAGCACCTTAAGTAGAAGGAAGGGCTTGGATATCCATAGATGGGGGTCGACACCTCAGGTTGGAGGAAGGGCCAGGATAACCCATCTAAGCTATGTGATGATACTCTCCACTGGACACCCTTATTCCTTGTTTCTCATTACCTCTAGAATTGTATTTTGTCTATTGTTTCAGTTTCATTTGGAAATTTTTCATTATTGTTCTTTGGTGACTTGGTTAATGGTTATTGCCTTATTTTATTGTGAAAATATTTATGGCTTTAATTTTATTATGTTTACTCATGAATGTTGTAATTTATGTGTTTTGTTATCCTTGAGGTCATTTTGGAATTATTGTATATGTTGTTCTATTGGAGTCGGTTTTGGAATTCATGGCAGTGATCTCTTCCTTGTCACCTCTGAGCATGGGGGTGGGTTATTCATAAGCCACATGGTAGGTTCGAACGTGCTCTGCACCCATTGGGTTCCCCATCAACATTCTTTTCCCCCTCAACATCCATTCTTCTAAGCATTTCTCAGTTGGAGCTATTACCAGTTGTTCACTTTGTAAGTCAGATGTTACTATACTATGTGCTATCCCACATGTATGGGAGATTTATTGTAACTCATTTATTAAAATCATGCAATGTAATGTTTAAACGATGTTGTAATATTTAGGAACCTTTGTACACATTATTGTAAGAGATTCCTTATGATTGTAATATGTGATGTAATGATACTTTCACTCTTGGTTCATGGACGTACTTTTATAAATGGTTAATGTGATGTTATTAGATAAGTTGTTTAGTATTATCTTTTACTTTTGTTAATAGTTTTTTTGCGATGTAATGTCATGTGCCCTAGAGAACTTGAAATTATAATGTAATGTGCAATGTGAATTTGTTTTAATGTTTAGTTGCATGTTTACTTTGTATTATTTTAAAAAAAAAAAAAATTGGTTGCAATGTTTGTTCTCTGGGGTTTGCACGACAGGCTTTACAAGTGCTCTATTTATATCTAAAATATTATAAAAATATATTATCATTTTATTATGGTTAGGGTGGTCAGACATACACCTACTCAATGATTTTCCTTAAAATTTAAGTACTACTGAATTGAAATTTCAAATTTTCACCAAATAGATTTAAAAAAAAATAAACCTAGTAGTTTAGAAACTAGATTCAATTTTCTACAGATTTTATTGTTACATATTTTTGAAATAATATAGATAACTTATTCAAATTTTTACGTCAAGTTTCCTAACTTTTATTTTTTGAATTTTCATCACCACTTAAGGGCTTGGTTTTTCCACAATGATCCTACACATACCCTAAATTGTGACTCAAATTCCACAAGTAGAAATTTAGTCCCAGTATCAGGGTTGATTTGAAACTATAATATCCTCTAATGTTCTATAGCTTCTCTCCTATCAAATCTCTAATTCTGAAACACTGAATTGCAACTTGTAGGTAACTTTTTGTGATCTTTCTATGTAGATGACAACATTGGAAACTTTGCAAATTTCTGCAATCTCTCTTAAATGGATCTTCAACCTATATCTACAAATGACACATCAAAGAGAGGGAAAATTTTGTTTTTTTAGTAGATAGGGGTTTTCCTTTGTCAAACCCCATTTTGGTAATCAAACCTTGAAATGAAATGAAATATAAAGGAGTGATGAATGAACAAGTAAGCTATGTTGCAAGTCACCAAACCCACAAAAAAATGGCTTCAATATTTTAAGTAATGGGTAGCATGAATATAGATCTTGAATCTTGATTGGTATGTTATGGATCTTGACTTGAATTCTTCCTTGAATTATAAGACCCTATATCACAAATGTTAGCTCAAAAATAAACATGATACCTAATGACTTTGTCATGTTGCTTGAATCTTGAAAGTATATCCAACATGCTTGATAATCACTCTTAAATGATCTTGAATTTTCTTGTATTTCTAGAATGATTGAATCCTTAGATCACACTTTCTCGTGAAAATTGATAGGAGAAAATATGTGAAATATCCTTCTATTTATACTTGTTTATGCCTCATTTTCCAAAATTACATCACTACAAGCTAACATTAGATCCAGGAGAGTAAAATCCCACCAAGAATTTGAATTTAAAATAGGTCTAAGCTAAATGAGACTTATACACAAATTGGGGTGTATGAGTCCCAATAGGCTAATCTTAGGACACAATTTTTAAGAAATGCTTAGTTTTATGCTAAACTCATATTTAGGCCCAAAAACTTAGGTTGGATCCATATGCCCAAGGTGACGTATGAGTCTTAGACCATCATATCTATGCCATACAATCTAAAATCATTAAATTATGATAGTTCATTAGATATATGTTAGAATTATCCTAGAAAAAACACATTAAATAGGATTTGTGAATAAAAAATAGGACCAAATAATAGAAAAGAAGCAATTTTTTTGTAGGGATCACACCCAAAAAAGTGCAAAAATGTAGAGTGATAGATTTTTCTACACTACATTTAGCCCCCACTTTATTGAGAGGAAGAGCTTGCTTCAAACTAACACTAAAGTAGAAAAACTCACATTAAGATGGGTCCATGTGTACCAATGCTAGTAAGATAGGACAACAACAATCAAGAGGCTTGTGCAAGCACCCAATATTATGATAATATGGAAAACCAACATAGGTACAAACAAAAAAAACATAAAAATGATAGAAGGAGAAACAACAAGGAACAAGCATACAGTATCAAAGATAAAGAGAGAGAAAAATAAAATCAAAAGGGGTGGATCAAGCTTCAAGTATTTATCCTACATGTTTTAGCTCAACTCTAAGCTATTTTTCCAAAAAAAATTACAAGTGGAACATGATTTCCACTATACAAACCAACACACACTCACAAGGAATAATTAGCCTAGGAATTAAAATATTACCTAAGTAAAGTTATGCAAGTGTAATTAAATATTAATTACACTAACAATAGCCATACCAAAGCTATACCTCTTGATAACATTGATAGGGTGCCACACAACATGAACAATATGTTTCACAAGGCAAGAAAAACTTCATATGCTTGAAACTCGTGAATGAACAAGATGACACCATATGAAAGAAAAGTGTGTTATGGAAGGTGGCCATGTAATTGATATTGCAAAAGAGTGTAAGGTACGTTCAAAAGAGTTTTTATTAGTTTATGTAAGGTCTTAACTTAGGAAACATCGTGCCTAATGTCTCCAAGAGATTACCAATCGAAGAATTGAAGATTCACAACTTAGTGAATGCAATGTGTCACATCAAGCCACTAAGAGGAATATAATATGCTAAGAGAGATCACGCTCTTGAAGGAAATCACATTCAATGTCACCACAAAGTCAAAGATGCATCTCATGAAGTGAAGAATACACAGTGAAACATGAGTTGCAAAAGAATAATGTCAATATATGCCCCAACTTTAAAGAAATTGATAAACACCATGTTGTGAGAAATTACTTTAAAGTAGCAAATGATAATTGCTAACAATAAAGAGGGCATGAGATCTTATATGGATATCCCTATGCCAAGTCATATGTTTCCAAATAAAGCTACGCCATGAAAAAGGGTTTTCCCCAAAATGAAATCCCAAGAATTGCATAAGGGATCCATGGATTTAGGTTCAATATATCTTTTCTACAATGGTTTTAGAGAGCTCAACTTGTCATCATTCCCCAAATATTCATGGAACAAGAACAATGACACAAAGAGATAGAAATTAAAGAAAAATATTTTGGTCAACATGGAAGAGACCTAAATGTATCGATGACCTAAGTCATCCCCAAAAGGAAAACACAATAAAAATAAAAGATAAAAAAAAATATTTTGGGTCAACATGGAAGAGACCTAAATGTCTCAACACCTTGCATCATATCCAAAAGGAAAAAAGAAAAAGAAAAAGAAAATATAAAAGGAAAAAGCTTTATGACATAGAGAAAAATGTAGATACAAATAGAGGAATGTCACAAAGAGAGAGATACATATCAAATAGAATGGTATAGGGAGATCAAATTACACACATGCAATCACATGAAAAACATGAAAAGGAAATAATGAAAAAGACTTGTAAGGAACATGTGAGTCAACCTATAACATGTTGTATGCATCCCAATCTTGTTCATCATATACGAAAGGTGCAAAAATAGCTAAAGGGACAACAATGAGTGTGGTACTAGGGTCATCACCAAGTTCAACGCTCTTCGTAGGAGAATTTTCATTTAAGCTCAATGAAGAGGAAAATGATGTATTCAAATCATTATGAATTTCTTCATCAATTTTTGCAACCTCATCATCATCATCCAAGTTAATCACAATGGGAGGTTGAATGATAATGTCTAAAGAAGGATTTAGCTCTTGTTGTAGTTTTAATATAAGATCTTTTTTTTGTGGCAAAGGAGGAGACACATCATGTATTGCTTTAGTCAAGTTTGGATTTTAATTTTTTTTTTTTTTTCTTCATTTAACTTTCAAGCAAGAGCATGACACCTATTCCTACACTCTATAACATTTCTATTTCTTTTAGTATGATTTTCAAGTTGTGTTTGTGCAAGAGTGTGTTTATCAACCATAAGTTTCTTTCCTTCACTAAGGGGAGGAATGAAAGGAACCATGTGAGGCTATTTAACCACTTTCTCTTTAGCTTTGCAAATTTTTTTTTTGGATAGCAAGCATAATGAGATTTTTTGGTTATCTCTTGGTCTTTTATTGCAGATAGGAAAAGGATCTGCCTTAGTTTGGCCTTCATTATTTGGAATGCATTTAGGTTCAATCATGGTTTCATCAAGGATAGAAGACTCAATAATAGGTTGAGGCATGTTTCTAAGGGATAGTTTTTCTATGCATGGGTATGTGCAGGATCATCATGGAAAAAATAGGATCTTAAGTGGAAAAAAAAATAGAAAAATTAGAGTTAGGCAACTTGACGTAAAAAATTGAATAAGTTATCTATATTATTTCAAAAATATGTAAGAATAGAATCTGTAGAAAATTGAATTTAGTTTCTAAATTACTAGGTTTGTTTAACAAAAAAGAAATCTATTTGGTGAAAATTTGAAATTTCAATGTAGTAGTACTTAAATTTTAGGGAAAAAATAAGTAGGTGTCTGTCTGACCACCCTAACCACAATAAAATGATAATATTATTTTATAATATTTTGGATATAACTAGATATCTCATGTCCTGATGTGATGCATATTTTTTTGTAATTTTTTTCGAAGTAAAAAAATAATTATGATTTTTTTATTACAAATTTTTAGAAATATAAAAAACTCGTATGTCTAACCACCTTAACTTGGTCAAAACCTCATGAAATTTATATATATTTTTTTTAATCCTATAGTATGGCAAGCATAGAATCTGACACATTTTTTTGATTAAAAAAATGTGATTCCATTTGAAATCTATAGGTGTTTTTTAATCAATCTATCAATCAATACTTTAGTCGTAATTTGAATAGAAAATGAATAATATCATTACTTATTAAATTCAAAGTAAATAATAATCTGTATTTGGTGCAAAATTGAGAATATCCTTTAAAAACCCTTTTTGTTTCATCAATTTTGGGTAGAAAAAAAGTCACCAGGCACATACCCATCATATTGCCACTTTTTGGCCCATCATGATCCTATACATACCCACATTTTTCCTTAAAATTTGATCATATTTTAAAAATAAGTCCTTGTGAGGTTTAATAGGTTCGATAGGCTCAAGAAAAAAGAATTTTGATGTAAAGTTCCCATGGGAAGATAAAGATTAAAGCCATTATGGTGCACAATTAAAATTTCATTATCGAAGGGAAACTTTAAGCATTTATTCATGACTGATGGGATAGCTTCTATGGAGCATAGCCATGGATAACCAATCTTCACATGGAATTGGTTCGACATTGAGATGATGGAGAATGAGACATAATTTTTTAGCCTGACTTGTATAGGAAGGGTAATTGATCCCACCATAGGGAAAGCAAAGCCATTATGTATTTTTATCCATGCTTTTGGTTTATCATATGTTTCTTGATAGAGCTCATGCACATGTAAGAATTCCTTAGTGATCACATTCTCTCCATATATGAGATCAATTTTTTTGAAACATAAGGGCATGCAATGAAGAGAAGGGTGAGTAAGTTATCCCAAAAAATAAACTTATTAAACTTATTTTCAAATCTGATAAATGAACATGAAAGATAAATCATCACAACATTAGAAAAACACATAACACCAATATTTTTTACGTGGAAACCCTATTAGAGGAAAAACCATAGTGGAGGTTAGTCCACAAGATTATACCCTATTAAAAGTATAAACAAGAATGAATGGGGAATACACATGCATTCAGGCACACTGCTCAAACACAAGGGGCTTACTTCCCAAGGATGACTCACTATCTTATAGAAACATTTAGACTACATACGCAAGATTTTGAAATGAGAAAATAGCATCTTCTAATGCTTGAATACATTTGCTATTAAGCACATGAACATTTCTTCACACCCTACTTATTCCTTCGAATGATTAGAAAATTATTCACACATTACATATTGACACACACACTTTACATCACATAAACAATCACTTTTATATATCTGCAACTCAAAATTACATCAACTGTATGTTAGCCAAAAAAATATAAAATGTGTATAAAATGTTGGCCCAAATCAAAATAATTTTTTAATGCAAACAAAGCATAGTCGGCCAAGACATAATGAAGACCCAAAACAATATTCTTAAGAAGAAAAAAAAATCAAAAATTATTCCTCAGAGATCCACAACATGCTATAGTCACCTTGTCAGACGTGATCATGAAAAAAATGAGCACAAAAAATATAATCACCAATCACAAGCACAAAAATCAATGCGGACATGCAACACAAATAAATCATGATCTAGAAACATCAACGAGCATCATGGATCAACACAAAAAAATTCCTCAACAACTCAACTTACTAGAATCACATAATCTTCTTTTAGGAACACCAACTGAAGCAACAAAAAACTGTCAGAGCACAATTTTTCATAACAAGATTAAATCTTCATGTAGACCTTTGAAAATTTTGGTGGATAAACTAGATATACTTGAAAACAAACCCTTTAGTCTACAACCTATGATCATCAACATACTGAGCTAGACAACGTCATGAGCTTCACTGCATCACCAACAACATGCAACTTCTTTTATTACAATTTTATCAATATCCTCGACATATACAACCTTTATTACATTAATGCAAATAGTGTTGATATTAATGAAAACCACATATCAACATAAACCAACAATCTCCCCCTTTGGAATTGATGGAAACACATGATGTGAAAAACACCATCAACGCAACTCTCTCTTAGTACTTTCTTCCCCTTATATTTTGACTCTTTTCTCATCAACTCTTTCACATGACTCTTCTCCCCTTTTGACATCAATGACAAATATAATGCATATGTTTCTCCACAAAATCTCTAAACCACATTTTTGAACATCTAACTACTCCCCCTGAGTAGTAACCATCAGAACATCAATTTTGATCATAAGATATGACTATGAAGTACATAGACTGATGCAAGTTAATTTGTCTTTAGTTTTGATTAGGAGGGGTAATTACCCCTAGCTTCTCTTTGATATACTCAAAAGTATTATTAGGAAATGAAGTGGTAAAGATATTTTCAATTTATTCCTTAGTGGGAAAATACTCCATTCTGACTTCCTTTTCAGTCACTTTCTCTCTCAAAAAGTGAAACTTGATAGATATATGATTAGTTTTTGAATGTAGCACCAGATTCTTAGAAATTTTAATTGCACTTTAATTGTCATAGAATATAGAAATAGGTTCATCATACACAACTCTGATATCTTTCAACATTTGTTTCATCCACAACACTTGAGTACAATTGTTAGTGGAAACAATGTATTATGCCTCTACAGTAGATAAGGAAATAGAATTATGTTTCTTACTTAACCATGAGAGCAACTCCTTTCCCAAGAAAAATGTACCACCACTAGTACTTTTTCTGTCCTCCACATCTCTTGTTGAATTGGCATCAGTAAAGGAACTCATATTAACATCATCATCTTTAGGACAACATAGGCCAAAATAAATTTTCCCCTTCAAATATCTAAAAATTCTCTTCATAGTTGTCACATGAGACTACTTAGGATCAGCTTGAAATCTTGCAAAAATGCATACAACATTCATGATATCAGTTCTATTTTGAGTCAAGTAGAGTAATCCTCCAATCATAGATCATAATCTAGTCTAATTTTCATTACGAGAATCATCATCTTTTTTCAACTTACATCTAGTCACCATGGGTGTACCAACTGGCTTTGAATCTTCCATACCATACTTCTTTAGTAATTCTTTCACATACCAGGATGAGATATAAAAATCCCAGTATCTAGCTGAGTAATTTGCAATCCCAAAAATAATTTCATTTCTCCAATCATAGACATTTCAAATTCACTCTTCATCTCATAAACAAAATTCATGCATAAACTATCATCTCCTCCAAAAATGATATCATCAAGAAAGACTTCAATAATCAATTCTTTATCATGATAAATCTTGAAATATAAATTACTATCAACATTACCTTTATTAAATCCAATCTTTAACAAATACTTTTCTAGTCTAGAATACCATGCTCTTTGGGCTTGCTTGAGTCCATACAATGCTTTCTTCAACTAGAAAACCATATCTGCCTCATCAGTCAATTTAAATCCATCAAGTTACTCAACATATAGATCTTCTTCAAGTTTACCATTTAGAAATGTTGACTTGACATCCATTTGATAAACCTTGCATTTTTTGTAAGTAGCAATAGCAAGAAATAGTCTCATAGCTTCAATCCTAGCAACAAGGGAAAAAATTTCTTCAAATTCAATACCTTCCATCTTTGAATATCCTTTACACAGTAGTCTTGCTTTGTTTCTAACAAGTTCACCTTGCTCAGTCAGTTTATTCCAAAAGACCCATTTAGTTCCCATTACATTTTTTTCCACGGGTATGGGAACAATAATCCATGTATCATTCTTCTCAATTTGCAATAGTTCTTCCTTTATTTCTTCCATCCAATGTTCATCTTTGCATGCTTCATTGACACTATTTGGCTCAGTCTTTGAAATCAAACAATACTATTCTACAATTCTTCTTCTAGTCTACATACTATTATTCTTATCAGTTCCAATGATCTGATCTTCTAGATGGATTACTCTTACATAACTTGGAATCTTAGGATTTTCTTGAACTTTAGGCTCTTTCAATCTCACTTTTGTACTTTCACTAGTTTCTCCCTCTTGAATTTCTCGATTCATCGAAATGATCTAAACTTGATTATGTGTCTGAAATTTCTTTCCTTTATCTAAACTATCATGCTAGTTGTTTGAATCATATCCATAGGTTCTATATGGTCTAACTGTGACCTCATCAACCTTGACATTTTCACTTTTAACTACTTTCATCAATGTCTTATTGTAGCACCGGTATGCTTTAATTTTAGTACAATAACCCAAAAATATTCCTTCATCTCTCCTAGCATCAAACTTTCCTACATCTTCATCTCTTTTGATATAACATTTACACCCAAATATTTTGAAGTATCTAACATTAGTCTTATGACCAAACCATAACTCAAAAGAAGTCTTACTGGTATCACCTTTGACATTTAGTCGATTGAGAGTGTAAATATAAGTACTCAAAACTTCTCTCCAATAGATATGAGGATCATTTCCTTCCAACATCATTGTCTGAGCAGCTTCTTGGATTGTCCTTTTCTTCCTTTCCACAACTCCACTTTGTTGTGGGGTTCGCAGGGAAAATAATTGTCTCTTTATCCCATGCTCTTCACAAAAATAATTAAACTCATAGGAAATGAACTCATGACCTCTATTTTATCTCATAAATTTAATCTTTAGACCCATCTCTATCTCAACCATATCCTTGAAAATCTTGAATTTCTCTAGAGCTTCACATTTTTATCCTTTAGAAAGAAACCCATATCATTCTAGAGTAATCATTAATAAGTAACATGAAATACATATCTCCTTGTAAACTTATGACTCTAGAAGGACCACACAAGTCAGTATGCACAAGCTCCAACACTTCATTTGAACAATGTTGTTGGCTTTGGAAATAAACTCTAGTTTGCTTCCCTAATTGGCATTCCTTGTATATAGTATTAATAGGCTTTACTAACTTTGGAAGATCTCTCACTGCTTGAGTAGAAATTATCTTGATAATATTGTCAAAGTATACACAACACAATCTCCTAAACCACAACCAACTTTCATCAACCTGAGCAATCAGACAACTTTTACCAACAACACTCAGGTGAAAGATATTTCCTTTTGTTTTTGTACTAGAAGAAATCACATTTTCGAAACTACCTAGTATTCTACACTTTCCATCTTTGAATTGAAGATTGTATCCCTTTTCAACCATATATCCAACACTTAAGATATTATACTTCAAACCTTCCACATATAGGACATCATCAGCATTATGCTTACCACGAAGAGAAATGGATCCTATGCCATGGATTTCACCAATGTTTTTATCACCAAATATTACAACACCATTTTCATACTTTTCCAAACTCACAAACTTTCATTTGTCATCTGTCATGTGATGGGATCATTCGTTGTCTATCACCCATTCATCTTTTTCTTCAACTTTGGCAGTAAGAGCTTTGGCTACATTCTTATCACTAGCAGATTCAGTAGGCACCAAATCATTTTGCTTGATAGCAATAAATACCCATTCATCCTCACTTACATTCCCTTTATCATATGTATCATCCATCACACCTTCATCAGGAACATAATAACACTTTCTTTGAAATCTAGGCTTGTTAGGTCTTGACTTACGAACTCTTTTCAGACACCTTGATGTGAAATGACCTACCTTATTGCATGAAAAACATTTAAGAGGTAATTTTCCTTTGTACTTACCTTCTCCTTTGGCTTTCGTCTTGACAATAAGTGCTTCAAGCTCATCTACATTTCTCTCTTCTTATTTAATATCTTTCATCTCTTGCTCATAATTAAACATTTTTCTAGAAAAAAATTATCCCACATCATATCTTTCTTGTATTTTCTGGATTTAGTATCTTTAAATGTAGATTTTTTCTTAGAAAGAGATTCACCAAACTCACTCAACTCAAAAGAAGCAAGCTTACCAATCAACATGTCTCTAGTTACATTTTTTATAGTCTGAATATCCTCAATAGAAGAAACTTTGGCTTTGCATGCAACATGCAAGGATATGAGTACTTTAGCAACAATTTTGATTCTTCCAATGTTCCACTAGCACATTTGATACTACACACAAATTCATTCACTCTCTACATAAAAGAAGTGATGTTCTCATCTTCACCCATTCTTAATGTTTCATATTTCCATTTTAGACTTTGTAGCTTAGCAATCTTCACATGAGTATCACCTTCATAGAAATTTTCCAAATTTTTCTAGATCTCAAAAAAAGTTTGTAGCTCCATTACATTTTTCATCTTGGAATTAGTCAGAGCACTCAACAATGCTTCTTTAGCCTTGATATTGTACTTAGATTCTTTAATCTCATCAGGAGTAGAAGGACCATTCTATGGAATAAGATACCTATTATTTGTGATTTTCTAGTAAGGTTCACCAAAGTAAGGTTGACCAATGCATCTAAGATGGCACTCCATTTGAGTCTTCCAAAGAGAATTGTTTGTTCCATCAAATCTCAAACTATCCTTCTTATATTTCACCATCCTAGATCACCTCAAGCTATTCAAATTATTCTGAGGAACTTTCTCTGATACCAATTGTTGGAAACACAAGGGTAGACAATTCAAAGGGGGGGTGAATCAGTTGTCCTAAAAATTAAACTTATTCTTATATCTGATAAATAAACATGAAAGCATAAATCATCACAGCATCAAAAACACACATAACACTAATATTTTTTACATGGAAACCCTATTAGGGTAAAAACCACATTGGAGGTTAGTCCACAAGATTATACTCTATTAAAAGTATAAAGAAGAATGAATGGGGAATGCACATACATTTAGGCACATTTCCTCAAACTTAGTGCTTAAATATAAGAGGCTTACTACCCAGGGATGACTCACTATCTTACAGAAAAATTCATATTACATCTGCAATATTTTGAATTGAAAAAATAGCATCTGCTAACACTCGATTACAATTCTGATTAAGCACATGAACACTTCTTCACTCTCTTCTAAATCTTCTTCACACTTTGCTTCCACCTTCAAAATATTAGGACATTATTCACACATTTCATATCAACACACACACTTTACATATCACAATCAATCACTCTTATATATCTGCAACTTAGAATTACATCAACTGCATGTCAACTGAAATAAGATATAAAACATGTACAAACTATTGGCACATATCAAAATATTTTTTTAATTCAAAAAAAGCATAGTTGGCCAAGACATAATAAAGACCTTAAAGAATATTTTCAATCATGCAACACTTTAAAAAATGATTCCTTGAAGATCCACAACATGCTACAATCACCCTATCAACTGTGATCATGACAAGCATGAGCACGCAAAAGAAAATCACCAATTGCGAGTACAAATACCAATAAAAACATGAAACATAGATAGAAAATGATCTAGTAACATCCACAAGCATCATGGATCACCATAGGAACATTCACAACAACTCAACTTATTAGAATCACATCATCTTCTTCCAACAACACCATTTGAAGCAATAGAAAAACTGTCAGAGCACAACTACTCATAACATGATCAAATATTCATACAAACCTTAGAAAATTTTGGTGGATAAACTATATATACTTGAAAACAAACCCTTTATTCCACAATCTATGATCATCCACATACTGAGCTATCGAATAGCATGAACTTTACTACATCACTGACAACCTACAACTTCTTTTATTACAATTTTCTAAATATCCTCAACATATACAACCTTTAATACATTAATTCCAATAGTGTTGACATCAATGAAAATCACATATAAGCATCAACCAACACAATTTATATCCCATTATATCTCTTGACATTGATTCGACCAGCTATGTAAACAGGACCATAAAGTGCATTTATAATTATATCTTTCAATGAGAAAGAAATGTCAAGAGGCTTTTTAGTTTATCCCTTGTGAGGCTGAATTTTGATGAATTCATTCAAAAAATTTATAGTATTTTTTTTAATAGTTTCCATGGGACCTTGCTCAATAATATCCATGTTTTCATCATATGTGTCAACATTCATCACATCATTCTTCTTAGTTTCACTAGCTTTGACAAATGAAATGTTATGATCCGATATAGGGTTGGTAAAGATTTGTAGGTTTTGGTTAGGAGGGGAAATGAACTTATTTCCTTGATCATTAACACCTCAAATTTGAAGTCAACCAGAATCAATGAGGTCTTGCACAAGATATTTAAGATGCTTTCAATGTTTCATGTAATGTCCATTTTTTGGTGATAATGGCAGTAAGAACTTGATATAAATCTTGGAGGCAAAGGCTTATTAAGGTTAGGAGTTTTAATGGGAGGTAAATTGATCATTTTATTTTTTAGAAGTTGTAACATAATGTTATGTAGGATATAGGGTAAGGGAGTGAATTTCCTAGTCGGATCCCCAAATGTGAAAGGAGTTGTCTTCCTTGTAGAAGCCACTTGGGTTCTTTAGTTGAAGGAAGCCCCTATTCTATTTTCTAGAAGGTTGATAATTTTTTTTATTTTCCGATTTAGAATTTTTAGGATGGCTAAAGGTGAATTTTGTTTCATGACTACTAATCGAGTTTTGATAATCATAAAGAGTAGTACAAAAGTTTACAAAGGAAGGAGAATTCATCATGTATCTTAGTTTGCAAGTTCTCAATGAACATATGTTGAAGGTGAGGATCGAGAATCTTTATTTCAATATGGGAAAAAATCATTTTGTACTGTGTGCAGGTGTTATTACCTCTAAATATGCAAAACTAACTAAGAAATGCAAGATAAAAAATACTAGACCTCTCAAGATTGGGTTACATTGAATACAAACAAAAGAAAAGATAAAGCAAGTAACTATACCTTTTATCTATGCTAATCCATTTTTTGGACCTTGAATGAAACTTGACTGTGTTCTCCTTTCATGGAAATGTGATAAACGTGGATGCAAGGTGGCTAATATGCAAGATGATTGCAATGAAAGATGGGGGTATGAGATAAGTGCAATAAAGCTTAGGGACTCTATAATGGAGGATGAGAGATAAGTATGCAAATTCAAAAGATGAGCAAGTGTTAGAGCTAGATGAATGATCAAATGGCTTGAGAACATAAGTGTGATTAGCCCCAAATGAATGAGAAGAGAGGAATTTTTATAGGGAAAAGTGAAATCTCTAGAGAATTCAATGGTCAAGATTGGTCCACCATGGCCAAGATGGAGGGCTATGGTGACTTGAGGACTCACAAGCCCTCACATCTTGCTATGTAGAAGATGAAGTGTCAAAATGACATGGTGAGATGAAGAGGGTACAAGTGAGGTGGAGGAAGGACAAGTACCTTGGAAGGGGAGAATATTTCCTCAACAGGGAACTTCTTGTCCCCAAGTGAGAATAATGGTGACATGTGAGGACTTTTAGAATTCCTCATGCATCATCATGGGGAAGAGAGAAGTGGTTGGGATAATAAATGTGAATTTTAAATTCAAATCATTGTGAATATCTCATAGATAAGACAAGGTTCCCAAAAAGTAGGACTTTGACCCATATGAGTGATGTGACAAGTCAAAGATTCTCACGGGGAAGAGAAATGCATAGAGGGAATAAATGTGAATTTTAAATTCGCATGGGGAAGATTTCAATGTCAAATGAAGAAAGTGATGATGATGATTGACTTAGAGGACATGCCAAAGATGGCATGTGATTATATTAAGGTTGTGCATATAAATGAAATTAAGAAGATTAATTAAGGATTAGAGACAAGTGGCTAAAGTTTGAGGATGTGACATTAATCATTGATTAAGGGTGTGCACATCCTAATCATGGATTAATTAAACTAATACAAATTAGAAGAGGATTATGGAGGATTTGACAAGGAGAGAGAGAAAAAGGAATTTTAAAATTTATTTAAATTCAAAAATTGTTAAGGACTAAATTAAATAAATTGATGTATTTATTTAATTTAGAGGGGAAAGGGATCTAAAAGTAAAGTATTTAATTATTAAATTAAATAATTTATAAACTTTAAGAAAAGGTAGAAATATTAACTAAATTCATTAATAAAAATAAGATAGAAAAATAAAAGAAGTAAATTTGACCATGTGGGAGTGGTCAAACTTGGATGTCTAAAATTTTCCCCTCTTCGAAATACTATTAGAATAACAATATTTCAAAGAAAAATAAAATATAGATGAATCAATAGAGTAATTGACTAAAGCATGATGCCCCATCATGGGAGAAGTTACATGAGCTACCCAAATGAATGGAAATGGAGGAAGATTCCTCATTCTGACAAATAAATGATGGTGAAAAAGAATTAGAGGAAAATGGTAGGGTATGCCCCCTCGAGAGGGTGGATGGGGAAGAAAAAGGGGCCTTGGGTGACTTCTTGATATCTAGAAATGGAAGGCACCAATGGACAGAGCTCGAAAAACCATGAATATTGGCTTTTGAATGGATTCAAACGAACACATGGTGTGCAAATGGTGATCTATGGAAGATTGGGGATTAATTAGGGCCTAAAAAGGTTAAATAAAAAGTAAAAATAACCCTCACTTAAAAGTAGTTTAAAAATGGGGGGAAATTTACTTATTGTAATTTTAGAGTTACTTTTCCTCATTTGCACATCTAATAGTTGTAGGAGAGAGAGAGGGGAGGAGAAGGAGGAGCTCAAGAGATGAGGAGACGAGGATGCTAGATGACTATGATGATAACATCATCCACCAGGAAGATGAGGTATGAGCGTTCTACCACTGGCACATGGTTCCACACCAGGTTACATTCAAAACCCACCTAACGATTTTAAGCATTTTGTTTGATATTTTAAAGTTGTAATGTATTTCAAAATCATGGGTTTTTTGCAAGGGGTAGTTTAGAAAAATGGGTTGGGGACAAAATTGGCATTTCACTAATGGGGTAGGTAGAATAGCTAGTTAGAGGCAATGGGAGGGGGGAAGATTTTCCCAATTAGTGAGAAAATTTTCCTTGAAAAACTAGAAAAAAATGGATGAAATGGCCTAGGGGGAAGGAGGGAAGGGTAGGTTTGTCCTATGATGGGCCCGAGATGAGCCTTCCTAGAAGAAAAGTGAGTTGCCTACTAAAGGGGAAGCCATGCCCTAGATAGGGGAAGCCGCACCCCTAAAGGGGTGACCCCACCACTAGAGGGGTGACCCCACCCCTAAAGGGGTGAGTGCACCCCAAAAGGGGTGAGTGCACCCCAAAAGGGGCAGCCCTTCCCTCGAAGGGGTGGCCCCAGCCCTAAAGGACCGTCTCTGCCCCAAGAGGGGTGGCCCTACCCTAGAAAGGGAAACAATGCCCATAAAGGGGAAACCTCACTCCAGAAGGGGCAACAATTCCCATTAAGGGGCGACTCTACCTGAAAGGGGGTGATGGCACTCAAGAAGGGGAGGAAAAAAAGGAAAACAAAGAAAAGATTGGGAAAATCGGGAAACTTGGTCGAAAGGGAGGGGAATAATTAGTTAAAAGATAACCCTAGGCTAGGACATGATAAAAGAGATGAAATGACTGACATAGTGATGTGATATGGATGTAGCAATTTGAGAGGCTACAAAAACAAGAGAGCTGGTCCAAGGTGCTACAAGTGACGTTGAGGGCAATGACCAGAGCTGATCATGAGGCTTTTTTATAGGTAGGACTACTACACCTAAGAGGATATCTAACTATTAGAGTGCATCGAGCTATGTTGATAGTGCTCATAGAGTGGTGGGATTCATTGACCTCTACATTCCATCTCCTGACAAGGGAGATGACAGTGACTCTCAAGGATGTATGGTAGATATTGAGGGTCCCTATAGCAGGGCATCTAGTGAGTGAGACAACTTCGACTAGGGAGGAGTTGGATTAGATGTTGGGTGAGATGATCTTCATGGTCAGAGGAAGGGGTTAGATGTGAATCGATTCCTAGTGTTGGGGGTGCCACCACTACAACTCTATTTGTATGGATTGATTAGTGGGTTTTTGATTCCATATCAGAGCGAGCATTTCTGTAGCTTGGGTTATATGAGGGTGGTTTGACATATTGTCATGGGGGACATGTGTATTGTCTTAATTGTATACATATATGCACTTTGTGTGCTATCGAGGGGGCCTTAGCTTGACAAAGGTGACCCTAATGTAGGTATGGTCCTAGGAGCATATTAGTGTGGCTAGGCCAGGAGTGGTGAGAGCAACGATAAAGGATGAGACAACAATAGTAGCATGGTGGTACGATTCAGAGTATGGTTGGGTATTTCATTATGATGACCTCAGAGATCTAGACAGATGGAGAAGGATAGTAGATGACATACAGGAGGATCACATGGTGTGGAGGTTGTATATGACATGGTGATTTACTAGGTGGAGGGGAGATGAGGTGAGACATAAAGGTTACTTCTTTACCATATGTTATATGGTCAGGAGGGAGCCTTATATAGTAGAGGCACAAAAGTTGGATAGGGTCATCAAACAGTTTGGGATACCATAGGAGATTCCCTATGCACTACAGAGTTTCACGAAGATCTCATGAGAGCAACCATGGGGAGAGCCAATTTTTCAAGAGTTCATGAGGGAGCATCGGGTGAAACTACAACTAGTACCCTACCTGGGTAGGACCAAAGGGGAGGCAGAGGTAGGAGTGATGCATCAATATGCTAGATGGTTTCACAACCATCAGTGGCACAAGATTATGACAACAGAACCCATTACAGAGGCACTAGGATTTGGGCCAAAGCAAGAGCTAAGGTTAGGGGAATAGAGGAGAGGGAGAAGGGGAGCCTAGTAGATGAGAGGTGAAGAGGAAGTTAGGGTGGTAGGATAGTAGGAGATAGGAAAGGAGGATGTCGGGGCCATAAGACACCCGGTGAGGGTGGCGAGGAGGAGATAGCGAAGCAGAGAGTGGGTGGTGATCAAGTAGGAGAGAGAGGGGATCAACATGGAGGGAAGGGATGAGAAAGAGGATTTCGAGGTGGAGGCGGGGGCTAAAGGACAACATATGAGGCCAAAGAGGAGGATAGAGCCTAGGAGAGTTTAGGTGGATAGCAAGGGCGAGTAGGAGCATCATGTGGAGATGAAGGATGAGAGGGATGAGCTTGAGGTGGAGGCAAGGGATGTAGGATAGTAGATGAGGGTTGGGAGGAGGAAACAACAGAGGAGAGCTCATGTGGAGATTGGGGCCGAGTAGGATCACGAGCCATAGGAGGATTCTTTGGAGGTAGATGCTCTCATGGTGGAACTATTGGCGATGATACCCTATGTATTACCTAAGGACCCTACCATATTATTGAGGGGGACCCAAGTGAGACTATGGATGATACAATAGAGGTTGGGAGTTGCGGGGGCTAAGTTGCACAGACTTAGGGATGAGAGTAGGCTACAACTAGATGTATCTAGGATAGAGGAAGAGGAACAAAGGGATTATGTATTCATGTTTGACCACTTATCCTCATAGCTTTAGGATGTAGAGAGGGAGAGAGATGAATTGCGAGAAGAGGTGAAGAAAGGATGTGATGAGCTTTCCAAAGTGAGTTGGGATAGGGACATATTATAGGTGGAGATTACCATATTATAGGCCAAAGGTAAATAAGAACTTGGAGAGGTAGCAAATCAAGTATTAGGAAAGGTTGGGCAATAGGTAGATAGGGACATAGAGGAGTTGAGGTTACAAGTGACAGGGCTACTATGGGAGGGGTTTGAACTGAGGATGCAGTAGGATAGGTTGAGGAGGGAGTGGGAGGAGCTCCAAGAAAAGGTATCTATAGTAGAGGAAACACTTGGGGATGTAGGTTTGGGTCTAGTGAGGGAAGAGGGAGTAGAGGCCCAGCTGGAGCTTTTGCAAAGAGAGAGGGACACAACATAGATAGAGGTATAGGTTCTTCAGGGTGAGAGGGATAGAACAGTGACACAAATATAGACTTTACAGTGGGAAAGTGATGTAGCATAGGTACAGACACATGTTATGTAGGGGGAGAGGGATGTCACAGTGGCATGGGTATAGGCACTGTAGAGTGGTAGTGGTGAGACAGGGATAGAGATACAAACAATATAGGGAGAGAGGGATGTTGTAGAGGCACGAGAATGGGCTACAAAGGAGGATAGAGATGTATAGTGATAGATCAACTATAAGGAGAGATTGCTCAGCTATAGTTATCCCAAGAGGCCTTGGGACAAGAGAGGGGGTTCATCACTAGGGATCGAGATATATATAGAAATGAGAGAAATGCATCCCAATATCAGGTTGCTGAGTGAGATGAGCATATGAGGGAGGCAACCTTTTGGATGGTCACTTATCAGCATGTGGTTCCAGATCTGGTACAATACGCATTTCACTATTTCTAATAAGAATCTTGGATGCCTACACCATGCCAGTCATAGGGGATATGAACCTTCAACAATACAATGACTCTTAGACAACCCCCTCATAGAGGGCCAGTGCCCGACTCTCCACAAAAGGAAAACATGGGTAGTTCATTCAATAGATGTCAGGCTACCAGTTTTTGATAGGTGCAGGGTGGATGGATAGTATAGAGTAATAGTGATTATATTTTATTCAGAGCCTTTTACTTGTGCTTTATTTTATGATTTTGATGTATACGATGGACATGTATTGGGATGATATTGATGGAAATTATTATGGACTATATGATGGAAATTTGATCTTTTATTTTTTATATGATATGGAAAAACCCTTATTGACACTATGTTATGTGTATGATGGATGATTCTATTTATGCATATGTGTATGTTTATGATTTTATTATGAATGATCATGATAATGTAATGTATGTATATGCTGATGATGATATATTTTGATGCTTATGTGGATGAGATAGATGTTATGTATTACAACTAACATGTGTAATATAGGATGTGATGTATGGTTTATGACTTTATCTATTATGGATATAGACCTAATGATTTTTTATGTAGGTGGTGATGCATATAATGTGTTAATAGTATAAAATAATATGAGAATGAATAGATATGAATCTAGGATGCTTATAATAACCAAACATGTCTAATCTAAACAACTCAATATGAAATGCACTGTACAAAAAATGTAATATGAGATACAATGTGGATGGTAGATGGAATTTATTTACGAAATAAAATGAAATGCAACATTAGCATAAGTATCAATAAGGAATTGTATGGTAATGAGGGTAGATGATAGGTGTAGTGTGGATGAAATTAAGAGAAGATGGGTGTGATAATACACCTATCAAGAACCATTAGTATCCTGACAAGAATGGGTAATGGAAGGTGAATGTTTTCACAACCAAAATCATAAGTCATAGGATAGGTATGAATGCAATGCAATGGAATTGATCATGAAATGCAGTTCTAACATGATTTTCCATCTTTAGAGCACTGATTTTTTCTATAACATAAGACATCAAGTGCCAGGGTATGTGAAACCAAGGAAAGTTAGCATCTAATGCAAAAAACAAACACTACAGACAAGAATTCTATCCTCAAACACCCCAAAGTGACAAAGACTTTAGTCGGGCTAGGCATTAGGATAACCACAAGCACAAAGGGATGCCCCAATGTAACACAAGATTGCAATGATCTTGGTGGGTACTGCATAGGACAACCCATTAGATAGCAACAAGAAAAGAGATCAAGATATGTCCCTATGTGAAAAAATCAAAACACACCATAATATGATAGATCGTGGCGATCTCGAAAATTTGTAATAGGGAGCTCAAATGATAAACAAAATCCAAAAGAATCAAAATACCACAATAAATTTAAAATATATTTTTCCATAGGATCAAAAGGGATGGATGGGATTGATGAGGTATGTTAGGAAGGATGCATCCTATTGAGACCAAAGATCGGAACTAAACTAAAATGACCCAGATGATGCAGGATATTCAACACCAATCAAATCTCCTGATAATAGAGGATCTTGTTTATTAAGAACCATTTAGATAGGGACACACTTGATGACACAACACAAGACACAAGACTGACACACCCTATAGACCTAGAGGCTTGAGGGTTGATCATAGATTAGCCTTGCCTACGTGAAAGTGAAGAGCTCTCATACTTCAAGAAAACACCATGGATAAAGGTAGTGTGCCATAGAAAAAAGGCCTTTCTTCATTTTCATGGTCTTGTAGGCCTTGTTTCATCATTTTTTGCATGTTTCATCTTAATTTTATATTGCAACATGGCTTGAACATGGTTATTTCTAATGCTTATTATTAAATATTGAAGTCTTATGAATGTGTTGTGAAGTGTTGTAAGACATTCCTACATTATTCTAGACTCTATTTAATACAATTCACTTAAAAATCATCATTTGACACATCAATTCCTATTTTAAAGTGTTGTTAAGTCTTGTTATTAAGATTCATGCTTTTCTAGGAATTTCCCCCTTATTTACACTTCTCTCATGTCTATTTGGACCTCTTTATACACTCATAACTTGGTTTATTTAAGTGTATATTTGAATGATACCCTAACATAGAACATTAAATACCATTTAATTCTTAACACCTAAAAACACCCTCAAATTTGGACCGATTCACTATGGATGGAAAATGAGTCCACCTTGACACAAATTTCAAAATAATTCAAATTTCTTTTGGGATTTTATTCAATTTTACACTTGATGTCATCTTGTGATGATGTATAGTCTATACGAAGACACAAGAATTGTATAAATGAGCTGATTTTACCTCATTTTAACGTCTTCCAATCAACTTATCTCATACATACATCTTTTATCATCTATTCATCATCTATTTTCTCAAGCAACTTAGGGCTTCTTTGTTACAAGTCTTCAAGCTAGAATTCCAAGACATTCAAGTCTAATTCTACATGATTTGCTGCAGACATCCAAGATCAATCACCATTTCAAGTTGAATTTCTCCATTGTTGCATGCTTCATTCATTTGTTTCATCAGTTTGGATTAATTCCCTAAACGGGGTTTGACCAAGGCAAACCTGCATCCCTTAACAATCAAATAGTTTGTCTTCTTGTGTGTTTGTTTGTAGATTTAGGATCCTTTGGAGCTTGGAAATAATTGAAGACTACATTAAAAGAAAATTCATCTCTTTTCTTCTTCATTCAATATTATTCATCAAGTTTAAATCAGTCTCATACTCGGATTTGTCAATTTGAGAAGCGAAGACCTATAGGAGGAAAAATTACATATCTAACTCCACATAATCTACCTATGATTTTCCAAATTTTTGTAGGTGGAATAAATTTCCATGCATGGCAAATGAGTCCAACCAATAGGCTTGAAAATAGATTTTATCATATTTCAACCCACAATAGTCTAAAACTTGTTCTCAAAAGTTGACCTGAAAATGGACTGATTCACCACAAGTGGAGAATGAGTCCACTTTGGTTAGTAGATCAACATCTCCAGAATTTCATAAGTCTTCTCCAGTCATCCTCAATTATCCAGATAAGTCTTATTCAATTTCACATGTTTCTGTTATGTCCTTTAGTTCTTAGTTCATGTTTGCATACCTCATGTGTGTACCAACATCTTGTATTTAGTTAGTTTACATTCATTAATTTTCATTTTCATTACATTTTCAGCATTAGAATCACATTCAAAAACCTCACACCCCTTTTCCACATCCTAATATTGAATGAACATAAGCTTTTTTTTCCCACTTTTCTCCTTCTAGGTAAAAAACCCTAGGAGAGTTAGAAATTAAGCAGGAGACGAAAATATATGTTTTAGGTGCAAAGAGGACAATGGAGACTAATGATAGATGATGAAAGATATAACATAAAAATTCCCCAGGGGAGGATCAAATGATCAACCTTGCTTATTTGAAAGCATAGGGGCAATGTAGTTCAAAAAAGACAAAGGACTGACACAACAAAGTGATGGAGGACACATGAGGGACAAGTGATGATGATTGATGCAATGGAGGATAGTGACGTGAGACTAACATAAGCTCATATTAGGATTGAAAGCTTAAGATTATGGATATTTGATGTTAGATCACTTAATAAAAACATACCAGCGACCAACGATAGGATGCAGATGAGGTGATAGGATAGGATAAGATGTTAGGATTGGATGTGAGGATAGGATGCATGAAGACATGATGTAATGAGGACACAAGATAGATAATGATTAAGCTCTCTATGAATGATGCCTATTATCAAGTTTTCACCAATCGTACTTATCCAAGGTGCCACTAGGAGTGGTTTTCACCATAGGAAAAAAATATTTTTCTTTACTATTTTTTGGATTTTTTACCTTTTTTATTTTTATTTTATTTTGATAAAAAAAATTTACTTTTCTTTTCAATTTTTTTGTTTTTGGTAGGATAGGAGGACCTAGTTGATTTAAGTATAAAATTTCTTCAGGTGCATGATATTGATAGGCTCTTCAAGGGGCTCTCCTTTAGGTGTGGCAAGGTGGTATTCCTTTCATCCATACTTTTTTGTAATAACATAGGGACACAAAAAATTAGGCTAAAAAATTTCCCTTCTTGTCGCGGTCCTATTGGGTACGCTAATTGGCGAGGATGGACCGTCTTGTGGTAGCTTCTCTTAAGATGATTTTGATATTCTTGAAGATTACTATATGCTTTGATCCTCTTCTCATCTAAGAGCTCCAACTGAGTAAGATGGGAAACTGATCTATCTTCTTAAGTGATGAGATTCTTCGAGGATATTCTCAGGGAGGGAATCTCAACTTCAATAAAAAATATGGCTTCAACACCATAAACTAGGAAATATCGAGTGGCATCAGTGGGAGTCTAAATGGATGTGCAGGTTCCAATAATGACCAGTGTTGTTGTAAACCTTTTTCAATATTTTAATTAGATTTTTATTAGTTCCTTTGGCGTGTCCATTACCTTGAGGGTAATAGGGTGTGGACCACCAATGTTGGATATGGAATTTGTCACATACATGTTTTACAACCTATTTTTTGAATGGTTTTCCATTGTCAGAAATGATGGTGGAGGGGATACCATATCTACAAATAATATGGTGAAGGATGAATTGTGATATTTGAGTACTCATTATCTATGCGAGCGACATTGCTTCCACCCATTTGGGTATGTGCAAGATCATGATGGGCCAAAAAGTGGCAATATGATGGGTATGTGGCTGATGACTATTTTTTTACCCAAAATTGAGGAAATGAAAATGGTTTTTAAAAGAGATTCTTATATTTCCAATGATATAAATTATGCTTTACTTTGAATTTAATAAGTAATTATTATTCTTTTTCTATTCAAATTACGACAAAAGTCCTGATTGATAGGTTGATTGAAAAACATCTATAGATTTCAAACAATATCACATTTTTTGAATCCAAAACATGCATCACATTCTATTCTTTGCATAATAGAGGATTAAAAGAAAAAAAAAATAATTTTATGAAGTTTTGACCAAGTTAAGGTGGTTAGACATACGAGTTTTTATATTTTTTAAAAAAATTTAATAAAAAAATCATAATTAATTATTTACATGGAAAAAAATTATAAAAAAATATGCATCACATCGAGGCATGAGTCCTCTAATTATATCTAAAATATTATAAAAAATATTATCATTTTATTTTGGTTAGGGTGGTTAGATAGACACCTATGTATTTTTTCCCTAAAATTTAAGTACCACTACATTGAAATTTCAAATTTTCATCAAATAGATTTTTTTGTTTTTTAAAAAAACCTAGTAGTTTAGAAACTACATTCAATTTGCTACATATTCTATTCTTACATATTTTTTAAATAATATAGATAACTTATTCAAATTTTAACATTAATTTTCCTAACTCTGATTTTTCTAAAAATTTTTCCACTTAAGGGCTTGTTTTTTCCATGATGATCCTGCACATACCCATTTAGTGAAGTAATCAGTGGCATTGATAATGAAGGTGTGGCCATCAAAGGATGGAGATATATCTTTCTAACTAAATTGAAACCCCACTGAGAAAAAGGCCATTGTCCCATGATGGGATGTAGATCTTGAGCAAGAGCATGTATCGGGTTCAAATGTTGTTGGCAAGGTAGGAACTTCTTCAAAAATTCACAAGAGTCATGCTCTAGGGTAGGCCAATAGTAACCAACCATGAGAATCTTCTTAGTTAAGGCCATGTCACTTGAGTGGGTCCCACAAACACCACTATGTATTTTTTTCAATGCAATGTGGACTTCGATCTCATTTGGACACTGAAGAAGAGTTCCATCATATCCCTGATGATAAAGAGTATCACCTACGATGTTGTAACGAGCTATTCATTGGATGAATGACTTACGTTGGTTGCATGTAAGGTCAGAGGGTAAGATGTTATCGTGAAGATAGGTATAAATATAATGGTACCATGGGGATGTAGGACCTACGATTTCACACACTATCTCATTTTCAAGAATGTCATATGTGAGGATTAAGATTTGTTCTACCAGGAAATTGCAGTCTATTCGATCCTTAGGCATGTCAATTAAGGAACCGATTGTATTCATTTCATCAGTAGCTTTGTTCTATATTATGGGGATTTTTTAAAACTGAATAGAGATGAAGGACTTCTTAAAGTCATTGACCATGCATTTATAAGATAATATCTTCTCATCCTTTGTTGAAAACTCATCATTGACCTCTTTGATGACTAATTGTGAATCATCAAATACCCTTAAGTGACTAATATTCGATTTGATTGTGATTCTAAGGCCACTAAGAAGAGCTTCGTATTCAACTATATTGTTTGTTCATGGAAAGGGAAATTTGAATGAATTTGGGATATAATCAACTTGGGGGGTGACAAACAGGATGCCTTCCCCTGATCCATTATATTTGTATGACCCATCAAAGTATAGTGTACATGTGGTTGCTTCTAATACTATAAAGACCTCTTCATCAAGAAATTCTATTATCAAAGGATCTGCATCAACTAGGGGAGCATCGACTAACTGATCAACTATCACATGTCCCTTAATAGCTTTGCAGTCCACATATTCTATGTCAAATTATCTCAGTAACATGACCCATTTAGCCATACAACCAGTCAAGGTCATTCTGGATAACAAGTACTTAAGTAAGTCAACTTTTGATATTAACTTTACTGGATGACTAAGCGTGTAATGCCTAAGCTTTCGTGAATAGAAAACTATGGCTAGGTAGGATTTCTCCATTGAAGAATTGTTGAGCTCATAGCTGACTAAGGTTCAATTGATATATTAAATTGTACACTCTCTGGATGACTCATCATGTTGTGCTAACAATGCCCCTAGTGCCACTAAAGTAGCTAAAATATAAAATAAGAGTGGCTTCCCTGGGATTGGAGGAATAAGGATAGGAGGATGAGCCAAATATTCCTTGATCTTATCAAAACCTTGTTGACACATGGGATCCCATTTGAAGGATGTGTTATTTTTCAGGAGGTAGGTGAATGTTTGACACTTGTCAACTAACTATGCTATGAACCTTCTGATGGATTGTAGCTTACCCTAGAGACTCTTTAACTATTTCAGTTTGCGAGGTAGAGGAATATTCATGATTTCTTTGACCTTGGCTAGATCCACTTCTATACCTCTCCTAAATACATTGAAGCCCAACAACTTTCCTCACGTAACCCCAAACACACACTTCTTTTTATTCAATCACAACTTGTAGTGCTCCAATTGCTCAAATATTTTCCTTAGGACTGTAGGGTGTTCTTCCCTGGTTCTTGATTTCCCTAATAGATCATCAACATAGTCTTCCATGATGATTTGTATAAGATCATGAAAGATTATTTTCATTGTATGTTGGTAGGTTTCCCCTACATTCTTAAGACCGAATGGCATAACATTGTAACAAAATCTACCCGAGGGTGTGGTAAAGGCTATTTTATGTTGATCTTCAGGTGAGATTTTGATCCGATTATATCCAAAAAAACCCATCCATGAGGAATAGAATGTTGTTTCCTATAGTTAAATCCACTAGCATGTTGATGTTTGGCATGGGGAATTCATCCTTAGGATAAGATTTTTTGAGGTCTCTAAAATCTTTACAAACCCTAACATTCCCATTAGGCTTGGCTACTAGCAAAACATTTGAGATCCATTCAGATTAGTCAATGGGTCTTATAAATTTTTCCTCCAACAACTTCTCCAATTCCTTTTTGACCAATAGAGAAACTTGTAGATGCATTTTGCAAAGATTCTACTTAACTGGTTTTGCATCAAGATGCACATCTAGATGGTGTACGAAAAAATTTGGATCTAAGCCAGGCATGTCTGAATATGCCTAGGTGAAATTGATTTTTCCTTCTTTGACAAGCTAAAAAATGCTAGAATATTCTTCCTCTAAGAGGACCTTGGCTACATATGTGATTTTGGGATCCTTTTCATTTCCAAAATTTACCTCTTGCATTTCTTTGATCATAATGGATGATCATTTAGATGACTATGTTCCCACAAGGGGAAGATGAACCTCCCTGTCTTCCATGCCTTGTTGAGGTTTTCACTATCAGATACATCCTTTGTTTTGAATTTTTCTGAGTCAAGAACTGCCTCAAGGAGGTTTCCACTAGGTTAGCCTTTTTTCTTTTTCTTATTTTTGCAACTAGGGTGTTCATCTTCCCCCAATCCCATGAGATGCACATACATATCCACTGAGGGGAGTGAGTTGATTGGTGTGCTATCACATAGGTCCTAGTCCAGGAGTTTTGGATGGTGGAGGGAAAGGTCGATGATGTAAACAAAAAGGTATTAAAACATGAAGGAAATGTTTATGTGATTTATATAATCATATGCATGTATGGTAGATTCCTCCTATGGTGTGTCTTCCAACAGACCATTGTCCACACTAAGGTTGTTAGAAGTACTAGTTGATGTTGTGGGACCCTTTTTATTTTTATGATAGCCTAAACCCAATCTCTTTGGACATATGGAAGTGTCCATTGGCTACTTTCTTCCTAGCTCTTCTAAAGCAAGACCTCCTCCTTGATAGTTATAATTCTCAGCGTACCTAGAGGGCCAAGGATACATCTCTTGAAAATATTCCTTTAGGGGAGGATTAGGCTCAGGTTCTTCATAATATATCCATTGGCTTATATCATTTTTAGGTGCATCTATTTGTAGCATAGGAGATACAAAATTGTTGGTTCCCACATCTTGAATGCTAAATTTTACCATCTTTTTTTCTTCCTTTGGTGTAGATGTGGAAGGTTTTCCATACATATGTATTGATGGTGGCATGGCTACCACATTCAAAGAAATGTGCATCTCATACTCACTACATCCCTTGTCAATGATTTCGACTTTGGTGATGGAGGGATCAAATGTTGATGATGGAGTGGATGAGGTGGTGGGTGATGGATTATAGGATGGATTGGATGAGGATGCTTGAGGTGGCCCCATTTCAACTCCTGGGAAATAATGAGAGTGATGAAAGGAAGCTTCAAGTGAACAACAATATTCAAATGGCTGGGGATCAACTGGTATTGTAACTTCCATCCCATTGAATGGGAACTTCAAGCATTGGTTATAGGTTGATGGTACAAATTTTATGGCATGTGTCCATGGTTGGCCAAGGAGAAGGTTGTAGGGGAGGTCGAGATCAAGGATGTGACAAGTGATGTATTGTAAAACTAGGCCAACTTGAGCTTGAAGATAGATAACCCCTTCAAAGTCTCTTTCTGCATTATGAAAGCCTTTATAGTGATAATTTGATTGATTAGGTCAGCATGGGTATATCCTATCTTCTTGGTGAACTTCCATGTATAGAGGTTGAGAGCAGAGCCATTATCTATCAAGACCCTTTTTACTTTACATGTTTGGAAGAAAGAACCTCTATATGGAGGGGTCTATTGTGGTTAGAGTTGATGTAAGGCATGTCATTTTGGCTGAAACCTAGTTGGTAGGTTGATGAAAGATTTCCCACTAAAGCTTGAAATTATGTGGGATCAATGTCATTAGGGACATAGGTGTCTTGCAAAGCTTTCATTGAGATTTCCTAATGGATAGGAGAAAAATTTAGCAAGTCTAGAATAGATATTTTTGGTGCAGTCTTTTCTCAATGGTCAAGGATGTTATACTTAGAGTTTATAGGAGGTGATGGGATTTTTGTGGAGGCTCTAGGAATAGTGATGTGCATGCTGTGAGCTGTGAAAGCACATTGGGGGTCTTTACGTTTTACATGTATCATAGATACACATGATTTTGCTTGCCTAATATGCATGATGAGAGTCTCATAATTAAACAAGACATGATTGTAAGTGATATTATTAGTGTTTTTATCCTGGTTGTTATTGTTACTAGGTCCAAGATTTGTGTTGGATGTGCTTGGACCTTGGTTATGCTTCAGGAAGACATTTTAATATATCTATAATTGAGCATTGGATGATGAGGCCTAGTTGGAATCCATATGGACATCTCTGCAATCTATAATATTTGGAATTACATTTTCAAACCTTCAATTTTTTTTGTGGAATGTCCTTTAATGTTGTGAAAGTCACGATACTCATTTTCTTTGTACCAGGTAGGTTTAGGCTTGGATTAATCAAAAGGTTTCATCACAGGAAATGTGATGGAATAATTGAACTATAGTAACCTATTGAAGACAATGCTCAAGGGTTCTTCTAGCTGAGTAAACTGAAATTTACCATTCCCTTGATTGTGGGTATGTGTAGGATCATCATGGAAAAAAACTAGACCCTTAAGTGGTGAAAAATTCAGAAAAATCAAAGTTAGGAAACTTGACTTAAAATTTTGAATAAGCTATCTACATTATTTCAAAAATATGTAAGAATAGAATCTATAGAAAATTTAAGGTAGTTTCTAAACTACTAGGTTTATTTTAAAAAAAAATCTATTTGGTGAAAATCTGAAATTTTAATTTAGTACTTGAATTTCAGGGAAAAAATAAGTAGGTGTTTGTTTGACTGCCCTAACCACAATAAAATGATAATATTTTTTTATAATATTTTAGATATAAGTAGAGGACTCATGTCTCGATGTGATGCATATTTTTTTGTAATTTTTTTCCCAGTAAATAATTAATTATGAATATTTTATTACAACTTTAAAAAAATATAAAACTTGTATGTGTGACCACCTTAACGTGGTCAAAACTTCATCAAATTCATTTTATTTTTTAATCCTATAGTATACGAAGCATAGAATGTGGCACATGTTTCAAATTCAAAAAATGTGATATTGTTTGAAAGCTATAGATATTTTTCAATCAGCCTATCAATAAGGACTTTGGTCATAATTCAAATAGAAAATGAATAATAATTATTTATTAAATTCAAAGTAAAGCATTATTTATATTGGTAGAAAGTTGAGAATATCCTTTAAAAATTCTTTTTGTTTCATCAATTTTGGGTAAAATAAACTCATCAGCCACATACCCTACACATACCCATCATATCGCCACTTTTTGGCCCATCATGATCCTTCACATACGCTTGTTTAGATTGGATTGTTGAGGGGGATGAGGTGCCCCATATGGTATGAATATTGTGTTAGGAATGGATTGTTATGGAGGGGTGTACTATTACCTCTGAGAGGTATTGGCCACCTGAACATGTTTAGTGTTAGTGACACCATCATTGACTACATTATTGTTCTTATTCTAGCAATGATATTTATTACCGGATGACTTGTCCTTATCCCAATTATACAATTTAGTTTTCCCTTTGGTGATAAAAGCTCTCTCAATGATAGGACCCTTTTCAATAACCTCCACAAAGGTAGTGATGCAATGAAGATTAAGAGCATGCATCATTTCAGGATGAGCATTGGCCACAAAGAGGGTTACCATTTCCTTTTTGCTAGGAGGGGATTTCACGTGGTTAGGTACTACTTACCACCTCTATAGATATTTAGTGAGGTTTTCTTTGTCACATTGCTTCTCCTTCAAGAGGTCTAAAGTGTCAATGTACTTCTCCAAGTTAAAGGAGAATTGTCTAAAAAAATTTTTAGAAGGATCAACAAAGGAATAAGTTTTCCCCTTCTTGAGACCCATGAACCAATCTAAGGTTGACCCTCCTAAGATCCTAGGGAACAAGCAAAAGAGATAATTGTCATAGTGTTGGACATCCTAACATTGTGCATAAAAATCTTATAGATGGGATTTTGGATCTTTTTTCTCGTATACATGTCAAAATTAGGTATCTAGAAATGCTTTAGGAAGGGGAGAAGTGAGATCTAAGGATCAAATGGATAGGGTAAAATATCCTCAAACTTGAAATATTTCTTGGACGTGCCTACTTATAAATATTTCATTGCATCTTTAAGCTCTTCTAGATCTTTATTAGCAGGTGGAATTGGATAAGTTGTATTGCGTTGATTGTAGGGAAGATATTGGTTGTAGGATGATGATGGGGTAGAAGCATCAAGATCGTATGAGGATGTAGGTTGATACTGATTAGTGTAAGTAGGATGTCGATTAACATAGGGTGGATTTTGGTAATAAGAGGAGGAAGGTGTTTGTTGATGAGAAATTTTGTGGAGCTTGATAGTATGAGGATGTGGAAGTGCCTTGTTTTTGTGGAAGTGGTTTTTGATAGGGCAGTTGTTGCTAAGTGTAATATGGATTGGACTGGTAATTATACGCAACGTTGTGCTGCTACGTGGTGTATGGAGGTAATTGCGGATTAGATGGCTATTGATATGGATTTGTATGTGATTGTAGAGGATTAGTGTAAATTGGTGGTTGATTCCATGGTGGATTCTTTAAGGCCACATGGATTTTTGGATTAGATGTAGTAGCATAAGTATTGTAAGTGCTAGACGGATGGTAGAGGTATTGCATGAGAGGATTATGCTACATTTTCATAGTTATGTGCATGTGTGGTTGACGAGATGGGTTGTGTTTTTGTTTTGGGACTACTACAAAAGTGCCATGGGGTGGTGGTTGACGATGCGATGTAGTTTGTGTTTCCGGATGAGGAGATTGTGTGGGAATTATAGTATGGTGTTGTGAGATTACAACATTTTTCTATGAAATGTATTGTTGTGGAATTGAAACATTTTGTTGTGGGGGTTGTGGATGATCTAGTTGTGATGGAATAGAGATAGTAGTGGTACATTGGGTAGTAGAGTGTTGTTACAATGCCTATAGAGTAGTGGAAACATAGGACTGTGACCTTGAGGTGGCAGTAGGGGATTTCTTGCAAGTATAGGTCCAGGTGGTGGCATTAATGAAAGGAATGGATTTCCCCTAGTGTTTATGGGTGGTTGGCCCAGATGCTAAGGTGGGAGTGGTGGAGCAGACAATTTTTTTTGTGGCATTCCATAGGCATAGGGGTCATATGGATTAGGTGGTACCGTAGAGGCTGTAGATGGGAGATGAGGGTAATTGGGAACTTGATGTATCACTGACATTTCTAAACTCGAGATAATACAAGTTATCTATGGGTGGACCCTTTGGGACATATGAATTTCCCAAAACATTTTGTGAAGTTTATGGGTCTTGAGGCACTAGAAGGGTCTAAGAGTTGGTATACTACAACAAGTAAAAATCAAGTGGTGGTTTGACTCCCTTCATTAGTAGAGTGGAAATAATCTTGTCCCCATGCTTATCAAGGAGGTGATCTGTCATTTGAACATTGGCAATATTTCTTAGGTATTTGTCAATGGTGAGTTTAAGCTGATTGATCATGTTCTTATCACCACGTAGTGAAGTTTTTTGAGTGTTTATATTGGATTGTGATAAAGCATCATTATTGGGATCTTGCAGAATGTTTCTACCATTTTTAGGATTTTGAGGGATATTTGCAACATTTTTAGGATCGTTGTTAGGACCTTTGGGGATGTTCAACTAGGAACCTTGACCTTGTTGGTCTGCCATTTTCTTTTTTGCTTGTGATCGAGTCTGAATGGGCATGAAAATGAAAAACTACAATGGTGGACTAAGATGAGACTAAACTTTGAGGTGGAAACATAGGGATGAGCTAAATGATGATTGGATTGGATAAGTATTGATTGATTGGATGATTGAATAAGGATGAGATTAGATGATTGGATTAATGGATAGGATTGAGATTGGATAAGGATTGATTAGATGATTGGATGATTGGATAGGATTGAGATTGGATGATTGATTAAGGATGTGATTGGATTATTGGATAGGATTTATTGATGAAATGATTGATAAGGTTAGATGATGGATGATGTAAGGGATTCTAAACCAAGTTCAGAGATCACAATAGGTTACTTAAGGTATTGATTGATTGGATCAAAGGATATATAGATGGTCATGACACCGAATCCACTTCAAGATGGAAATGGATTGATTGGACCAAGGATGATGACTTACGACACCAAATCCACTTCAAGATGGAAGTGGATTGATTGGGTGAAAGACGATGATTGATGTGTAGGATGATGATCATATTCAAATGCCTAGGTCAATTTGGATAATAACCTCTAGGAAAAGGTTAAGGGTATTTGGATTGAGAAAATGAAAATGAATGTGTAACGTAGAGATGCTCTAAGATGTATCTATATGATTGAGGTGATGAATGACCTTTGGAAAGTGAAAATGGACTAAAGGATAAATTACGAGAGAACAAAAGGTAATGAAAGTGTTTAGATCACAACAAATGGCAAGGTTTTAGGTTAACAACTATTTGAACTTCTAACTTGGGTAGCGTCACCTATTCAAGGGGAAAGTTTTCCTATACACTGCGTGTGGTTTCTTGTTCCTAGGGTCTAGTCATTGGTTCCCAAGGCGTGGTTATATGTCTAGTGGCAAGGTTTCGTGACTGGTTTATGAACTTGTTTAAATTAGAAACAGGGTCAAATGAGCTATTAGAATGGGAAAAAGTGCTTGAAAAGCGGTGAAATGGACTCACTAGGTGATGGAATGGGTTCCCAAAATGGCAAAACAAGATCCCTAAACAATGATATGGGTTCCCCAAATGATGAAACAAGTTCCTCGAATAGAAAAAAGGGTTCCCTAAATGATGAAAGAGGTTCCCCAGATGGTGAATGAGCTTTCTAAATAGATGAACAGGGTTATGAAATGGGAGAAAAAACTCTCAAAATGGATGAATGAGTTCATGAAATAGGAGAACGAATGCTCGAAATGGGAAAAAAATAACGGAATGGGAAAACGAATGCTCAAAATGATGGAACAAATTGATGGAATGGGGAAACAGATTGATGAAATGGGGAAATGGATTGATAGAATGAGAAAATGGATTGATAGAAAGGGGAAATGGATGTTTGGAATAGGGAAAAAGACTGATGTAATGACAGAATAAATTGGTAGAATGAAAAAACGATAAATTGGACTAACTATTTAGAATGAAAAATAGTTGTTTGGGTAGGGTCACCCCTATTTTGTGCCTAGTCACCCATTTCAAAGCATGGTCTCCCCACTACAAGGCATGGTCACCCCTATTCAAGGTGGGGTCACCTGTCTAAGTGAAAGATGGACAATTTTAACTCAAAAATGATTGAGACAAAGGGTAGGGTCACCCCTCTTCAAGTAGGGTTCACCCCTATTTAGGGTGTGGTCACCTTTGTCAATAGACCTAAAATTGAATTAGGAAAAATGACTATGGAAAAGTAGAAAAAAACTTCAAACAACAAGAAAAAGGTAAGGCTAACTTGGCTAGTAAGATATGCACTAGTTTTTCATAGAAAAGAAAGTTCAAGCATCAAAATCCTAAGATTAGTATGAAGGGTATAGCCAACATAGTTCTATAACTAGGCTAAACAAGGTGATCTAGGGAGTCCTTGACATATGCTCGGTACATGATGCACAACCCTGAACACTAGCCCACCACAAGTGTGAGTCAAGAACCTCAATGAGATACTAAAGACTTGAACCAACTCTTCACGTCTATCTAGGTATCACCCTAGCTTTGATGCTCCACCAAACATGATGTGACTAGATTGGGGTATAGCTATGGCCTCCCCCCTTTATATACCTCGCTGGTACGCATGGTTGGAATCATCCCTTGGGGTGATGAAATCCTCAAGTAAGTCCTATTAAGAAGAGAACACTAACTATTTTTCACTACTCTCCAAGCTCACACGAAGTGCAAGGGGAAAGCTTGAATGATGTAACACCTCCTTGGGTAACACAAATGACTAAATAAGCTATGATTTCTCTTAACCCAGGATTGCCAAATACTACAAGGGGGTTGGATACGTCAATAGCTAACTTACTGTAACGCCCATCGTGCAAACCCCAGAGAACACACACAATGCAAATAATTTTTAAAAAAAAATCAATTAGATTAAACATGTAATAACACTTAACCATAATTCACATAGCACATTACATAACATTAACACACTTGGTTCTCTAGGGCACGCGAGGTTACATCGCAACAACTAAACAGAATAAAGATAAAGAATATAACATAACCATTTAATTTATGATAACCATATACAATGATACATCTGATAATCATGATGCGAGCATAATAAACATCGCATAAATACATCCATGGTAAATCTCTTAATAGAGTTACAAAAGAGCCTAACTATTACATCATTGTTATAATATTACATTACAATTTCTTGGATAAATGAATTACATTGAATTTCCCAACATGGGGATTGATACAAGTATAATGAAATATGAAGTACAACTGATCACTGGTACAACTCCACTACGGAAAGCTGAGAAGACAAGACGCTGATGGGGAACCCAATGGGTGCGGAGCACGTTCCACCCAACCATGTGAATTACAAGTAACTCACCCCCCGTGCTCAGAGGTGACGAGGAAGTGAACCCGACCATGAATGCCAAACCGACTCAACAATGACATGACACAAAACAAGTACAACTCAAGCATGCAATGAACAACCCTCAATGTTCACAAATCACATAACAAGTTAAAACTAAGAAACTCATCACAATAACATGAAGTACCACCAATTAGCAATCATGAAACAAATTCACGAGAGTCAAAAGCATCATAAAGATACAATATCCAGAGGAACCGAAACAACATCCAAAATACATTTCCAAATAAATATGAAACATTAAAAAGAACATGATTCCATAATAAATCTAAAACAACCATTCAATACACAATTCCATAGGCAACAAGAAACAAGTCAAACGGGTGTCAAGTGGGGAGGGTCATCGCATAGCTCTCATGGGATCCCCTAGCACTTCCTCCAACTGAGGCGCCGACACCCATCTATGGATTCCCTAGCCCTCGAAAATACATAAAGATACAATATCTAGAGGCAACTACAACCAAGCACAAGGGTGTCAAGTGGGGAGTGTCATCGCATAGCTCTCATGGGATTCTCCTGGCCCTTCCTCCAACTGAGGCGCCGACACCCATCTATGGATCTCCTGGCCCTTCCTCCTAATTGAGGCGCTGGCACCATAGGGTAGCTAATGCGGAGCCGATAATCTCTCATGAAGACGAGACTACGACTTTGCCGACCACGGCCTTCTCAGTCTATCACTAGTCTATGGTAGCCCTAATGCATAGACGAGGAACTCAATGTTTTATTATCTTGTGTTTTTTAAACTATCCAACCCCCTAAATTCTATTGTTTAGGTTATCACTTGTTTAACTACTCTTTCGTGGGTTATCCTGAGCCCTTCCTCATCCTGAGGTGCGGCGCCCACGAAGAGCCACTCTCCCTATGACCCCTAACATAAATCAAACTAGGCAAGGGTTGAACTAAAACATATAAAGCTTAGTACTAAAAAAAAAACAAGATCATGCGAGGCATTAACCCTCTTGCAATAATTCATAACCAAAAGTTTTAACAAACCGTTCAACCCTTCCTAACAGAATGCCAATAAGCTTCAACTCCAGAAGTATGACCAAAACGAGGATAACATTTAAATCATAAAACTCAAAACAAGAATATACGAGGCAAATCCATCTCGCAATAAATCGTAACGACAATGACTACCACCATTCCAAATAATAAAGCTCAAAATCATGTAATATTCCAATCACAAAAGTACAAGTATAAACATCAAAGGGTATAAAACATGGCTCTGGAGAAAACCAAAATTTACATTAATCCCAAAGAGGTTCAAAACACAACAGAGTTCCCACATCACAAGGATAAGGTCAATAACAATAAATAGAAGACAATAACAAGATCACACGATTTTCAATCTCGAGAAGACGATTCGACCAATTACATATAATATCTCTATTTCACTCGACATAGAGTCGAAAATAAAGAACAATAAAATTAATGACAACTTATCTAATTTTTTTTCTTTAATTACCCAAAGATACTAAATTTCATGTTTACTCCACTAAATCATATTAAATAAAAGTAATATATTATTTTTCTTTTTTTTTTGTATTCAAATTTACACAACTTATGCATATATTTTAATTTTACAATTATATATATATATAAATAAAATCATAAAATAATTGCCTATATATGTACTTTTCTGTCTGAACTGCATGTACACACACAAACACACACACACACACACACACACACACACACACACACACATATATATATAAAATGAATTTAGATTTAAATATACCTATTGAAAACGAATTATGATTTAAATATACATAATAATAAAAAAAAAATGAATTAAGATTTTAAATATACATATTTAAAACGAATTTAAGGTTTTTAGAAAAAACGAATTTTAAATAACAATAAAAATAAATAAAATAAATAAAAAAAAAATATATAAATAAAACTAAATAGAGGCCAAGTGGGGACTGCCGCGCAGTCCCCACGGGCTGCTGTACGTAGCAGTCCTTACGGACTGCTGTGCACAGTAGTCTGTAAGGACTGCTGTGGCAGTCCATGCCACAGTGGGGGCGGGGTGGGTACGGCCTGCCGTCCCCTCCCCAACCCCATACAAACCAAAAAAAAACTTTTATATAAAATAAAATTTCAATATTATATAATCCTTTTAACATTTTAATTTTATTTTTCTATGAACACGGAAAAACAAAACCATTTCTAGTGGACGGTACAGTTTACAGATTTCAAAAATTTCAATTTTCGTTGTCTTTAAAAAAAATATATAAATACGATTTCAATAAAAGAAAACAAAATATATATATATATATATATATATATATATATATATATATACAAAATCTCACTATACATATATATATATTTAATATATATATATATTTTTCAATGAATATACATAAATATATATATAAGGTTATATAAACCCAGATAATTTAATCTTCTGTATAAAATACAGAATATCACTTATTCAAAATACATATTAAAGATAATTTCAAATTTATTAAAATACAAAGATTGATCTTTTCCTCAGTAAAAATAAGAGAGAGAAATTGGGCGTATTCATACGGAATTCGACAGAGTTTCTTTTCAGTTTGCTTGCAAATATTATTTCTAATCTCAACATGAATTTTCTTTTCAAAGGAAAACCTATTTGTTTAATCGTTTTCTAATCTCAAAGAAATCACTTAAATTTAAATCACATACAGATTCTTTTTATTTTAAAACAGAGATTGATTCTAAAACACCCCTTTATTTCTTTCACAAATTTAAAACCATTAAGATAAGAGAGTGGAACCTGTAGTCCTGCGCTCTCGAGAATCTGATGAAGCTGGTTCCTGACGGCCTTTATGAAGAATTCCTCCTGCCTGCCTCGAATCTCCTCTGAGTAACTGTGCTCAAATCTTGAACCCAATCATTTGTTCAGAAGATTCCAGAATAGCCAGTAATAGATTCCCAAACCCTTTCTAGAACTCTCCTCAAATTATATCAAAAGATTGAAAAATGCTCTCTTCAGATTCAAGAATACAAAATCAATCACTTGTGCAACTTCTAAATCCCTGATCTTCCGTGTGTGAGCCAAAAACTCACAAAATTCCTGATTAAATAAAAGATATTGTCCCTTTCTTCCAAAAACTCTAAAAATCAAAAATAAAAGAAAACAATTCTTTAAAAGCCAGCTTTTTACCCAGATCTGTATTTTTATTTGCTCTCACAATCTTTTTATTCTTTTATTTGTTTTATTGCTTTAATTCCTATTTTTGCAACTTTACTTGCACATCACATTACTTATTTAATTTAAATAAATTATTCTAATAATTATCCTCCACTAGATAATTGATTAAAATAATTAAAACACATTTAATATTTAATTATCATTTAATTGAAATGTATGACTTTCAAAAATAATTAACTCATTCAAATATTCGAATATAATTTAAATCTACCATTAAAATAAACAATCACTTCCCTTATTTAAATTGAACACACCACAACATACAAGGTATCAACTTTAATCAAAATACGACAAAATACCAAACACAACCCACGAATGACGACAAATTACAAAAATGAACAATACCAATCAAAAGAGACAATCTGACATCATGGTACGGGAGGACTTCATCGTCACCTCTGTTTCAACATTTATCCGTTGGGCTATTGGTGCTCGCCCTGTCCTGCCGAAGCAGGTGGAATCGAGACTTGTACCTGCAAATCCTGCATACAAACGAAGTTGTGTACATGTGCATACATATATATAAAATCAAAGCATTAAATCAAAGCATTAAATTAAAGTACTGCATTGTGAGAAGGAATCGCAACATAACAGGGCACTCGCGAATGAGTGATGCCATATTGTCCTTCATCACACCTATTCTAACAATTATAATGTAACCAATCAATTAATATTTCTAACTAACAATCATCTCATAACATATTAAATTAAATCACTGCATCATATCAAAATTCAGAAAATCAACTGATATCTAACCAACCACAATGTCATATAAAATAATCAAATCCACTAATAGAATAATAGCATCATCAAATGTCTAACTAACCAAATCAAATAATGATAGTATCATCACAATCACAAGTAGCAAATGAACGCATAGACCATAAATCCAAATAGAAAGAGGAGGGGTACTACACTTACAAAAAAAGAACACCATTTTCTGACTCCCATACTTAGACTATGTGCCTAATTAGTATGAAAAATGACATCAAACACACTAACTAAAAGTCTTGGTCCTTTCATCCCGCACAAAGCGCATTAGTAGTTTTAACCTCCAATATTTTTCAAACATGAAATAATTGCACAAACATTAGTAAAAACCTTCAAAATCATCAACAAGATGAGTTAGGGGGTTAATAATAATCAGAAAGGCAAAAAATGATCTGCAAAAATGACTCAAAACACTGTTTTTACCTTGTAGAAGTTGTTGTCTGGGTGGGGTCACCCTTGTTTTGGGCTTGGTTTCCCTTATTTGAGCATGGTTGCCCCTCTACAAGGCTTGGTCACCCCTATGTCGGGCCTGGTCACCTTTGTTTTCAAAACAAAGAGTGAAACTAATTGTTCTCTCTTAGATAGGCATCTTTGTCGGGTCTTGGTCACCCCTCTACAGGTCTTGGTCACCCCTTTGCAGGTACTAGTCACCCCTTTGAGGGTGGGGTCACCTATCTAAGGGTGGAGTCACCCCTGTTCAGGTTGGAGTCACCTTTGTTTAACTTGAACCTACAAAAATTCAAAAAAAGAAAATGTAAGAGTAAAAAGGACATGTTTGTGGGTCCCACCAGGCATGCTAGAAATGTGTTCAAGTGTTATTACCTCCAAATAAGAAAAAATAACTAAGAAATGCAAGATAAAAAACACTAGAACACCTCAATATTGGGCTACGTCGAACACAAACAAAAGAAAATATAAAACAAGTATACATTTTATCTATGTTGATCCCTTGGTTGGTCCTTGATTGAAACTTGAGTGTGTGCTCCTTTGATGGAAATGTGACGAGAGTGGATGCAAGGTGGTTAAGATGGAAGATGAGTGCAATGAAGGATTATGGTATGAGATAAGTACAATAAAGCTTAGGGACTCTATAATCGAGGATGAGAGCTAAGTATGTAAATACAAAATATGAGCAAGTGTTAGAGCTAGATGAATGCCTGAATGGATTGAGAACATAAGTTTGATAAAATTCCTAAGGTGTGATTAGCCCCAAATGAATGAGAAGAGAGTCCTTTTATAGGAAAAATTTAATTCTCTAGAGAATTCAATGGTCAAGATTGATCCACCATGGAAAAGATGGAGGGATATGGTGAGTTGAGGAATCGTAATCCCTCACATATTTCCATGTGGAAGATGAAGTGTCCAAATGACATGGTGAGATGGAGAGGGTATAAGTGATGTGGAGGAAGGAAAAGTACCTTGAAAGTACCTTGGAAGGGGAGAATATTTCCTCAAAAAGGAATTTCTTGTCCCCAAGTGAGAACGATGGTAACATGTGGGGAATTTTAGAATTCCTCACACATCATCATGGGGAAGAGTGAAGTGGTTGGGATAATAAATGTGAATTTTAAGTTCACATGAGGAAGAGTTCAATTCCAAATGAAAAAACTGATGATGACGGTTGACTTAGAGGACATGCCAAAGATGGCATGTGATTATATTAAGGTTGCGAAAATACATGATTAAGAAGATTAATAAAGGATTAAAGAAAAGTGGCTAAAGTTGGAGGATGTGACATGAATCCTTGATTAAGGGTGTGCACATCCTAATTATGGATTAACTAAACTAATCCAAATTAGAATAGGATTATAGAGGATGTGACAAGGATAGAGAAAAAATAATTTTAAAATTGATTTAAATTTAAAAAGGTTAAGTGACTAAATAAAATAAAATAATGCATTTATCTAATTTAGAGAGGAAAGGTAATGGTAAATTATTTAATTATTAAATTAAATACTTTAGAAACTTTAAGCAAAGGAGGAAATATTAATTAAATTCATTAATATAGATGAGATAGATCAATAAAAGAAGGGAATTTGACCATGTAGGAGTGGTCAAATTTGGATGTCTACAGGTACTGTGAAATTAAAAGTTAGTAACTTTTTCATCATCCTTTTTCTTAGATCTCATCAAATCAGCTAAGATCATCTTAGGAGTCATGTGCACTTAGAAGTGGTTTATAAAGGCCTCAACAACTTAATTGAATGAACAAATTGAGTTGTTTAGTGATGAGGAAAACCATTATAAAGCGGTATATTTCAAGGACCTAGGGAAAATCTTAGCCAAGAGCTTATCCTTAAGGAAAAAATCACTACATAAGGTGGTATAAGTAGAAACATGGTTATAAGGATCTCATTTACCCCAATATTTATCAAACCTAGGAATCTCTAGACCTTGTGGTATTAGTGTTCTCAATATATCCAAGGATAAGGGATTCCTTTTGAAATAGTTTGTAGGTTGGAAATTTGAATTTTAATTTATGGGGGAAAATTTATTTTGAAGGGATGAATTTTTTTGCAAAGGCTGGTTGAGAATGGCATCACTGGTTGTATTTTGAGATGGAGGTGAATATGTTGGAGGTGTATATTTTTTTAAGGGGGAAGTGAATGGAATGATTATGGGAGGTAAATTGGTAGGAGATATTATATGTGATGCCACAAAGGTACTAGGAATGCTAGCAAAAATACCCAAGGTAGGAGTGACATTACTTGTAGGTTGCATCATTGTTGTAACTTGAGGGATGGAATAGGTAGGAATAGACACAATGGTTGTGAGAGGAGTAATTTGATTCCCTCCTTGACTTTGGACATTGTTCAACGGTAGAGCACAACTAGTCATTGAGGTAAGATGTTTGCTAAAAAAATGAGCTTGGTTATGCACAAGATCTATTCCTTCTTCACTTTGAATCATGAAATGTACATTATCTATGGCAGGGATAGCAATGGCTGAAATGTTTACAATACTCAGTTGATGTTAGTTTTCAAGGTCTTTGGCCGATTCCACAAAAGGATATAAAAGTCATAGAAAATCCTAACCTATGAATTGGAAATTCTAGTAGGTGACTAACATCTTCTTATGGTCGTTCATTTACATTGTCAAACCAAGGAACATTTACTTGAAATGGAGCGGAACTATATGTGCACTAAGAACCAATTTCAGTCACAATTTACCAGAAATAAATGCTTGGAAGGAATTCTACTTATGCTGCAGGAATGCAATGTAAAGTCTTCTTAACTTAAGCATAACTTAATCAAAGAAGAAATCATGACAAATATTACTAAGAAAGAAACCATGAACTAGCCTTATACTACAGGAACAAACACAAGGATGGATTCCCCATGCTGCAGGAACAATATAAGATTGAGTTTGCACTAAAACCTTCAAGAATGAAATCTAACTTATAATCAATAGGAGATAAATAACTAACTACAGATACTCACTAAGTGGTCCCCCTTAGCAAGCATCAACCAACTTATGCAAGAATTGAACTCAAAAATTCATTATATTTTATTCATAAACTTGGAATCATATACATTGATTGTTCTGCTTGTAAGAAAACTAAATAAAAACATTGTTTCTCATTATAATACTAGTTTTAACACACTTTTTTGCTCACTCACGCAAGAGGAACACTTATTTATATTAGAAACACGACTAACTACCTAACTCTAGTAGAGAAAGACGAGGACATAAATGCATCCTGAAACTGAGGAACATACTTCTCATAAATCAATGCATATCTATTCAACACAATTCAGAGAGAATTTAGTATTCCACTCTTCCTAGATTAATGATCATTTAGATTTCCTCCCAACAACTTAGTCATAGAGTCTTTTCTAGAACAACTTCCTTGATGTCATGCTAGAAATGGAATTTACTGCAAGGCTGAGATCTGGTGCACTTTGACTTGTTCATGCTTCCTTCAACAACCTGCAATGCACATGGTGATAGAAGTGAAAGAAAGCACGCGTGGAAAATAACACGATACACATTCATTAATCACATAGTAAATCCATTTCATTATCCAAAAACCACATGCATTATATCAGTCATTTAGGAGGTCAAACAGGCTAATTAATACAGACACATAGAGATGTTAAGTTGTAGGAATATAGGAATGTGTTGCTACAGGATAATACCTGATTTTAGATAAAAATCCTTTAATCAAAGAGTTAAAACAACCATCAACAATAAGAGTAAGGGTATTAAAAATACATCATAATATTCAAATTATGAGCATATTTTGAGCTCATCATTTTCCCCCTACTTATCTTAATGATGGTCCTCCAGCATTAAGCTCTCTAGTTGTTTCTCTGAAATTAGTAGGAGTAGTATGGCCCTATAATGAAGTTCTGAATTTGTAGTAGAAACCTCTAAAACTTATCCATCTCTCATATCTGCAGGTTTTTGCATCCTCATTAACATCTATAGCCCAATAAGGGTAAAGTGGCCACATCAAAATTGGAGGTTGAAATGTTAATGGTAACCATAACTCAAACCTTCTCTGGAGACCAAGTTGCATATATTTCTTTGTCCTTCTGATGGCTGCCTTAAAGTTTAGAAGGCTATGAGGCTCAAATTTCCTTAGACCAACAATCAGTTTTTCCCATCTTGTTTCAATTCTGGAAGATGAGATCTTCCAAAACAGATATGTTTGGTCTTTGAACTCATCATACACCTACTTCTTGATATCAAATATTTTCATTTTTTATGTATGATCATTGAATCCATACACAATTGTAATCCAAGTTCTCATAATTGTGTGGGGAGTTGAGCTTTCAAGTCGCATTGGAATAGGTTCATTCCTTCCAGCCTCTTCATAAGCCTCTAATTGTCTTCCATACTTAGTTTCATTGGCCACCCAAGACATGAGTGACCTCAAATGAATGTCACCAGTGTAGAGAAGAAAATTCCACTTTGTTTTAGAGGGAATTAGAAAGCCATGCAAATAAAACTCACATAAAGAATTTTTTCAGCCAACTAGGTCCTACTTGATATCCATCATAAAATTCCTTAGTTGTGTGAATGATAGGGTCTAAATTTCTTTAAATTCTCATCAATTGGAACCAAAGAAATTTCTTTTTAAGGAACATAGCATATACCCTAGGTGGTGGTCTACATTCCATAATTTTACCAGTTATCTTCACCATTTCATCCATTTTCTCTTTCATTTCTTGAATTTCCTGTTTTTGTCTTTCAATTTCCCTTTTCAATTTCTTCTTTTCTTCTTCCCAAAGACTATTGAATTTCAGTTCTAGCTAAATGGTGGAAACTCAAAGTTTGAAATGTAATAGGCCTCCATGTGGTCCTAAGATATTCCAAATATTCAATCAACAATTTCCTTTTATAAACAACTAATGCTTGACAAGTTTTAGGGGGTAATGGGGTTTCATTGGACACTTCAGATTGTTCAAGTTGTTCTTCCTCTTGCTGCAGGCTGAACTCCTATTGCTACTCAGGAGTAGATTGTGTTTCTTCTAAAACTTTCCTAACTGATTCAGCTAAGTCATCAAGACTTGGCATCCCCCTTTCATTACCACTACCATGTTGTGCTTCCTCAACTTTCACTGTCTCAGTTTGCACTTCCCTAGAAATAACAGATGGACTTTGTGGAACATTCTCAGATACATTCTAAGAAACATTATGATTGAATTCTTTGGATTCCTTTAGAATTACTATAATTTTAGGTTGAACGGAGGTTGAGGTAACTTTATGTTGTTTCCTTGATGAAAATATTTTTAGAAAGGTTTCTAAAGTAATAGCTGCAGGAGACACTTTCATGGCTTTCCTCTTTCTAACCTTCCTAGAGGAGTCACACTCAGTAGGAGAAGTTGATAGTGAAACTATAGTGGCAATAGGTGTTGCAAGAAAGAGTGGAGTAGAACGTTTTTTCTTTTGAACATGAGGGTCAGATTATGGGGTTTGTTCTACCCTAGATGACTCTCCTCCCTTCGTTTTCCATTTTTCTTTTCTACCAGCAGACCTGGTTTGTACTTGGTTAGAGGGATCTGGTGTGGAGGCTATAGGACTAAGTGCTACAGGAGTAGATGATTCTTGCTTTGCTTCCCTTCTTGTAGATTCCACTCTCTTTTTCTTTTTCTTGTGTTGTGTAGGGAGTGCTCTAGGAGGCTCTGGAGGTTGCAGACCCTTCTGGGCAACAAATTCTTTCTAAGAAAGGTGTGACACATCCCTCAGGGAATGCTCAATCAAGAATTTAATGAGGGCATGATGGGAAATAGAGTTGTCCCTACCCCTATAGGTTTTATGGGTAGAATGTTTCAAAAGGTTTAACAAGAAAATTGGAACATTTCAAGCTAAACCATGCCTCATATGACTCAATAGTTTAAAATGATAGGAATGCAAATAGGAAAAACGTCCCTCACAAGTCAAGTACTAGATTATGAAAGTGGCATATTCTGAGTATGGAGGAGGCAGTGATACCCGTCTGCATTCTTTTTTGGAAACCTCCAAGGGTCCATCTATTGGTATTGTGAATTCTTCCCTAGCAGAGACAACATCTCTCCCTGAAGAAAAAATTTCTCCTACCGTCAGAAGCCTAGTTACTTCTGCAATTCACTCTTCTATAATGACTACTGTCAAACCCTACACTGTAGCTTCTCCCTCTAAAAGATTTCTCAAAAACTCACCTACAACTTCCTCATTATAGGAATCTATCCTTAGAAAATAGTTCAGCCAACTGCAATTGTTGAATGCCTGAACCACTTGAGGATTTTGCGTCAAGGGTTCATGAGTTGTAGGCTTATGTCTTACTAACTGGCCACCCATATTCACAAATTATCTCTGCTAAGATTCATGAAACTCAAACTTCTTCTGAAAATTCAAAAAAATTATTTTGTCCTTCTTTTTTCTGCCCTACTATCACTTTTTTTTACTTTTCCAAGAATGACACAAAGGATAATTGCATGAAATAATTGTTAAATACTACTCAAATCAAGCAGTTAATTATTGTTTAGGATGAAAGCACACAATCATACTTGGTAAGTAGAAGAAAATAAAAATGCTTAATAGTTCTGACAATGGCATGAGAAAAAGTTGAAATGGATTATCCCCACCCGCTACTAAAAATTTGGCATGTGTCCACACATGTGCGAAAGGATAGGTGAAGAACAGGAAATGATGACTAATATGTACATGGAAATTAATGAAAAAATGAAATAAATAAACGATGTGACAATAAAAGATATCGCGTACCTTGTAATAAGTGGTCTTACATGCTGGGAAAGATCACAACTCAACATGAAATGACAACTGGAATTGAAACCATAAATGAGGGTGGTACGACAAGATGGATGACATGGATAAGTGACATGGAAGAAGAAGAAATGAATGGTGGTGATGGATAGAAAAATGAAGAAAGTGGCTTCCTTAAAAAGGAAACCTTTATTATAGGCATGCAACATAGAATTTGGAAGAGATGTTGCAGGAGAAAGGTTGAAGCATTTTTCCATAGGAAGATCAATGGCTGCATCTGAAACAAACTGCTTCATAAATTCTTCTTTGGATGTTGGCTTATGATACAACCTAAGATGGTTTCCATTAACCAGTAGCTTGAATCAGACAGGATCTATTGTAGCTAATTGAACTGAACCATTATCAAACACATTTTCTATTTCATAAGGACCAAGCCATCTTGTGGTGAGTTTACCTTGATTTTCCTTGTACCTAGAGTCATAGAGTAGCGCCCCATCACCGATAGAGAATTGCTTAGTTATGATATGGTGGTCATGCCACTTTTTTCTTTGTTGTTGCATAGCTTCAGTATGCTACAGGGAAGCTTTCCTTATCTCATCCAATGCATTCAGCTCAGGAGGTGTTCCTTTTTGGCTTTGGAAATATCTATGTTAAGCCAGAGAGCAATCCTTAAGGTCTTATGCTTAAACTCTATTGGCAACATGGCAGTTTTTCCATAGAGTAACTCAAAAGGAGTGAACCCTGTAGTTGTTTTCCATGTTTTTCTATAGGCCCAAACTGCTTCAGGATGGCAACTGCTCCAATCCTTCTTGTGTAATTGTACTATCTTAGTAAGGATTGCCTCAATTTATTTGTTGGTAACCTCTGCCTAACCATTGGCTTGAGGGTGATAGGGGCTATACTTTTTGTGCCTGATCTTGTAATCATTCATCAATGTAGTGATTAAGTTTGATGTAAACTGAGCTCCTTGATCAGTAACAAGTTCCCTTGGGACTCCAAACCGAGTAAAAATCTACTCATACAGGAACTCAACAACTTTATTGTCAAGGGTATGTGTCATTTCTTTCACTTCCACCCACTTGGTTACATAATCAGTACAAACCAAAATGTATTATTTCTCATTAGATGGAGGATCAATAGGCCCAAAAAAAATCCATGCCCCACTTGTCAAAGGGGCTGACTACCACTTGAGGATATAGGGGCATTTCATCATACCTTGTTGGTATCCTCATGCGTTGACATCTGTCACATTTTTTGGTGTAGGTTGCAACATCTTTTTATAGTGTGGGCCAATAGTATCCTGTAGCAAGCACTTTCATAGATGTTCTCTTGGCTGCAAAGTGCCCACCGCAAGGCTCATCATGACAGGCATGCAAAATGTCATAGGTCTCATCTTCCCTAACACACCTTCTCATGACTTGGTCAGGTCTTGTATAAAATAAACAACCTGCAATCCATGAAAAGTCAAAACTTTTCTCTACCAACAATTGCCTTTCCTTTGGTGAGAAGTTGGTTGGGATCTTGTTGGTTGCTAAATAATTTGCAATATCTGCATACCATGGAGTTTGAGTACAAATAGAAAATAGATTTTCATCGGGAAAACTATCCTTAATTACCTTAAGGGTGGCAGGTGTAGTTGTTTGAAGTCTTGACAAGAAATCAGCCACCACATTAGCCTGGCCTGGCTTATCAATAATTGTGATATCAAATTCATGCAACAATAGGAGCCATCTTACTAATCTACCAGATATGGCATGCTTATTCATGAGGTACCTTATTGCTGCATGATCTTTATGGAATAATATTTGGTAACCAGTGACATAATGTCAAAACTTGTTTAGGGCATACACAACTACTAGCAATTCTTTCTCTATGATAGTATAGTTTAATTCAGGGCCTTGAAGGTTTTTGCTAATGAAATATATGGCATGCTCTATGGAATTCTCTTTTTGTCCTAAAACTACCCCTATGACATAATCTGAAGCATCTGTGTCTATATGAAAGGGTAGAATCAACTTCGGTCCTTGAAGAACAGGTGCCTGAGTAAGTAAGTTCTTAAGTTGAAGGAAATATTTGTCATAGACCTCTGTCTAGTTAAATTCATAATTCTTAGTCAATAAGGCATATAATGGACTCACAATTTTGCTGAAATATTTGATAAATCTTCTATAATATCCAGCGTGTCCTAGGAAGCTTCTAACATCATTTTGTTTCATAGGTGTTTGCAAAGTTAGAATGACTTTTATTTTTGCAGGATCAACTTGAATTCCTGCTTGAGAGATATGATGACCTAAAACAATTCCCTCTTGCATCATCATAAAGAACTTCTCACTATTCAAAGACAAATTTTTCTCCTTACATATTTTCAACACTTTCTCCAAATTTTCTAATGCTTCTTCATAAGTAACTCCATAAGTGGTGAAGTCATCCATATAGATCTCCATAGAATCATGAGAAATATTAGCAAAAATACTGATCACTGCCCTTTGAAATTTTGTAGGTGCATTACACAGGCCAAAAGGTAAGACATAGTAGGAAAAGGTGCCCCATGGACTAGTAAAAGTTGTTTTTTCTTAATCCTTAGGGGAAATTATAATTTGATTATACCAACTATATCCATCCAAAAAGGAGAAATACTTTTTACTAGACAATGAGTCTAGAACTTGGTCAACAAATGGTAGTGGAAAGTGATCCTTTTTAGTTGTGTTCACCTCCCTGTAGTCTACAAAAACTCTCTATTTTCCACCTTTTTTAGGAACAATCACCAATGGAGATATCCATTGACTGTCTAAAATAGGGTAGATAAAACCAACATCAAGCAATTTTTGGAGCTCTTTTCTAACTATTTCCCGGAGTGTTGGGTTTATCCTTCTTTGAGGTTTCCTAACAGGTGAACAATCTTCCTTAATGTAGATCATATGAGTACAGAGTTGAGGATCTATTCCCTTCATATCCCCATAGTCCCATGCAAAAGCTCTGTGTTGATCTTGCAGCATTGTGACTAGGGTCATTTGTTTAGATTAAGGAAGCTTATTATTGATGTTCAGACAACGGCCTAAAGACAATTCTACTTGCTTGGTAAGATCATTCATGGAGGCTACTGATAAAGGTGGTGTCTGTATTTCATGTGGAAAAAAATTGTAATAAACTACAAGAAATTTAGGTGGCAGGCTCTCAGGATTCAGTTGTTGTAGGAAACACTGCTGAAGACAACTATCTGGAACAGATGGGCTACATAGATCAGAGTTGGAAAAAATGTGTAAAAGCAGACCATCTTCACTTTGAAGTTGGGAAAATGGATTAGTTTGGAGCATCATTAGCCGAGCCAATGAATTGAATTCTTCAGTTTCTTCTCCTAAATCTGGCCAAATTGATTGAGACAAGTCTGGTTGAGGTTGGATAGGTGGGTATGAAACCAATTTCTTTCTTGAATGACCATCATAAATTGTCATGTCTCCTGAATGACACCCTATAAAAGCATAAATTGTGGCTAACCTTGGTCTACCTAGGATGATAGGATATCCTCCCAAAGTTGCCTTAGTGGAAAATATGGTGAAATCTATTGGGTATTCCCAAGACTCAAGGATGACAATGACATCTTCTACCACTTCATTAGGTGTTACTATGGAACTATCAGCAAGCTGCAAGATGGTAGGTGTAGACCAAATGGCTAGGGTATTCAAATACTCCATAGTATGCTTGGTCGTTACATTGATGGTTGAACCAAGGTCAATCAAAACATTATTTACTATCTGGCCATTAATATTTATTTTTACCACAGGACTCCCAGGGTCAGTATATTTTGGAATGACTACCTTCCCTAACATAATATTTACCAACTTTCCAAGAGCATGGATAGTTTGGGGATCCTTTTTCTTTCTTCCTAGTTTCTTTAAATAGGTCTCCTTAATGGATTTTCCATAAATTGGGACATCTCTAATGGCTTGAAAAAGGGGAATTTGAATGTGTACATTCTTCAGCTGATCCAAAATATCAAAGGTAGGCTCTTCCGTATACTTGGATGTAGTAATTTTCAATCTCTGAGGAAAAGGTAATTTGACCTAATGTTGCAAGATAGGCTCCTTAGAGACAGTATCTGATATAGGTATATGTTCTGCAGGATCAGTAGGTTGTTCAGAGGTAGAGTTTGGAATCTTTGTAATTACAGGTGGTTGTGGAGCATGGAGAGTGGTTCTAAACCTGAGATGGATATCATTAATATTCAAAGCATAAGCTGGATATTGATTGGATTCCACAAAATACATAGGTTGTTGTTGTGGCTATTGCTTATTATTAGGATTTGGAAATGGTTGAGCAGGCATAGGCATTTGTCTGGTAGAGCTAGTATTTGTTGCAGGTGTTGTAGGAGGTGGCATGAGGGCCAGAGGTTGTGGCTATTGAAGTTGCAGGGATCCAGGGGATTGGTTCTGCCATTGTTGAGAACCTCTCAATTAAGGATTCTGCTGCCAATTACCTTAGGGTGGAATCCATTTTCCTTGTGGCTGCTACCAACATCCTTGAGGAGATTTCCATTGAGGACTCTGATAGTTAGGCTAGTGTGGTTGAGAAGTATTCCAAGGTGGTGATGGACCATATGTAGGTTGTGATTGGTTATTTTAATTAGAATAAGGATTACCAAAATTCAAAGGGCCTTGAGGCATACCTTGTCTTTGAGCCCATGGTCACCTTTGTGCAATGAAGAATACTTGGTCATCATCACCCTCCACTATCTTAAAATTAGTAGGTAATTGCTTAGCCTCCAGGTTAGCCACCATATTACATCTATAGTCATGTTTCCTTTGTCTATAATGTGGACAGAACTCAATCAAGATTGCTTCAGCTTCCTCATGTTTCTTCCAAGCTTGCATAGTATCCAACTACGTAGCAATGTTGTTTATGATATCCTTCTTGAAATCAGACAACAAATGTGTGATCTCTATCCGTGAAACTCTATTAGTAGAAGACTTTCCCACTATGACTTGATGACCTCTACCCTTCTTAACAATTGCTTGAGAGCAGTTGTGACATATTTTCTTGATATCATCCCAAGACACTTGGGTTATATCTCCTCCTCCCATCAGATCTAGGGAATCAATATAGGTGTCATTGATTCCCCTTAGAAAAATTAGTTTATGAGATTCTTCATTAAGAGTATGGTCTAAATTCTTTTTCAGGGAAAACAAGAATCTTGAGATATAGTCTTTTAGGCTTTCATCCTCCTTTTCTTGAATTCTGAATATACCATCACCCTTACAACCACTCTTACAATATTCCTTGTATTTCTCAAGAAATTTTGTGTGCATAGTTTTCCAACTATCAACAACATCCCTTCCCAAACTCATAAACCATCTAAGAGCTCCCTCCTTCAAAGTAGCAGGAAACAACTTCAGCCTGTGAGCATTTGAAGTGTAATCATAACTGTGATAGAGGATGTCAAAATCAAACAAGAAAGTGTTTGGGTCCTCTGTAACTAGTCCATAGAACTTGGGAAGTAATGAAGAAGGAATATTTTTAAGGTTATCATTATCTTGCTAAGCAATGATAGGGCATTCAAAAGTAGGAGGTTGATTAGGTCGATTATGTGCCATATTTTCTTGAGGTTCTTCATTAGATGGGGCAAATGGAAATTCAACAAATAGTTTTTCAGAAAATGGATTGATATATTTGTCTCCTCCTTCCTCAAATAGATTATAAGCTAGTTTAGAATTGTTATCAATGAATGGAAGGTTAGGTAGGAATCTTCCCAGAGTGTCTCTTCTTCTATGCATGCAATAGAATTAACCGTAAATTGAAGAAAATTGAAAATGCTTGAATAAACACACTAAAATACTCTAGTAATGACTATGATAGGTTCTTAGGTTGATACCATCCCTGGCAACAATGCCAAAAATGATCGATTCCACAAAAGGATATAAAATTCATAGAAAATCCTAACCTAGGAATTGGACATTTTAGAAGGTGACTAACATCTTATGGTTGTTCATTAACATTTTCAAACTAGGGAACGCATACTTGAAATGGAGTAGCATTCTATGTGCACTAAGAACCAATTTCAGTCACAATTTACCAAGAATAAATGCTTGGAATGAATTCTACTTATGCTACAAAAATGCAATGTAAAGTATTCTTAACTTAAGCATAACGTAATCAAAGCATAAATCATGATAACTAATACTAAGAAACAAACTATGAACTGGCCTTATGCTACATGAACAGACACAAGGATGGATTCTTGATGCTGCAAGAACAATATAAGATTGAGTTTGCGTTGAAACCTTCAAGAATGAAATCTAACTTATAATCAACAGGAGATAAATAACTAACTACAGATACTCACTAAGTGGGGCCCCTTAGCAAGCATCAACCAATTTCTGCAAGAATTGAACTCAAAACTTCATCAACTTTTATTCATAAACTTGGAATCATATACATTGATTATTATGCTTGTAAGAAAACTAAAAAAAACATTTTTTCTCATTATAATACTAATTTTAACACACTCTATTACTCACTCACATAGGAGGAACACTTATTTATATTAGAAAAGCAACTAACTACCTAACTCTAATAGAGAAATATGTGGACATAAATGGATCCTAAAACTGAGGAACAAACTTCTCATAAATGAAGGCATATCTTTTCAACACGATTCAGAGAGAATTTAGTATTCCACTCTTCCTAGATTAATGATCATTTAGATTTCCTCCAAATGACCCGGTTAGAGATTCTTTGCTAGAACAACTTCCTCAATGTCATGCTGGAAATGGACTTTACTACAGGGCTGAGATCTAATGCACTTTGACTCATTCATGCTTCCTTCAACAACCTACAATGTACATGGTGACGGAAGTGAAAGAAAGCATGCGTGAAAAATAACATGATACACATTGATTAATCACATATTAAATCAATTTCATTATCCAAAAACCACATGCATAATATCAGTCATTTGGGAGGTCAAATAGGCTAATTAATACAGACACATAGAGATGTTAAGCCACAGGAATATAGGAATGTGTTGCTATAGGATACTACCCAATTTTAGATAAAAATCCATTAATCAAAGAGTTAAAACAACCATCAGCAATAGCAGTAAGGGTATTAAAAATACATCATAATATTCAAATTATGAGCATAGTAAGAGCTCATCAGTCTTCATGGATTTGGATTATGTTTTCTTGTGGAATATTAGCAATTATTGTTTCAATGCTTGTTATTCTAGATGAAGGTAAAGAGTTATTAAGGGTATGGTCTATACATAGTGAACTAGTGTCAACACTAGGAGTGAAAGAGTTAGATAATCCAAGATCCATGATAATTATGCTATCATGAGATAACATGAGTCTCTAACTTCATCTCACTATAGTATTAGCAATAGGACACCAAGTAGTAAATCTCATGTAAAGGAAAATCAATGAATATAAGGTAAATGAAATGAACACAAGATAAATGGTATTATTTAATTATGATTCAAATCAAATTAAGCTAGAAGTAATGAAATAAATGAAATAAAAATTTAGTAAACTGAAATGGAAATATAACAATAGCAAACGGGTATGTGCAAGATCATGATGGGCCAAAAAGTGGCGATATGATGGGTATGTGGCCAACGACTTTTTTTTTACCCAAAATTGATCAAACGAAAAGGGTTTTTAAAGGATATTCTCATCTTTCTACCAATATAAATTATGTTTTACTTTGAATTTAATAAATAATTATTATTCATTTTCTATTTGAATTACGACTAGAGTCTTGATTGATAGGCTGATTGAAAAACATCTATAGCTTGCAAACACTATCACATTTTTTGAATCTGAAACATGTGTCACATTCTATGCTTCACATACTATAGGATTAAAAAAATTAAATGGATTTTATGAAGTTTTGACCAAGTTAAGGTGGTCAGACATACAATTTTTTATATTTTTTTAAATTAATTAACAATTCATAATTAATTATGTACTTGGAAAAAATTTACAAAAGAATATGCATCACATTGGGACATGAGTCCTCTACTTATATCTAAAATATTATAAAAATTAATAATCATTTTATTGTGTTTAGGGTGGTTAGAAAAACACCTAATTATTTTTTCCTTGAAATTTAAGTACTAATGCATTGAAATTTCAAATTTTCACCAAATAGATTTAATAAAAAAAAAAACCTAGTAGTTTAGAAACTGCATTCAATTTGCTACAAATTCTATTCCTACATATTTTTGAAATAATATAGATAGCTTATTAAAAAAAATTACATCAAGTTTCCTAAGTCTGATTTTTCTAAATTTTTTGCCACTTAAGGGCCTATTTTTTCCATGATAATCCTACAAATACCCAAACAAAACATAAAAACTAGGTTTTCACTACTATAAAATGCAGTTTCAAATCCGACGTGGGAGTAAATCACCCTGAGGGTTGAAAGAGTCCCAATTAGGGTTTTTTAGGGATTTAAGAGTTATAAAATAGACCACACATAATACCTAAAAATTAGGTAAAACAATATGCACTAGAACTAAATCACCCATAGGGGCGTATGAGTCTCGGATTAGGGTTTTGACACTAATTTCAACAAATTCTTAGTGAATGTCAAGTTTTCTAGTTTGTATGATTTCTAGAATAATTAAAATTATAGATTTCAAGTGAATTTCAATGATGAAAGATGAAAAATGCAACCTATATGCACTTTCACTAATGTAAGATTTAGAAACCCTAGATGCAAATCAACTAATGCAAGACCTAATACAAAGTTAAAATTAGGCTAGATCTAAGACTATGATGCACTCCAAATCAGAAAAGAAGGTTTTCTAAAGGTTAGATTCATCAAAATAAAATGAGGGGAATAGAGTGCTCCACCTTTTAGGAGATAGAACACAAAGGTAGGGTTTTAGGACCTTTCCATCTATTTCCTTCGAGTTTCATTCAAGGAAACCTTAGAGATCTCAATCTAGGGATGGAATGAGAGAAATATATTTGCAATAAGGTGTCCTAGGGTGTGATTAAAGACAATAAGGTGTTTCACCACCAAGAGAAGGCTTGGAAAGACAATAAATATAAATGACATGCAAAACCTAATGATATAACCTAGAAAATGAACTCAAATTAGAATAATAAACTGGAGATAAAAAGAGGTGCACTTTGAAAGCTAAAAATGCTCAGAACAAGGTTTGAAATCCAAAAAATATAAATTTTAAAGCACAATGGGACTCATATGCCAGTAGGGGTGATTTAGTACCAATTTAGGGTTTTGGGCCAAAACCAAGATCTACAACTAGTAAACCAAGATCTACAAAAAGTGCTTGAAATTTGGTATACTAGGACTCATAAGTCACAAGTGACAATTTAGCCCAAGTATCAGGGTTGATCTAAAACTCTACTATCCTCTAATGTTCTTGTGTAGATTCTCTCTTATCAAATCTTTGAGTCTAAAACATTGAATTGCAACTTTTAGGTGGCTTTCCGTGATCTCACAATGTAGATGACAACTTTTGCAACTTTTTAACTTTCTCAAATCTTTCTCTTCAATGGATATTCAACCTAAATCTATAAATCATACATCAAAGAGAGGGAAATTTTTTGGTTTGTTAGAAGATAGTGGGTTTCTTTGGTCAAACCCCATTTTGGTAATCAAACCTTGAAATGAAATGAAATCAAAAGAAGGAATAATGAATAAACAAGTAAGCTATGTTGCAACTCACCAAACCCTTGAAAAAAAGGCTATAATCTTGTAATTAATGGGTAGTATTGATGTAGATCTTGAATATTGATTTTATGTTATGGATCAAGACTTGAATGCTTGATTGAATCATAAGAACCTACATCACAAATGTTAGCTCTAAAGAAAACATGATGCATGATGACTTTGACATCATGCTTGAATCTTGAAAGTACATGTCCAAAATTCTTGATAATCACTCTTGAATTCTCTTGAGTGCTCTTCAATTGATATAATTCTTGAATTATCAGTTCACACTTTCTCATGAAATTTTCTAGGAGAAAATAAGTGAAATGACCTTGTATTTATACTTGTTTATGCCAATTTTTTAAAAATTACAACACTACAAGATGACATTAGATCTAGGAGAAGAAAATATTGACAAGAATTTTAATTCAAAATAGGTCCAAGCTAAATGGGACTCATAAGCTAGTTGGGGTATATGAGTCCTAGTAGGCTAAGCTTGGGACACAATTTTCAAGAAATTCATTTTTTTTGCTAAATTCAAATTTAGGTCCCGAAACTTCAATGGGACCCATATGCCTAAGGTGGAGTATGTGTCCTAGATCACCAAATCTAGGCCATACAATCCAAAATCATTAAATTATGATTGTTCATTAGATATATTTTGGGATTATCCTTGAAAAGATGTATTAAATAGGGCTTTTGGATGCAAAATAGGACCAAATAAGGCATAAAAAAGCTCAGTATTAGTAGGGAGGACCTAAAAAAGTGTAAAAATTTAGAGGGATGCATTTTTCTACACTAAATTTAGCCCCCACTTTAGTGAAAGGAGGAACTTGCTTCAAACTCACACTAAAGTAAATAATCTTTCATCAAGAGGGGTCCAAGTGTACCAATGCTAGTAAGATAAGATGCAACAATCAAGGTGGTTGTGCAAGCCCCCAATATCAATATCCTATGACAAACCAACAAAGGCTTTACTAATTTCAAGCTCTAATATGGTTGATCTTACCTTTTAAGCCTTATCTCTTTCTCCTCATAAGGTATAATCCTCCCACTTGACCACCAAAGCTCATTTATGTCTTTCAATATTTTCCTAAGTCTTACATTTTTGGACATCAATGGTTGCTATTTACTTATTTCTCCTTTCATCTCTTTATCTCAAACATTAATCCTTCCTCTGGATCCTCAAAATCTCATCTCTAGATTTTGAGCATCAAAATTTCATCTTTTACCTTTGTTCCTTCTAGCCTTCACTCCTTCCTTTGAAAATATGGCTAAGTGTTAAATTTTTGGAATTTAGGCTTTGGACTTACCCTTTACCTCTTACTTTTCTTTGGTAATAGGTAGCTCTTCTCTCTGACCTTTGAAGCCTAAAAAGGGTGACCTTTTTACACTTCACAATTCACTTCTTTGACCTTCTCTCTTCATTTGTTCTAGCAAGCAGTATGAAGTAGGTTCGATCCCCAATCCTTGAAAAAGATGCTATTTTCATATCTCTAGAACATTTAATTCTTTGGAAAAAAATTTCTTTTGGTCTTGATTCCTATATCATTCAATAGATTTGGCATGTTTTCTAGGAGACACCATTAATGCTCAGATCACTTCCTTAGCTACATGTTTCAAATTTTGGGCTTCAAGGACAATATTCAATGCATTCTTTTATGTCTATAAGTGGATTTTGTGTGAAATATACTCATTTATTGCTACTATTTTGTCCCTTCTAATGGATCCATGCCCATATCCCTGATTTTATGAGGGAATTTGGATGTACTTTCAAGAATATATTTATGGAAAGGGTATGGTGTGTAGGACTTGGTTTATCGAGGCACTCCTTCTAGCATGAATTTCATGAGAAGAACTTTCCTTGATCAAGTCTCCTAATTGATAACATTAGCTAGGTTAGGTTTGGGTTGTATTCATCCAAGTTATGTTTGATCTATAAAAGTAACACTTGTATTCTTTTTGCAAGTTCTTCTTTTGGGCTCCTGTCATAGTTTTCTTTAGTAGACATTGTATTCTACATTCTTCTATTGTAAAATTTTTATTTATGCCATATATTAATTAAATCTACCTATCATCACAACTATTTCATGCATTTTTGAGTAAATTTCTTTACCTTCATGTCTAAATATGTACATCTTAGTAGGTTTTTTGGTGTATTGGGAAATTTGAAGCAAAGAATGAACAAATTCTATCTTGGTGTATCAACTTCATTTCTATTTCATGTTATCCTTCTATCTCCTTTCCTTACGAGTTCTTAGAGTACAATAGTGATAGGTTTTCATGTTTTGGGTTGGACCAAATCATTTGCACTTAGATTAGAAGAGGAATCCAACCTTCTTCGAAGACTCATCCTCATTTGCACAATGTCCCACACCTTGATTTTGTTTCCATTTTTTCATTGGAACATTGAATTCCTTGTTTAGTAGGGCGTAATTTTATGTGACAACAATTTTCAGAACACCTAATGGGACAATGAGTTTCAATCCACCTTGTTGAGAGAGTCGTACTTCTCTCAGCAATTCAACCTTGAAGAGGCACTCAAACAAAGTACCTAGAAACTCTATGTTCAACCTAAACATGAGGAGAATGAGGACAAGTGTTTAGGTTATTTTGGCACTTGCCTCAATCCAAACCCCATTTTGGTGTTTCTAGCTCCACAAATACCTATATATATCGAAAATAGACAAGAAACAAAGTAAACTATATGAGACATGTGATAAAATCAAACTATTCAATAGAGGATATCCATATCATGAATTAAATAGATGACTAATAAAAGTAAACATTGCTATAGAAGAAAAATCGTATCATAAATAAGTAGACAAGATAACAATGCTAGGAAAAAGACAAGATAAGATAATATAACAATAAAAAATTAGGTCAATAGTCTATTGCTCCCTCTTGGATTGATAGACTTGATGTTGAATTCTTGTAAGAGAGCCTTGTCTTTTGACAAGAAATGGATATGATAGAGGCTTGTCATGAAAAAAAGATGAAGAAGAGAAATAAGTGAGAGAAATTTAGATAAAAGGAGAGTGAGAATGAATAAAAATGAAAGTGAAAGGATGGTTTTATGAAGTTGCATGGTGTGAATAGTTTTTTCACTTGAGATTTTTCCATGACGATGTGTTTCATGGGAAAAGTTCACGATATTCCCTCATTTACATTGAGAAATTTTTGGGATGCTTACATGCCATGGGGACATGCACAAAATACATAGGAATCCAACTAAAAAACTTGTAATAAATGGTGTTGTAGACTACTAATGCTTCATCAATTTCCCTATGGAGTTGGAATCGATTCATACAGTTCTTTTTATAAATGCAATTGGGTTCCATAAATGTAGTGGGCTAAATGTGCATGTGTGAAATCATCATGAAATGATAAATGTGTAGAGTTTAGATAAGGATTAAACAAGAGTATAGAAAAATATATCCCATTGGACCACTTTTGATCTGATTAATACAATGAATATCAGAGTTATATTTGTGTGATGTTATTTTTTTGTTAACAAATGTATGATTAGATAAGTATGTGTGTGATTGCATTGGTTTTCATCTTTATATTACTGATTCTAGGGTATAAACTAAAACACTTAGAAAATAGTTGGGGCTCAATTTTTTTTTTTTGTGTTCCCTCACATTTATTGCTAACAAGGTGAAAAAAGTGGGTTGACTTATTTTTTCTTATTTATGCATGTTTACATATATATGTATACACATAAGACAAAAAATATGGTAGCATGTATATACCTCCTATAAGATGCACCATTGATAAAGACATAGGTTGTTAAATGGGTTGTGCAAGTGGCCTTAATATTGCATAATAAGAGGGGAAAACAATAAATAATTAAGAAAAAATTAAATATTTTGAGCATAAATTTAATTTCAAATAATTTATACAAAATAAGTTAACATTATATTCTCAATAAATTGATATTGAAATTTTCTCCATCCCAATGAATATTTTTTCAACTTCCCATAAAATTTGTTTCTAAAAAAAAATTGACTAATTTGTAGAAATGGAACATAAAGTCATTTTTAATGTCTTGGGAGTTTCATAATGTAGCAAGCACCAATACATACCCAATAAAAGCCTTAATTAGTGGGAACCTTCATCACATTCAAACTTCAAAGGTGAATATGAAACCATAAATGCCAAATCTCACTTCATTTGGCTGATACCACATAATCTACATTTGCTAATAGATAGAAATGAAAACACTAAATTATGTATTTATTATTTTCCAATTATTTTAAATAATACACATAAACCACAATAAAATTTTGGAAATACATGTATGATATTGTTTTTGTGCCAAACTATTCATCAAATTTTTTGTTTTTTTCAACCAACTAAATTTTTTAAAGATACTAGAAAAAATAGCAAGAATTTTTCTATAAATACAAAAAATATTAGAGTGCCTTTACTTTTTGGTTCTACATGATTTTAGAAGTGAAATATATATAAATATTAAATATTATCAATTCTTAGAAATATTTCAATTTTCATTGTGTAATGAATGAAAATATGAGTGTTTTAATCATTGTAGCCCAAGGGCCACATTTTTTGATGTATTTTTTTAATTGATCACCTACACCAAATATATGATTTTATATTTTTCATACATATTCACAATGGTATGTGCAATCATATGTGACAAAATCTAGCTCTTTTATTATGCTATGAGCTTTTCATTGTTATATACAACCAATTCTACAAGGAATAATTTGACACTATTACTGCATCTCTTTTTTTGTTGAGGAATTTGTCAATAGCTTTCATTCCTTGTGTATGATTTTACTTTTAAATAAGAACTTTGAACCCTAAGAATATACCACACCCCTCTCAATTTGAACAAATTCCATACATTAAGTATCTATTAATGAAGAGAAATTAAAATATTAGAATTTGGAGTTAACTTTTCAATAATCTAATCTTTTACTCTGAACATACATAACTAGTAGTTGCATGTAGTTACATACAATGATGAGCCGATAGGTGGAGGGGAACACCAAATGGAAGTGATTTGTACACACTGAGGACATATAAAGAATAAAACATCAATGTCACCATTCAAAGTAGTAACTAACAAAGGCATCCACGAAGTTGGATATATGTCATAGCAGATGAATACAACATAGTTAAATAATGACACATTGTATGTAGTGGTGGACGATGCATTTCCCCTATGTGCAGATATGTATGTATGTCATAGTAAATACAAACACTATTGATACATAGTGTTGCATCCTTGTAGTATGGAACATCCCACAAAATGTAAACCATAAATGTAGCAGTATTGGTTGTAACAAACAATAGAGTATTTTGGGGACAACACCTTCTAGAAGATTAAAACAATACAAACCTTTTAACAACACATTTTCAAAAATGAAACAATAGAGCCTAAGGAAGAGAATGACAATTAACAATTCCTTGTAGAAAGAAACATAAAATATATATCGCTAACTATTTTATTGTATTGCAAGCATAGCCAAAAAAAAAGATCCATAAATCAAATAATATTGTTTTTAGTAACAATATTCACAAAACAAAAAAATTTGCAGTAACAAATAGGCACGTGCAAGATTATGATGGTTCAAAAAGTGGTGATATTATGGGTATGTGTAGGTTATGTGGCTAACCACCTTTTTTTTTACCCAAAATTGATTAAATGAAATGAGTTTTTAAAGGATATTCTCAGCTTTCCACCAATATAAATTATGCTTTACTTTGAACTTAATAAATAATTATTATTCATTTTCTATTTGAATTATGACTAAAGTCCTAATTGATAGGTTGATTGAAAAACATCTATAACTTTCAAAAAATATCACATTTTTTTAATCCAAAACATGCATCACATTCTATGCTTCGCATACTATAGGATTAAAAAATAAAAATTCATGAAGTTTTGACCAAGTTAAGGTGGTACATACAATTTTTATAGTTTATAAAAGTTGTAATAAAAAATTCATAATTAATTATTTACTTGGAAAAAAATTACAAAAAAATATGCATTGCATCTGGACATGATTCCTCTACTTATATCTAAAATATTATAAAAAAATATTATCTTTTTATTGTGGTTAGGGTGGTCAGATAGACACCTACTTCTTAATTTTCCCCTGAAATTTAAGTCTCCATTGAAATTTCAAATTTTCACCAAATAGAGTTTTTTTTGTTTTAATAAGCCTAGTAGTTTAGAAACTACATTCAATTTACTACAAATTCTATTCTTACATATTTATGAAATAATATAGATAACTTATTCATTTTTTTACATCAAGTTGCCTAACTCTAATTTTTCTGAATGTTTTTCCACTTAAGGGCTTGTTTTTTTTTATGATGATCCTTTACATACCCAAACATATGAAAAAATATAGACTATTCATCAACACCAACTTGAAAATGCAACAATATATTAACATAAACTGTATAACATCAAATATTTTACTGCATTTCAAAAACAACCAAAAAAAAAAGTCATAAATCAAACAATATTGGTTTCAACACTGAGCAAGATGGAAAATCCCACAAAAGACAAAAATTCACAGCAACAAATCCATGCAAAAACTATATTCTGAGTATTATATGGAAAATTGATGTTGTTAGCTCTCAAAAATGCAGGCAATGATACCTCAAGAGGCTACCAATCTCTTGATACGTTTTAGGGTAACATAACAAGATTTGAAATAATTAAACCTTCTACTCTTCAGGTGTTGCTAGACCTAGGTGGGTGTACCTAAAATGGATGAAGCAGACTTAACCTATGATCTTCTTTCTTCCAGTGATTTATCCATGATGGCAGATGGAAGTGGACAAAATGGAACCAAACTTGATAGCAATAGCAAAAGAAATTTTCTAATGTAAATCCTAAAAAATGTTCAATAAGCAGATGTAAAGAAACTGAATGAATTCAAATGACGAAATTACAGAGACCAATGCCTTATTGGGTATGCGGAGTCAAATGAAATAGAACTAGACAATTTATTCTGGCAGAAAATCAAATTGATGGCATATGATCTATTTATAACTTGTATAAACATGCAAGATTTTGACCACTAAGCTCTACTTTAATAATCCAGATGAAATCCTTCCTGATTACTGTGATCAACAAAAAGGATTTAATCTCTTCTTGAGAGAACCAATAGATTAATCACACAGATACAAAAAATGTGCACTGGTAAACTGAAAATAAGCTTGTTACTTCAATTTAAATAACCAGAAAGAATCAATTTGGAGACAGCTTAGCAATACTTTTCAATAAACTCAACATACAATTGATACCAAAAATAAATTGCCACACCAGCTGAATTTCATTGAAATCGCCATTTGAAAACATGCACCATAGTCTCTGACATGAGAAAATTATTGTACTGTATCCATCTCTACCTACTGCCTCTAATCTAAAATTTGATGTTATCTCTTACAATCGGGGTGCATATTTATACACCAACCATCATGAAATAAAACACTTCGAGATCATGTTAGCCATCATAGAATTTAGGAAAAACCATGTTGGCCTTCAACAACATATAGAAATTTATTAATCATCAGTGAACCAGTCACTAAGAAAATGTAGCAGTATGATGAAGCAAATTATAACGTTGATCATTGTCATCCCGTGTTCCTCTGTTCATCGTCATGACCATCTGTTTCCCATGTTGAAGTCAAGAGGCATCGTTTTGTCCCTTTATGTCCCAATTGTTGTCACTGTGACTTTCAAAGTCAGGGAGACGTTATGTATAATTCCACTTGTTTTACCGAAAGACCACATGACCAAAACCTGTCACCGTGACTTCAAACTATCGGGGAGACATCTTGTAGATCATTATATCACACTAAAAGCCATCATTGGAGCTAGTCAGCAAGACACGACAGGCTCGCCGAGACTATACTCTGAAGTGCATAAGTCTCACCGAAGTGTTTTGTTTTATGTTGGTTGGTGAGACCCATCAATGTCGGGGAGACCTCACAGAGATACTTTATGTCATACCAAAGCACCCCAAGCACACATGATCACCGAGAGAAATCCAACACTTGGCCAAAAGCTATTCATAAGATATTGTCAGCAAGACCCAACAGGTTCGCTATGGCTTAAATCGATATCGTAACTCTTGTCGAAAAGCTCATCCATCATATCAGTCAGAAAGACAAGGGAGTTTCACTATGACATTGTATCGAAGATAATCTCTCACCCATAAGTCCATTCCCCCACCATCGGTCAGTGAGACAATAAGGTCTCGCCAAGACCCAATTCCAAAAACTATGACTCAGGCTAAAGTATATTCATATGAGCAAGTCGGTAAGACATACCAAGTTCATTATAACATTACATCGACACCCAAACTCTTGCCGATATATGTATCCTCCTCGGTCGCCGAAACAACATGAAAGCCATGCCAATAATTTCCAGTGAGTAAAATCCAATCACCGTGACGCAGGAAACGTCTTGCCGATAGGCAACACAAATGTTTACAAGCAGAAGAATGGATCAGGGAGACCTTAATGTTGTCACGCCAATAGGAACAAGAATGTGAAAAATGCAGACCCGATGGATTAATGAAAAATATAAGCAGAATGTCATGATGGAAGGGAAGATGTGCCTATGATAAGGACTCATATGGGAACTCAGGGGGATGAAAATTTGTGAAATTAGGCAGAAATTTACAGTCCCAACAGATGCCACCATTGATTGGAAGAATGGACAATATATTATCTTTAAAAGGTAATACATTTATGTGAAATCTTAGAGTATAATTGAAATTCCAAATAAGTATATTTACATAAGCCATGTAGAACCTTATGAATAAAGATATATTTGCATCCACACAATTGTGTTGAAAATTGATACAAAAATTTGACACTATATTTATTTTATTTTATTTGTAATCATTGTCAAAGGTCATTTACAAAACATTACTTCCTCAAAATTATCATATTGCAATGTGAAATAGATTTTTTTTGTTTCGAGTATGGTCTACAAAAAATTAAAGGAAATGTGAAGTTTAGTGCAATGAATATATGTTACTAGTACACAATCTGTAAAGTAGGGAAAATAAAGAGTTCTATAATTTATAACAAATAATATGCAATGCTTGTGCAATAAAAAGCATTAAATAAATAATATGTAGGCATACCTTATGGATGCAATGGGATGTAGCATGGAAAAAAGAAAAGAAGGCCTACTCTCCACCCTACCATATTGGGTCATGCAGCCACATGGGCTATCACCAAACCCCCGAGCAAGAACATACATTGGCCACCACTATTATCAATGGTCAAAACCAATGTTTCAACACTTGATATTTTTTGCTTAATATATGTTGTTTCTAGATATTTGATTGTGTGTGAGTTTGTGCATGCACAAATAAAAACATAATCAAATATCCAGTAACAACAAATCTTAAGCATTTTGGATTATGGAAATATCATAGCATTAACCTAGAAATTTTATTTAGTTGCAATCAGTCTTTTACATTTTGAAAAATATATATAGTTTTATTGTTTATGACAAACAATTTGACATGTAGATGTAAAATAATAGATGGAATAAAGGACATATAGCCTTACCTTCTATCTAAATAGAATGTAGTCACAACTTGTGCACCATGCCAAACATGTGATTGCAAAGCTATTTAGTATTGTGGAGATGTGTATCTACACTTCAGAACGTTTGTAGTCCAAAATGGTTTCAATCAAATGTAGTTAGAGACAAGGAAAACTTGAATTTCAGGGCAACGAGCATGTGTCATTGGTAGACAATATCTAAATTAGGAAATATAAAAAATCTCTATAGTTTATAACAAATAATATATAATGTATTTACAATACAGAAAAGATCATATAAACAAGATGCATGCATACCTTCTATAGAGAGTAGGAGACAATATGTGTACAATTATAACTTACATATAATTCTTTTTTGGCACCTACCAATTTTGTTCAGCTGAAATTAGTGTCATCCATTTTTAAAAATATATATAGTTGTAGCATTTGTGACAAATAATTTCTGATGTAGTTGTTAAAGAAGATATGGAGTAAAGGATATATAGACTTACCTTTTATATAAATGGAATACAATTACAACTAGGACACCATGGGAAACTTGTGAGCACGAAGCTATTAAGAATTGTCTAGATCTGTAGTAACAACTGAAAATATTTACATTGTATTTTTTCAAGAATCTGATATAGTTAGACACAAATGGTTCAAAGGAGAGAGCAATAGAAGCGACATCACTGAGAAAAGGACAAGAAGGTAGTTTGGTAAAAATTAAATATAAATAATATTTGGTTGAGGAAGGAATAGGAAGGAATCCATGTTTGTCATTGGAGGAAAGGGGAAATGTAGGGAAAGAATTGAATAACAACTTCTCTTATCAATCACTGTAGAAGTAAAACCTTGGCTATTTTAACATAAATGATTGCAACTGCACTATGGAGGGAATGAGAAGGAAGGAAAATTAGGAATGGTGGGTATTCTAAATGCATTGAAATGAAAAGGAAAAGGTGAAGTGGTATAGTTACCGTCAATAATAGAAACATTTTATCATGATCGGAATGTAGGAAATTGTTGGATCTGATCTTATTCTTTGATTCGAACTCCATTATAGTTTTTAGAATGAAGCCTAGAGTATCTATCAAAAGAGAATGGTGGATATATGCGTATTCTTGATACTGATTTAACACAAGAGAGCTGTGAACATTAGTCCTTTCCTTTCTTTAGTTCCAATATCTATTGTATCTCTCTCTAGTGTCAAACCTTGAGATTTATGTATTGTTATTGCTCAAGCCATTGTCAACCTGAGTTTCCTTCAACTGCCCCATGTGATCGGGGGAATTGGGATAGCTCTTGGATTTTCTTGATCCCATTTTGGGCCAATGTAGTTTGGGAAGTGCACAACAAAATAGTCAGGAAGTTTTTGTTTAGCACCCCTAGCATATACGATAGCCCTGACTAAACCTAATGATCCATTAACCAAGCAAGTTCCCACCCAAAGATTAGTTGTCAACATTACTTGTTGTCCAATTACAATTAAGAGCTCTACTTGAATCTATTCATCATTTCCATAATCAAGTGTATTTTGTTGAGAAATTTCAACAACACTAATTGAAATGGGAATTTTTAATTGTTGAAGCATTTTTGTATTATGCAAGGAAACCAACCTATTTTTTCGAAATAAGTGGATAACTTCATAAAACCCCTAGTTTTCCTTACCTAAAAGAATGGAATTTATTCAGTTCATAAGATTTTTCAAATTAGATTGGGATGTTTGAAAGTTTCTAGTATTCAAAAGGAGTGTACGAAATTTTTGTTATCTATTGGATTGTCCATGCAAGTGAAAGATAGTATCAAGGTGACAAGAATATTAAAAGTGTGGAAAAGATCCAACACTGTGGAGTGAGAAGCATAAATAGGCCTGTCCAAAATACGAGGTAACTATGTCAAGTCACCCACAAGTATAATAGAGACACCACCAAATGGTTGCATATGTCTAGCAAGGAATGCTTGTGATAATTAACTATCTATTTTAAGAAACAACTTGGGCCCTAGGAAGCTCATTCCATCAATTAAGATGTACTTAATATGTTTGAAGTCCTCTTGAAATATGGTCAATGGTTTTCCTTTCAATGGATTTCTATCTCTAATTGGTGTCCAAAGAGTTGTATGAACTATGGAGGCACAAATATTATAAGCAACCACCCTCATTGGCACCAAAGCAAGCAAAGGATTCATTCCCTGATTCAGTGATGTATTTAGTGCCCTTTGGATTTTTTCAATAAGAAACAATTTATCTATGCCAAAGATTCCTTGAATGATCATACGCAATGGTGAAAATGAAGATGGGTGAAGATGGTGTTGTTCAATGATATTCAAAGCAAGATTTTGCTTAAGAGATAGTTGATGGAAAATTATAGGTGCTCTGAATGAGCAAAGAGTGTCTTCAGCTATATGCAATTTACTTGTTGAAATGAAATATTCAACAATGCTATGTAGATTCTTTGGAACATGGTGTGCATCCCATTTGTGATGTAGATCAAAGTCTCATCTACCCAATAGTTGTAGTTGGTCAGAGAAAACATTGTTTTAGCACCAAGCCGAGATAGAAACTCCCATTCATATTCATCTATGGGAGGTAGAGACTGGGTGCTATCAATATCACTATCACCTTCCCCTTCAACAACTAGGGGAGAAATAGCTGTATTGACATGCCAAGGGTCATAATCAACAACATAAAATAACCTCCAGTTTTGTGTTATGATTTCTCTCATGAGGTCTATGTCTACCTCAACATTTTAGAAAGGCTTGTATAGTAGCAATTTCAACCAGAAAAATGTTTCAAAGGTATCACTTTGCTCCAAGGGGTAATCTTGACTAGTGGGTAAACAATGATGATAGTAGGTAGTGGTCAAGGACGCTAGCACCCACCTTTGCAATTTTTTTGATATGTATACAATTGTGAAGATTGAATAAGAGATATTGTCTCCATTTCAATTGGTGGGTAAGTGCACCAAGATGGTTCCCAAAAAGGGGGCTTAAGTGGCCACTTTTTTTCTGAAATAACGAAATGCTGACATTGGACATGAAATTGAGGATAGTTATACTCAAAATTTTGAGATGGAACAAAAACAAGGATCAAAGTGCTTTGAGTATACTTTCTAAACTACTAATTTATTTTGAAAATGGTTGATATTAAGGGGTTCAAAAGAGGAATGTACATAGATTGGTGTTGTTTTTGTCAGAAAAACATAACATAGCAACTCTTGTACGACCTGAGCACGGTGAAATTTTTGTAGTAGTTTTAAAATCACTGTAGTAATAAGTTAGCTAACAGTATCTAGTTGATGCACAATTTTTCTGATAATTTTTTAATGAATATTTTATTTTTTACTAATTTTCTAAGTGGGCATTTCATGAAAATCGGAATTTTGGCCGTGCTCCCCCTAAATTTTTTTGAAAATAAATGTTTTTTTTTCTTTTGTTTTTTTAAATTATAGATTGGAGTTTAGTTTCTAAAAATGTAATTTATTTTAAATTTTGATGAACGGTTAATTTATAACCAAAAAAAAACCAAACACTGCCATTTTCCAAAAACCAGACATACAAACAAAAGAAATTATGGATGAAAGTCTTAACATTGTCAAAAGGTGAAAAAAATTACATCGTTGGATAGCTAAGAGAGAACCTAACATTACCCATGTTTTTTATTTTGTTGATATTTAACTAGATGCAATCTTGATGGTGAGCACGAACCCAATTATGTGAAAAATTGTAGAATTTGCAAAAACACATCTCTGGCCTTGTTGGGAATGCCCTCCAACCATTGGGTTGGTATTCCAAGGAAAATAATTTCACTTTTTTCTTTTTTTTTAATGCAAAATAATGCGAGCACATTATAACGCACTCGCGTTATAACGCAAGCGCGTTTTGTAAATTTTTTTTCAAAAGTGGCCAGAAAATTGGTACCCAACTTCATGCACCGGCCCTGGTATTTACATGTAACAATGAATATAACCACATGAAAGCTCCTCACCATGATCAACTATTTTCAAACAGTGAAATTTCTATCTACTAACGTTCAAAGATAGGAAATGCCAGCTTGAGATGAGAAGGGGAAACTTTTGCAACATATGGCATGTTTCTTTTGCACTAATGTCACAATTTGCAACCAATTTCATCATGAATTTTTGATAGGAAAGAAAAAATTTATCCATAGATGAATCTATATTTACAAGCCTCTACAAGATATCAATATAGCTTTCAAAAAAAATTTAGACTTTGATAAATATTTGGAAATGTAGTTCAACACAATTTGTCTTGACAAGACTAGCTGGAAATCAAAGTTTTCTTGCCAAATTGTAAGGATATCAGAGTTGTGGATATCTTAAACATGCTCATCATTTCTTGCTAACTTATAGGATTTTTTCAATTCACTATCAATTACCAATGTTAATGATGGTTGTGTATTCCATAGAGCTTTGTAGTGGCATTGCAATTGGTGGCCTTTTTTCCTAAGGAAAGTGTATTGATTAAACTTGGTATTCCTCTATACCGTATTCAATAGTTGTTAATAATATACCATTGGATCCATGCAAGAAATTTGCATATGATTAAGCAAGCATGGGTTCTCCAAAGATGAGTGGTGAATTGTTGATACTAGATAATCTACGGAATGAGGGTTCCATGTTGAAACATAGCGATCAAATAATTTTTTTTCCTATTGAAGCTCATGTGGGTTGGACCAATCAAGCATGTCCATATTTGAGGCACCTAGAAGCCACAAGAAACTATGGACATGTGTTGATCCATGGTGTTGTAATTCATACATATACCAATAATCCTTTGTGTGGAAAAGCCTCTCAATAAACTCTTCATAGAAAATAGTAAACCAAAAGTGCATGTACAAGGTTGTTATGTGTGGGTTATGTACAAAATTTTCTATGAAGTGTCTTCAAGAGTATGGCATATGCAACTAGGCATGATAATCAATTACCCTATGCAAAACAGGCCATTTTGTGTCTACAAAGCTCAAAGTGAAAAAGAGAGTTGGTGTACCAAGTTGGTGGATCATTGTTGCAAGCTCTTGCTAGCACTTTCCCCAATACGGGCATGTTACTCACAAATATGTGCCAAATCGAACAAGTTGGTTTGACATCTAGGTGTCTGGTACATCCTGTAGCAAATTGTCACAAAGAAACAATAGATTTTTGGATCCTTTCCTCCACGTTTGTTTTCATGAAAATAGAAGCTCACGGTTGGCCTTGATGTCTTATTATCAAATTGTAAAGGTAATATCTAAATCTGACATGCCTCCCAAATCTATTATCATAGTATCTCATCAAGTGCAATGCATATTCATGTAAGTGAATCTGTATGCTTCTTAATTGTATGGGTATTGTTGTTCCAGTGGGGAATTTTTTTGGAAAAACCATGCTTAATAACCCTTTTATATTATATTCATTGATAGGGCTAGAATTTATCTCAGGCTAAGGATAATAATTTTGACTAATTTATTTAATTTGCAAGCCATTTGTAATTGCCTACAATTCATGAGGAGTTTTTGGCATCAATGGAATAAATGATGGCGATTCCTCAAGTTCAGCTTCGTCATCAACATCACTTTTTGGAGTTTTCATTAGTTTAGTTGTGTTATATGTTGGTTTTGTCATTGTGTGGAGAAGATCAGAGATTTTAGTACTTATAGGAGGTAAACAATTTAAAGAATCGCAATCTATTGCAACATCACTATAGTATGGTTCATTCTCAATTTTGTGTATTAATGCAGCCAAGACATTATGTTTGTCAACATAGCAATCATAGTTCATCCCCTGAAAGTTAGTTCTTCACACATTCATCACTTCAAGATCATGTAGGTGACATGGTAAAAAAATTGCAATGAGCATGATGTATTTAGGGAAGCTTATTATATGGCCACTATATTTTTATTGGCCTCTTCTAGCATGGGTTACTTGCAAAACTAGAGCAACTCTCGCTATAAGCATTTCTTCAACTTGAGTAAGCTTTACAAAGATGAGAGGTTGTGCACATGGATCCATCATGTTCAATAAATTGAATCTATGAATGCCATTTTTAGAAGCACAAAACAAACACATGATTCCTATAGTGTATACTTGTAAGGAAATCAAAGGTGCAGAAACACTTTCCTAATGCCAAAACCACATGGAAGAATGCAATGCAAGGCTTCTAATTTTTCAAATTGCAATCTAATTAAGACACATATGAAATATATACATAAATAGAGCAAATACATAAAGACAACTGAAACAACAAATTTTACGTGGGAAACCCTTACAGGAAAAAACCCACCACACCAAGCTGTATCTCATTGTATTACAGTAACAAAATTACATACAATCAGAAAGACAACTTTCTGGTGTTAGTCATAGTAGCTTATTCTCACTGATCAACTAGTTACAGAAATGTTCTCAACCAATTCGATAAACTCATTGTCCTTGTCTCAACCCAATTGATCTACTTTAAAACTAATCTCATTCTGTTTTTCCAACTATGCATCCTTATCCGCCGTGGCCAACCATAGACAGTTTCCATTCGAGCCTTGATTTTTTCCTATATGCTATTTTTTTTTAGTGTTGCAACAGATGCATAAAATCAATCATCATCATGCTTTAAAACTGCTTCCTTTGATTGGTCCACGAAGCTCCACATAGGATAGTCAGATTGGTCAAGAGCGTTCAACTTTGTTGGCATATCAATGAGACACACGCAATGTCTCCCTGATGCCACAAAGTTTCTCTACCGGAATCGCTATAGCTTCCATGAGTTGGAAAGATGCTATAACGAATGTATAAGTCACAACAAAACCAACGATGTCCACTTCGATCCTATCAACAAAGGTTTTCCTTATCGGCGTGACTCATATCGAATGGAAAAAGTCATATCAAAACCAGAGAATCCATTGGCAAGACATACTGAGGTCGCCATGACCTTATGTCGAAAACTTCAAGTCATGCCGGCATGAGCCATTTGGCATGACTATCACTCTTCGGTGAGACTCAAATCGAATCAGAACTTCCACCGATCGTCACACTATCGCCATGACATTTCACCGAGCTCCATCATGTCTTACCGACTCGGCAAGACATAAGCCCTTTCACCAAGACGTTTCTCCAAGCACCCAAAGATAACCTGAAGACTTCTATCGGCAAGACTTAGCTTCATCGCTAAGACATCTCCCCGTGACCCATGAGTTACATCAACATTCACCTTGACACCCGAGAGAAGTCTCTGTCGATGAGACATTACATACTCGCTGGGACATCTCACCGGATCCCTAGCATTAGCCCGACGTCGGTGAGACTTACACCATTCGTTGAGACTTCTCCCCGACACCCGTGAGCAAGCCCGATAATATCAACTATCGCCAAGAGTTCTTCTGATCGCCAAGAGGTCATGCCGAACTCAGAAAGTCATAGCGATAGACTTTATTTGGCAAGACATCAACTCTGTCACAACGAATTTTCCCTTTAGGAGTTCCATGTCAGTAAGGATTGAGGCACATATTCCAACAATACTCACACTCTCATGTTGGCATAGCTTTCCTTGCAAACACTACAAACTTTCAAATCAGACAAAGCATCAATTCGCTGATAGGACTGCATTGTAGTGTGAAAAGAATCACTAAACATGTTACTTGGGTAGTGGGTGGTCATTGATGTGGATGTAAATCCATTCTCAATAATAGTTTTTTGAGGTCTACAACAACCTATTGTGGAGGCACCTTCACTAGGAAGGTTTTGTGGAAGCTAGCAAGGGATGCGGGGTGTAGGGCTACAATATTCAACAAGTTTTTCCAACAAGCCTGGTTGTAATTATAGTGTGCATGTCTAGTTGGGTGGGCCCAATTTAGGCTGACCTATGGTGGCTCTTTGTTGGAAGCATTTGGCTCGATGACCTATCCAAATCTGGTCTCTATGGCATGCATAATAAAGTTGGTTTCTTTTGCATTTTGCTACATTTTAGGGTCCAGACTTAATGCAAGGTTAGAACTTAAACAAGGATGAGGGCCCTACAATCAAATTATGAGGAAAATAATAAAATTATTGCAGAAAAACACTTAAAGGGAAAAGACATAAGTAAATAGGTGAAGCTAATCAAATATATAATAAAATAGTGAAAGGTAGATAGGAACACTCAACAATGTCCTATGGAAAACAATGTAAATTGTATAACATTAACTATTTTATTGTGTTTCAACCATTGAAACAAAATAAAAAACCATAAATTGAGGGCCCTACAATAATAATACAAGGAAAATAATAAAATTATTCTAGACACCAACATAAAGGGCAAAGACATAAGTAAAGAGGTCAAGCTAAATGAATATGGAACAAAATAGCCAATGGTAGATAGCAACACTCAATAATGCACTATGGAAAACAATATAAAATATCTAACATTAACTATTTTACTGTGTTATAACCATTGACACAAAACAAAATCCATAAATGAAACAATATTGGCTCCAATAATGCCCTAGTGGGCAAACTCACAAAACAAAAGAATCCACAGTAACAAAGCCATGCAAAAAAAAAGAAAACCCATAGATGCAAAAATTATTATTTTCAACAATGGCTTATGGAGAGCAACCAAAGAATACATATATGCATATGTATATGTAAATGTATCTATCCATATACAACACATTTTCAATGGAGACTGTAAGGAAGGGAAGTTACTATGCATTTTTTGGAGGATGTAACATCGATTTTGCTTATGCCTATGCATAGTTCCTTCCTTCCTTGCACCCCCAATCTAAAAGAACTTCACTTGTTTCATTGTATGTCTATACACATATACATATACATATACATATGCATACATCACGATGAAGCCAAAAAAGTGCTTAAAAACTCTAGCTTAAAGAGGAACAGTGCAACCAATGAACAAATAGGAAATATAAAATGAAATAGAACAAAGAAACACCTGCTCTCCACCCCACCATATTGGTTCATGGAGCCCATGGGCTCTCACCAAACCCCTAAGCAAGAACATACATCATCCACCACTATGATCAATGGTGAAACCAATGTTTCTTATTACACCCAATATAGGACCTTTCATTCTTAAAGTTATTTTTTGAGGCTAGAATGAATAATAGCCAAGAAATCACAATCATCATTATGCATTGCATACATATGTAGGGATTTATTGCTTGGAAATTATATAAAACCATGGTCCCAAAAACAAAAATCTAAAAATAAATAACCTTCCTGTACACAAATACTTTTTATAATAGTTTCTTATCGACAAAAACCAAAGAATACATATATACAAATGTATTTTCAAATGTATCTATGCATATGCAATGTATTTTTGATGCAGACTACAATGAATGGAAGGCACGGTGCATTCTTTAAAGGAGAGTGTAACAAATTTGCTGCCTATAGTTATGTATCCTTCCTTCATTCCATCCTCCATCTAAAAAAACTTTAGGTTTTTGATTTCACATGCATATATACATATACATATATTACAATAAAGACAATAATCTACTTAAAAATACCAACTTAAAGACCTAAAGTGCAACTAATTAGTAAATAGATAATATAAAATGAAACACAAAAAAACAAGGAATGCTCTCCACCCTATCATATTAGGTCATGGAGCCCCATGGGATCTCACCAAAACCCCGAGCAAGAATACACATTGTCAACAACTATGATCAATGGTGAAACCAATGTTGCTTATCACAGTCAATATAAAACCTAGAACCAATTCTTTTCTCAAGAGTTCCCTATGGAGAAGAACCAAAGCATAGATATATGCATATGTATATGTAAATGTATCTATTCATATGCAATGCATTTTTTATGGAGACTGCAAGGAATGGATGTTACAATGAACTCTTTAAATGAGAGTGTAACACTATTGCTGATTATGGTTATGCATCATCCTTTCCATCATTATAGCCTCCATCTAAAAAAACTACACTTTTTTTATTGCACCTGCATATATATATATACATACATACATATGCATATATATATGCATATATTATGATGAGGAAAATAAAGTTCTTGCTAACACCAACGTAAAGACCCACTGTGTAGCTAAGAAAAAAATAGAAAATATGAAATGAAACAAAAAAAACAAGGCCTACTCCCCACCCTACCATATTGGGTCATGTAGCCCCATGGGCCCTCACCAAACGCCCAAGCAAGAATAGACATTGGCCACCACTTTGATCAATGGTGAAACCAATATTTCTTATCACACTTAATATACAAGCTATCATTCTGACAACCCCTTTTTAAGGGAAAAATAAATAATAACTATTGATCATCAAAGCTTGCACGACTTTGACAATCTTATGGGAAATTTAGCGAGTGGGGGACAAATTATGTCTTAGTGAATACCTTTGGGGTTTTTATAGAAAGATGGATCTTCTTTGGGGTTTGGAGATAAGGGGAGAAGGAAATGTAAACATAAAACATAAAAGGTAATGCACCAAATCTTTTACAACATTTCAAACCTAAATCATTCTTATGAGTGATATAAAAAGACACAAAACGCCACAACCCTTCATTTTTGAAAAGAGAACAAACAACAAAGGCTAACTCCAAGCACAGTGCATACTTTCAAATATTTCCATAGGTAGTGTTCATTAAGGTTTGATCAAACATAAAGATTTCTTATGAGTAACATAATAATATCTCATAAATCACATGAACTCTTCCTTCTAATACAATATAGCACAACAAAACAACTTTCAAAAAAATAGAGAATTCCAATGACGTAGTCCATTTTTATTAAGCTACTATTCTACCATACAATCATACAACATGGAAATCTGCTACTTAAACTATCCATATTTAGCTTGCAAGACACAATGTTTCATTCAAAATGATAATATAATGAAAGAAAGCTTGAAAAAGGCCATACATGCATAGTCACAACAATTTCTTCTCAATAGCTCACGCATTTAAATATCAAATGAACTTTCAAATGGAGGTTAGATACCAATCTAACAATATTTTAAACCTTAATAGATATAACATGCCAAAGAAAATTAGTTTTACAACTTTTCTTTTGAAAATAATTCTAAAACCCTAAGAAAACTAAAGAAACATTTCTTAACAAAGGAACTATAAATTGGAATCCAACCCCTCATTGTGTCGTTTCCCTCTTTATATAGCCATAGAAAAGGAAACACACCACCTCAACACAAAATTAATTGCTACCAAATGTTTATACTTGATAGCTTGTAGTCTGATCGTAGATCCTTGGTTAGGTCACAATGATCTTTTCTCATTAATTCCTAACAACTACATTAATACCCTTTAGATATTTAGCAAAGATAGAGGCCCACAAATGGTCAAATATTAAAAATTATTTGGAAAAAATATTCAACCAACCAATCACATCACCTTAAGGCATGGACTCAAAGAATTCATCCCAAAAACCAAGAAAAGAAAGGCTAGCAAGCTCCGAAAAAATCAAAAAGATATTGTCCCCTAAGAGGCATAGTCCTCCTATAGTGAAGAGATGACATGTCATGTGGGCGAAGATCTTGTGTTTTATAAAGAAAAAAATTGGAGAAAACTTCTACCATACTGATGCATTTCTTTGGCCCTCCTCCAAAATGAAAATGATAAAAATAAAGTCGTCTAGCCACCATGTGACAAACTACCCATCTTTTTGGGTGGCCCTTCATAAACCTAGATATTTCCAAAGAAAAGAAAAAGAAGCTGAAGATCGAAATATTTAGGCAAAGAAAAATGTTTCATAGTTCTGGTGACTCATAGGTGCCTTCGCTTGTGGAGGTACTAACCCAGCTCTCTAGAAATTCCTAAAGTTTAAGGAATGAGGAGTGTTGTGCCTACCATTTTGCTTTGGTTGGTAAAGGAATACTGCCGATGAGCCTGTATGCTTGATCAAGCTAGAAAACTTCTTTGAAAGACACAACCCCCCACCTTGCAATAACCACTCCAAGTTAATGATAAAGACGAGAAAGGAAAAAAGCCTCGTGCTCGATATCATCAGTTGCATGCATTGTACTTGAACTCAGGAGTTCTATAGAAGTCTGATCCTTTTGTTTGATAGCTTTCATAATATGTTCTACTATCTACACATCTTTGTTTGGGGAGAAAAGGGAAGCTAGCCCATAATTTATCAAAACATTGAAATCCTTTTTTGCCTCTTCAACTCTCCTTGCCAACACCATCTAGCAATCTTTTCACTTTTTGATGACCTTGTGGGAGTTGACAATCTCACTTCCTTTGATGAAAGTGGTTCTTTGATAAGGAATTTCAACATCTTTCAAGATCTTGTTGGAAGCCACACAAAGCCTAGAAATGAAACTTTGTGATTTTTTCACTTGAGATTCATATGTCTACATAATATGATCATCCATTGAGCCAATCTTTCCATTTATTTCTTGGAAATCCCTTAAGAATTACAATATGGGCCTGAGAATAAGAATTGTAGCTGCAATCAGCTCCCAGTGTGAAGATACCAATGGTTTTAGTATTGGGAGAAACATAACCTTCTAAGCAACAACTAGCTCCTAATCGATTTGAGTCTCTTTTTCCCTTACAATCTCCTCTATTCAATATCTTTCCTTGAGTGTGTTCACAATTTTGTACTTTATTCTTCTCATCTCTATGTCGTGGGTCTGGAAAGTTGGAATAGTCTCTTGTTTCTCTAGCTTCAATCTTTCTACTTTTTCCCATGCCTTCCCAACACTATCAAAAGCTCAAGATCATACATTTTCTAGTTCTTTTTGTAGGTTTTTTGTGAGTACTTATGTACTCCATGTTGGTCTGATTGTGGGTGGAAAGGTAAACTTTGAATTTCTCAATCTCGATATGTAGACAAAAAAAATTTCTTTGTGCTTCTTCAACCAACCTCAAGGTTTCCCCTTGCTTACCTTAAATCTGAATTATGTGGGCCATCTCAAAATATTTGACTTTGATTTTAGTCTACAATCTACCCACTATTTCACGACTCTTCAACTTTATACCTAGCCTTTCATAGTCTACATATACTACCTCTTGGGTGGTCTTAGCTAAGACCACCTTGTTGCGTGGACAAGTTTCATTCAGATCTAGGCCCATAGTCCAAATTTCATAATCCTCCATCTGCATCTACCCCTTGAGCTTAGCCATGAGTGGCATCATTGTGCTAATCAAGAGAGAATTCCACTTCTCATTGTAACAAGCCTCAATTTTTTTGGTCGATGGCAACTTCACATTCTGTAATAGCCGTCTCTTCTTAGTATTTCGTCAAGAAAACTTGGTTACATTGAAATGATCCTAGAGGGTTGGAGGGACATCAAAATTCTGCACTATAATAGGGGCACCGTGAGGGAAACAAAAATTGGTAACAGAGGAGGACACCTCAGATGTATGAGCATGTAGTTAAGCAAAAGGGAGCTTTATCATGGAAAAGGTGTGACACCAAGCTAAGACTAAACAAGAGTTTTTCCATTCGGAGTGAATAGAGATATGGTCAATAAGAAAGGTGTTTTCTTAGAAGATGATGGGTCGAGAGTAGGGGTTAACATAGATGTCTCAACTCTTTCAAGAGGGGCCCTTGATAGGGCGATTAAGAGTCAACAACAACTAAAGTAGATGCTCCTCACTTGGAAAGTGGGGTAATTTTAGGGGTTTGATTATGGATAAGAGGGGGTGTATTCAAGATTATCAAGTTAGGGCCTGAGGACAGAGAATTCCTTTCCAAGGGAGAAGGAAAAATGGAAATCAAAGATGCAGAAACAAGAAGAAGAGAGGGAGAAAAACTTACCTGAACCATAGTAGTTGGCATATCTTGTAGCATGGAATCCACTTCTTCTTCTCCTCAGGCTTGCATGTCAGATACACCTAGATCTTAGACTTTCCTTCCTTTCATGACCATAACTAACATGTTCTAATCTCCTAGGCACCCATCCCTCTAAAGCGTGGACTTCAACAACCATAGTGGATGATGCTCTTGGAGACTATTGAGATCTCTTTCCTTTACTCTGAGCACTAGAGGAGGACAAAACTTGTGAATCCCTCTGACTATCAGATTCTTGAGGTCAAGAAGCCCGTTCTGTAGCTTGTTCCTCATCAATTTCATTGTTGGTCTTTGAATTTTTGTTATCAGTGTCAGCCTCCTTATCATAAATATCTTTGAACTCCTCATCCCGTGGGAATTGTTCAACAAGAAGGGTGAGGCACTGCAACTCTTATTGAAACCTCTAGAAATATGAATTCTTTCTTTATGACAATCCTTTTATCTTCTATTGTGTATTGATAGATTTATTTATCAAAAGGTTCCTATTATATTGTACCTTCAGTGTGTAGAAGCTCAGCCATTTTGGTCATTTGAAAGGAATGTTTTTCAAATTGATGTATACCTCTGCACTTTCTCGAGTCAGGTTCTTCCTCCTCTTGAATTATTCCCACTCTTCATGTTTCACGCTATAAAGTCCTAATGGGTTATAGTCCCACTTATCACAAATAAGGACTAGGCCCAAGGCCGCTAATATATCGTTGATTTCATCTTCACAAAATTGCTTCGTTAGTGATAGTCGACTGTTAGCAATATTGAGGGGAAGTAGATATAACTTTTTTTGTTTCTTCCTGCACCATATATCTTGTTAACAATGGTCACCTAACGACATGCCTCTAATGCAAAGACTTTGTCTATCACAAATTTGGGGAGCTAGAAAGACTCATCAGGAAAGCCATGGAATTTTATAAATGTGAATTCCATGCCTAGGAAATAATCCAGTGGGTTCGGTGAGATTCTCATCCATTGTAGGACCCCAAGAGAGAAATGACCAATAGGGCAAGGCAATATTTCTTGATGCACCGGACTCAAAAAGTAATCCAAAAACCAATAATATTCCCCTATTCTAGAAAGTATATGGGTCAACATAGAAACTAGTTGAAGACAACCATTTTTATCTAGCCTAGACACTGGTACATTTCTCCCCAGCCATTCAAGATTTTGATGCAAAACCAAATGAGGCAAGACAAAATAATACTTAAATTTGGAATCAGTTTCATAATTTTTTAGTTGGTTCAACATGTTTCTAGCTATTACTTTGGAAAAATCATAGTTCCTTTGGTTCTTTTCTCTCTTTATCACAAAGGCTAAGCCAAACTAAAAAGGAAGAGCCTGAGCATCATCATGAAGACCAAAAACCAAAGATAGCATTGAGAAAACTGACTATGTGTCCCTATTGAATTTCTCATATGATAGAGGAAAGGGAAGATGACCTCTGTCTAGCCATTCCTTTGTTTCTTCTTCATAGAAATTTTTTCTTCTTTCCTTTTCTTCCTCGAAGAGATCCATCTTTTATTCATTGAAAAACTCTACATTCCAGGATGTAGGGATGCAAAACATGTCCTGTATGGCTTGAGTATAAATAGTAACCCTAATCCTACCATTCTAAATGACCCATATTACCTCGTTGAATCTCCTAGAACATCCATTGACTAACTCTAGACATGGATGCATACCAAGCAATCTGAACTATGGAAAAACAAAATCCAAGAGCCAAAGCACAAAACCCTTAGTTGGCCCATACTTTTCCTTCCTCTGAAACACACCTTCTTTGAGGCTTTTAGGGTTAAATAATAACTTGGGGTCAAAAACATTATCGAAAATATCTTTTTATTGGCTTATCAACTAACACTTTTTTGTAGAATTTGAAAGGTCACTCCTCCACTACTAAGGCATTGGCGAATGACTTCCACCCAAAAATATTAGCATAGCCAGGTCATTGACTTGAAGTTGTGGCTTGTATTCTAGAGGTTGAGGGTTCCACCACTACTGTATCAAGAAGTTGCAAGGAATTCCTTAGGGATAACGACCACTTGCCTTTTGCTTGAAAAGGAAAACCTACTTTTGAGTGCAATTAATTCTCTTGCTTGTATATACAGTTAAGACCACACTACTACTACTAGACCATTAAATGCTACCACTGAGGTGATATGTGTGGATTAGAGATTTGTATCCCTTAGGAATGCCAAAAAATGCCATGAGGATGGAATTAGTACATTCCTTCCACTGTCTCTTAATAAAATGAACTCATTGCCTCAAAAAGCATGTTTTTCGTCATGCAAAATGTGCTGAGGTGACACAAGGTACCCCTAAAAGGATGTGACCATTAATTTGTCAGAATTTTAGTGCGTTAATCCATGTATTTTCTCATTCTAGTAAGCTAGCTAGCACTGATGATGGCGAAGGACACATGCCAACAATTAGAATATGAGAGAATTTACTCCAAATGCTCAAATTTATTTCTCAAGGAATTCCATTAGACCCTTTGTATGATTTATCTACCTTTTTTATTTCTATCTTAAAAATTCTCATTATCCCCAAGATAAAAATAAACATTATGTTGGTTTATTTTTCCATCTCCCCTTTCTATATATAGCTACACCACCTTTTGCAACATTCGCTCGAACATATAGTCTCTTAAGTTAGTTAGCTTTTGGATTATTCCCATTCTACCATAATTTTCCGCTTTATTAGAATGTTTATTAGCTTAGGAACTTCCATCCAACTCCTCCCCAAGAGACGAAAATAAAGCTTGATAAGAGAGGTTACTAGTGACCAAATCAAGCACCTGGTGAAGAAATGCATCCCCCTTGTTATGACTGCATTCAAATGGGTGGTGGGCATAGACTTCATTACTGACAAGAACCAACACTAGAGTAATTATAACATGATTTCCAACTTCATGGCCTCACTACCGGACTTCAACATGTCCAAACCTCTGATAATTAAACTCTGCCAACATAGATAATTAAACATGTCCATGGGCTTGGTGAGGTAGTGCAAGTGGCCATCCCCGATGTTGGTATCCTGAGCACTATGGACCTTTGCAAGCACATGGACTTCAACATAGATGTACCCTGGTTACCCTTCCTTTTTTACTTCCACACCATGGATGTTAAGATGCATTGCTACTCTTCTCAACCAATAGCCATTTTTATATTGTGGGAGTACGATGTGGCACAGGTTACGAGACTATCCTAGAGGAATAAATTTGAATTCTTGGTGCAAAGTCACAATGAATAGGCCTTGAGCCTATGTGTTGGATTTCTCTTTCATTATGGTTTTAGCCCACTTTTCGCAACTAGATAGATAAGGAGAAGAAGAGGAAGAAAATAAAGAGAAGAAAGAAAACCTGATAACGAGCCTTTACAGCTTCCTGGGCAATGAAAAGAGGCCTTTTCTAACTATTTTTGCATGTTTCCTCCCTTTGGGTTTGCTCGAAACAACCTTATGTTTGAATCTGAGCATCGAGCTTGCATTATATGTAATTTTTTTGATAAATATAATATAATACAAGTTTTTTTTTTTCTTTAGTGTTCTTCTTCAGTTGCTTTATTCTCAAAATTTTGAAATATTTACAATTTTTTTACTTGTGGTACATAACTATTAAAATTTTCAAAGAACTGTGCATTTTAGTGGAAAATATTTAGATAAATACCATTCATTGGTATACCTAAAGTGTTTCCTTCCATATCTTTTAGATTGTATGCATTCTTTTCTTTTCATGCACTAATTCAGAAAGGTCCTTTCCATAGTGCTTCAAATTTTGTGTGTTGCCCTAGTATTGTAGTACCTTCATCATACTTTAGCACTAACCTCCCTTCTTTGAATTCTGTGTTAGAGGTCTTTCTCTCAAACCGTTGCTTGAATGTCTGTTGTCAATTGATCATGGCTCCATGATCCTTTTCTCTTTCTTCCTCTAGTTTTAGGAGTTCTACCAACCATACTTAAATTCAACCATTTTCTTCAATCTCTAGGAATTTCATTAGGTGTAAAGTAGGAATTTATATGGAAATGGGTATCACTACCTCTTTTTAGTACACCAAATTGTAAGTGGAATTATTCACAATCTACTTGGGGGTAATTCAGTCTACCCATAGAGCATCCCTTAAATGCTTGTGCCAATCTCTTTTTCATTTTGAACCAATTCATTTGATTAACTTAATTAGGTTTTTGTTGGTGGACTTTGCTAACCCATTCCCTTGTGGGTAATAATTTGATTAATTTTTAAGGAAAAATCCCATGTCTGATAGCAAAATCTGACATCCCTAACAAAATAATATCTTGGGAATTATCAAATATGATGGTCTTGGGTAGACAAAATCTAGCCACTATCTCTTTGAGAAAATTAACAATTTCTCACTCTGTTACATTCGTTATAGCTATGACCTCCATCCACCTTATAAAGTAATTAGTTTTCATGAGGATCCACTTATTTTCAATACTGAAAATAGGATTTATCATGCTGATAAAATCCAAACCCCATTGGGAAAAGGGTAGAGTGAAATTCTTCCTTTTACCAACAAAATATTGGGACTGTGTACACTTCTACACCGGATGTTGTGCTTCAGTAAACATAGAGGGCCAATAATATACTACCTGCATTATCTTTAAAGTGGTGGTCTTGGTAGAAAAATTCCCACCCTTAGAACTATGATGAAATTCCTTAAGAACTCTTTCCATTTCTAGGTTGTAGAGACATCAGAGAAACACGCCATCATAATTTCTCTTAAATAGTACATCATCAATTAATACATACCTAATGCCTTGCAATCGGTAATATATTCTCTTATTGAATGGAATACTGGTTGGGTAATATCCCTTTTGCATATACTATGTCCAATCAGCCACCTAAGACTCTGTAGACTTGAATTGGTTCTAGTAGACTTGATCAGTCTCCTTTTTAGCCACAAGACTCATTTCCTATGCAACATATTCTGACGAATCTCTTCCCTGAACTAGCTTGGTTGGTTTGATTTCCACATCATATTATAGGATATTAGTGATCCAATTTTCTCTTTTTTTAGTTATTTCACCTTCTGTGATGTATTCCTCCACACTAAGATGTGCTACAAGGATAGTGATCTTATTGACCGACACCAAGTGTCTGAATTTTTTTAAACTTTTAACTATGGAAAAAGATTTCTTTTCTAAAAAGTTATACTTCACCTCATAACCTTTCAAGGTTCTTGAATGGAATTCAATATAATGTTCTCCTTCATTCTTATCACCTTTCCAAGTAAGCACTAAAGCTATGCTATCTTGACCATTGTATACATAAAGTAGTAAATCTTTGGAAATATCTGGATTAGCTAAGACTGGAGCAACAAAAATAGCTATCTTTATTTTCTCAACAGATTATTTTCCTTTCAAGGTCCATTTGAACAAGATACTCTTTTTAAGCATTAGTGTGATAGGCCTCACAATTCTAGTGAAGTCTGAAATGAACCTACTATTGAAATTGATTTTCCCTAGAAATGAGAAACAACTAGAGTCCTTTCTATTTTTCTCAAAAGGGTAATTCCATTATAGATCTAACCCTTTTAGGATCTATCACTATTCCCTCTTTAGACACTAAAAAACCAAGTATCTTACCTTAAGGCACTCCAAAGACACTTTTTTTGGGATCTAGAGAAATCCCAAATTGTTAGCATTTCTAGAAAACCTTTCCTAGATGATCAAAGTTTTCATCCTTTGATTTTGAAATGACCATTATATCATCTAGATATATTAAAATAATTAGGTTGATTAAACCTCTAAAATCAATATGCATTTCTCATTGAAAGGTTGTGCCATCCTTCAATAGGCTGAATGACATCTTGGCATATGTGAATGTTCCCCACTTAGTTCTAAATGTTGTCTTTTGTTGGTCGCTCTCCTTCACGTATACTTGGATATATCCCAAAAAACCATCAAGCAATGAGAAAATTTTAGATCCATCTACTGTTTGCAGAATTTTCTACATTAATAGAAAGGGGTAATGGTCCTTTAGTGATTCCTTGTTCAAGTCTCAGAAATTGATGCGAAGTATGATGTCACCATTCATCTTTCAGACATGTACCATATTTGACACCCAAGTGGAATTTTTGATTGGATATATGATCCTTGGCTCAACCAACTTGGTGAGCTCATGTGTCTCAATGCTTCAACCTTCAAGTTCACTGGCCTTTGCTTCTATCGAATGGGCTTGGACCCTTCCTCCAAGTGAATGGTATGTTGAATTATACCTAGGTCATAATATCTAAGTTAATCATAGGTCCAGGCTATAAATCCTTCATAATCATAGCATAGATCCCTTAATATTTCTTTATCTTTCCACGAAACCTCTTTTCCAACTTTCAACTTTCTACCTCTTCCAACATCAAGTTCTTCATAATCTCTTTCATCTGCAGTGAACCTTCACTTGCCATTTCTTGAATCTTCATACTCAAAAAGGTTCTTGAGGGAAATCAACCCTCTCAAAAGCTTGTTCCCTATTAATTGGATGACCTTCCCATTGGAAAATTCTATTCCTAGGGCTGAATAGTTGGGAACCATTCCTCCCTTTTGTATGAAGGTAGCGATCTGAGTGTTGTCATTAAAAACATGCCTTAATTTTTTTCATTGTCAAGAGTTGAGGGTTGGAAAATGATTTTCACTAAATTTTTATTTGTTGAGTCAGAAACTAGTTCAAAATGTGATCCAAAAGATTCCATCCAATTGGTGATACTATTCTGAGATCAGGGAATTAATTGTTTGTTGAAGGCTTTGAAACTCTTGATTAGGTCCCAAATTTGATGTTTAGACAACTTCATTTAGGTGTTCTTTGCTACTGCTTGACTACGGACATGGATCACCACCAAATTTGAATCTCTAAAATCTTGTATTCTCTTTATACCCATTCTTTTTTCAAGGTTTAGACCATGGACAGAGGCCTCATATTCAACATGATTATTAAAGCACAAGAATAGAAAATGGTAAGCTATGACAGTTTTAGATCCCATTAGAGATAGAAATAAAACACCTACCCCAGAGCCAACTTTACACTTGGAACCATCAAAATATAGGGTTCATAGATGATTAGCAGATGAGTCATCAGATTACTCCTGATTCTTCATTAGTTTTAGAAAAGGTTGATCACTGTCAAAAATTACATAGGTTCCTACCCTTGTTGCATAGAAGTTTTCAAATGGATTGGAATCAATGAATTGGTTGAGTAACACTTCTTCCTTAGGAGTGCTCTCACTTGTATCCTCTTCATCTTCTAGTATTTCTATGAAATATTTCTCCTTTTGACAGATAAAAGTATGTACAACTTCAAAGCATAGGAATGCATTGTCCACAATATGTTCGAGATGTAAAGATTCAAAAACAATCTTCATCTTCACTCCATGCATGGTTCTCAATATCAGGTGGGACCAGTCAAGTGCCAGGTATTTTCCAAGCTTGGTCATGAAATCCCTTGATAGACATATTCCAAAGACCGGTGGAATGTCTATCACTACTAATTTCTATGTGAGTATTTGACTTGGGCATGAGAAGAAGGTCAGGGATAAATCCTTTATCTAAATAATGGTCGAAACCTTCTTCCCATCTAGTTGCATGATTCCATTTTGAAGGGGCTCATACTTAAGCTTCAAATCATCCACCACTTGTTTTTGCATGACAGTTGTACTATATCCCAAATTGATCATATTATTATGCACAATATTATCTCCGATAAGAAGTTTTAAAAAGAAAGGTGTGGGCTTTGTCCTTCTTACCTCTTTCTCCTTGTCAATTTCCACATTGTTTGCATATGCTACAACTTTTGGTACTTGGAATTTTGACATGGGTACCTTGTCTTTTACTTGATCACATATAGGAGCTACTCTCATTTGATGCATCTTCTCTTCTTTCTTCAATGCTTTCCAAAGTAATTTTTTTGTTTAGGAATATATATGACATCCCATAATGATACATTGGTGGGTGCCTTCTTCAATTGCTCAGCCACATTAAGCATCTTGACTATTTGGGCGTTGGGCTTAAATGGTGGTATTAATTTTTTTTGACGTGACTGGGCTTGGTGTTTGGCTTGACTCTTTTTTTTCAAATTGTATAATACATAGTTGTGGGACAGGTCAAATCAAAGGTGGTAGTGGCTACTTCTCTTATGGTGAGAATTGATGTGACTGAGGTCTTGGAAGAGTTTGTTGCATGTAATCTCTAGTGAGACTTCTTTTAGACCTCATGTTGTAATATAACTATACTTGTGGAGAACTAGTCATTGGAGCTTCGTTTATGAATACCACGTCTTCTTCCTCCACCCATGAGAATAGTGCTTGATTTGGTGTAATTTCTAGCTCTTACTCTAGGGATATCCCTTGTGTTGGTTGGTTTTTTTTGCAAACCAGGTTGGTCTCCTATTATACCTATGGAGTAGCCAACTCCAATCAAGGGCAGCTCAGAGGACCTAGACCAACTGACAAGATTTAGTCAAAGACTGAGATCTTCTGCACTTCAGGCTCTACAGAACCAGGGCGGGTTTACCCACACAATGCCTCAAAGAAGACCAGACATTGATTTTTATAGAAGATAACTCCTGATGTCAAGCATTGAGGACCTCAAATGGGACTAGATTCTTAGTAGCTCAACCTTGAAGGAACCAGGAGGTAGGGAAAGATATCAAACAAGTTTGATTAAATAAAATGAATGATCTTGGGAAAGAAGACTAGAACCCTAAAGACATACAACAAATATCAGATTAGTGCCATTATCCTTGGGCTAGGAGTCACAATAACCTGTAAATAGAAGGAACCATTACTCTGGACATAAAAAGTCTTTGCAAGATTAACCTTATTAGTCTCACAACTAGTGATTAGATCTATAAGACTACTTATCAAATCCTCCTATCATACATGTGAATCTCTGATATGATTAAAGCATTTAACTTATTCCTTGAATAAGAATAACAACCAAAACAGACAGAAAAACATTACATTAAAATGGTTAATGAAATAATCCTTGATCAACTTTCATTAACAATCCATACACACAATACAAAGGAGAGACTTAAAGACCTCAATCTATACATTCAGATTCATACATGTGTCCAATACCTCACAATTTACAGACTACAAAACCTAGACCTCAAATTATGACAATAATTTGACACTGTGACTCAGTGCTCTTTCCTTCAGGATTGGTTCTAATTCCTGGCCGAAGACCCTTGCAAATGATTCAGAAATTCCTTTTAAACAGTTCAGGGATAACCACCCAGCTCAGAGCCACATCAACATGCTACGTCAGACCCCAACTACATCGTGACCAATCACAACCCTCACTTTGACCCTGAACAACTTCTCTAGCCTCATAAATGCCTCTGGTCAGATACCTGTCAGGAGGGACAATCCAACACGAATAGAGATCAATCAACTTGCACCAAATCCACCACCAAATCTGCGCATCCACACTCGAGCCATGCTGTCCATGTCCCAGAGTCGCGTCATCATGAATGCTAGTTCAGCAGAGCCAGCCACATTCCACCTATCGCCATGAATGCTCCAGGCCTCTATTCTTCACACGCAAACACCCTTCAAACCCTAGCCTCATGCATGTTTGAATCTCTGCTGTCAATCACTCAGATCAGATGACTATCATTTAAATATCATTGGACCATTGAAACATGCCACCACTGTCAGCAAGACAAAGCGGTGTCGGGAAGACCTCCAAGCGAAAAAAATAGTTACACCGAAGACACCGAGCATATCGGCCAGACAGAAGGAACTCAGGGAGACGTCTGGCCGAAGAGAACATATTATATCGAGGGGCCAACACAATTGGTGAGATAGGAAATGGTTGAGGAGACATCTCCCCAAAGAAAATAACTCTCACCGAAGAGCCTTTGAAAGAAACCCCCTATGCGATGTCACTGTGACTTTATGTTTCTTTCGATGATGCAACCTTCTCCCTTATGAATGTCGCTATAGCATACTGTCATCGGGGAAACCTCTTGTAGAATATATTGTGTCATACCGAGAGCCCTTCATTCACTCGGAGTCATTGAGACATTACAAAACCTATGCTGACGAAGACCCTTATATTCCATCGGCGAGACCGAAGGTCAGTCGCCGAGACCTCTCACCGAAAACCCTAGCTCATACCGAAGAAATTACCCTTTACATTTTTGGTCGGTGTAGCAAATCATATTTGCCAAGACCTCCTGCCGCAGATCATAACATAAGCCGATAGAATACATAATGCACCTGTCGTTGAGACATCTTTGAATGTTAGCCCGACCATCTGATTCACGCTGACGAACCATTCCATGTGCACAAGTCGGGGAGACATATAGAACTTGGTGAGACACCACCCCAATAGTCACAACCTTTGCCAATACAATCATCCTTAGTCGCTGAAACCATGTGAATGTCTAGCCGATAGACATCCATAAGCACTAGTCAGGGAAACAATATATCTTCGCTAAGACCTTATCCCGAGAACCCTGAATTTTGCTGAAACACATCCATTCACCATCAGTCGGTATAACAATGCAATCTCGTTGTGACTTCACACTGATGGCATTACACTAGGGGTAGCAAAAGGATTTCAAGGAGACCAAGGGGAGTTGGGAAGACCTCACCTTGAGCGGACACCAACACACCAATGGGAAAGCCCATCGGTGAGACACAAAAAAGTCAAGGAAACATCTCCCTGACACAACCAACACAGGCGGATGGAAAAGAGACCTCAGGGAGACAATGTGGTGTCACCGAGAGGTTATCCCAAGTGCTAAAGGTCTCAGTGAAAACAATGTGGGGCCAGTAACAAACAAAAAATAGGGCTCGAGGGAACCACTTAAGTTAAAATGAACCGGGCGGACAAGTCACCAACAAAAGAACAAGCGGCCAGAAGAAAAGGAAGTCGCAAACCCAAAATGATCCTGCTCCCGCCTCCACAAAAGACAGTGGACACGAAGCCGGAACCAAAACAAAACCAAAAATCTGTGGGGGTGGAGACAAAAGGAAAACGAGCGCAAGCGGAGCCAGGGCCGGAATGAAACTAGAAAGTGAAACACGAGAAAGGTTTTGAAACCGGTATCCACTTTGATCCCGCATCCACTAGACAAGGAAAAACACAAGGCAAGGAAGAAAAAGGAAAATCCAGCCAACTGAGACATGAAGGCATGGCACGCTGAGCTCAACCCTTATGGGAGCCCACTTAACCCACGTGCCAAAATAAAACACACCCCATAGTTAAATTTTTATCATGAGAAACAAGAGTACACAACTAGACAATGAGAGAACCAGAAATGGCACTAACACCTTGCATTTGTGCTCTAAAATGAGCATTCTCTATTTTAGATGATTCATACTCATCTATGTTTTGGAGCACACCTTTTCTTCCTTGTCTTAGCAACCTTTTTTGCATATTTCCCCTAGGGAAATTTCATGGAAGATGACTATTGCTACATGGGAAACACCATACGTCCTCTTCTTCCACCAAATTTGTTGGCCTTCGATCATTTCTTTGCTCTAGCTATCTTTTACCGTCTGAAGTGGCATGGTGACCGAAACTATCTAGTTTGTGGATGTCATTTATTGGCCTCCTCCTCAAGAAATCCCTTGGTATCTATTCTATTGATAGGATGGCCTGCTTCCATAATAGGTCTGAGTGTTCAGCTTCAAAGGCATCGTCTACTACTATTCGATGATAAAAAACTCATTAGCAAGATTTCGCTTGAGACTCTTCATTTTGTTAATATCCATCATGACTAAGTTGGAGCTCGATGTGCTACTTTGTGTGGTGGGATACAAATACCTGGATTGTGGCATTCCCAAAGTTGATTGCATAGTGGAAATACTTAAATAACCTTCTTATCAAGACATTCTAGAGGGTTCTATGAAAATAGGAATAGGTGGCCTTGGTAGGAGCTTCCCAAAATCGATCATATTGTTTTTTGTGTATACCACCACCTCTATGCGTCTACAAGATGTATCCACCCAGGGAAGTTATGATAACTATGATGTCTGAATTGATAGCCTTTAGATAGAACATGATCATTGCATCTAGGGGTTGAATATTCATAGGGATCCTCTGCCAATTTTTATCAATCCTAGTATTGAAATCGCTCATAGCCTCTCGTGGGGCCCTTTTGATGGTAATTAATTGATGTAATTGTGAGGAGCGATCTCCCTTTTCTGAAAATGATTTCAACAACCTCTCTCTAAGCTACTCCCAAGAAATAACAGAGCCCAAATCAAAAGATCAATACCAATTTTGGGATTTTCCTTTGAAAGAGGTAGCTAAGAGCCTAAGAGCAATATTTTCCTTTGTTATATTATGTACCCACCATTTTTCTACAATATCTTCAAGGTTTTTGGAAGGGGTTTTGAAGTGTTCTTCAGAGAATTTTGGGATAGCCTTGAGGGCATTAACAGGTTAAGGTAGGCCATAAATCTAGGGGTGTGGGTGGCTATAGTGGACTACCACTATCCCATATACAAAATTTATAAGAGTAGGGAGGGTATGTATCCATAGAGAAAAGTCTCCTATGAATCAGATATACAAGTAATCTTATTTGGAAATTTAAACCTCTGGGTGGAGTAGATAAAGCTCTAGATATTGGTCTCTTGCTTCTTACTCTATTTCTCCTTATAGCTGACATGAATCCTATAAGTCTTCTCCTCATAGGTACTAGGGTAGGTAACTAAGAGTATTGGAAGTGACCTCTCGAAGATGCTCTTATTTGGACTCTAGGCATGAAAATTCTAGTTTCCTTCCTTAGCTTGATTCAAGAAATATTTTTGATTTCTAATCAGGCATTAGGAATACTTGCCCCAGCGAGCATGCTAGAAAAAGGACTATTCGTCATCAAAGCTTGCTCCTCTCTGACTGTCTTATGGGAAATTCAATGAGTGGGGGACAAACTACATCTCAATGAATACCTTTGGGGTTTTTATAGAAATTTAGGTCTTCTTTGGGGTTTGGAGATAAGGGGAGAAGGAAATGTAAATATAAAACATAAAAGGTGATGCACCAAATATTTTAAAACATTTCAAACCCAAATCATTCCTATGAGTGATATAAATAGACACAAAATGGCACAACCCTTCATTGTTGAAAAGAGAATGAACAAAAAAGGATAACTTCAAGCATAGTGTAGACTTTTAAATCTTTTCACAGGTAGTGTTCATTAAGGTCCAATCAAGCATAAAGATTTCTTATGAGTAAAAAAACAATATCTCATAAATCACATGAACTCTTCCTCCTAATACAATATAGCACAACAAAACAACTTTCAGATAAACAAAGAATTCCAATGACAGTCCATTTTTCTTAAGCTACTACTCTACCATACAACCATATAGCATGGAAATCCGCTACTTAAACTATCCAGATTTAGCTTGCAAGACATAGTGTTTCATTGAAAATGATAATATAAAGAAAGAAAGCTTGAAAAAGGCCATACATGCATAGTCTCAACAATTTCTTCTCAATAGCTCGCTCGTTCTTTTAAATATCAAACAAACTTTGAAATAGAGGTCGGATGCCAATCCGACAATAGTTTAAACCTTAATAGATATAAAATTCCAAAGAAAAGTAGTTCTCCAACTTTTCTGCTAAAAATAATTCTAAAACCCTAAGAAAACTAAAAAAACTTTTCTTAACAAAGAAACTCTAACTTGGAATCCAACCACTCGTTGTGTTGTTTCCCTCCTTATATAGCCACATAAAACAAAAAACACCACCTTAGCACATAAGTAATTACTGCCAAATGTTGATACTAGATAGCTTGCAATCTAATCATAGATCCTTGGTTAGGTCACAATGATGTTTTCTCATTAATTCCCAATTGTTGCATTAATACCCTTTAGATATTTAGCAAAGATAGAGGCCCATAAATGATCAAATCCTAAAAAAATATGGAAAAAGGATTTAGCTGACTAATCACATCACCCCAAGGCATAGACTCAAATCTTCCATCCTAAAACCCAAGAAAATAAAGGCCAAAAAACTTTGACAGACTCTAAAAGATATCATCTCATAAGAGGTGCAGTCCTCTTGTAGTGAAGAGATGACACGTCATGCAGGCAAAGATCTTATATTTTCTGAAAAATGTTTTTGGAGAAAACTTCTACCATGCTGACATGTGTTTTAGGCCCTACTCGGAAAGGAAAATGATAAAAATAAAGTTGTGCAGCCACCACGTGGCACATTTCCCATCTTTCTAACTAACCCTTCATAAGTTGGGACATTTCCAAAGCCAAAAAAAAGAAGCTAAAGATCGAAGGACTAAGGAAAAGAAAATGTTTCACAATAACTAAAATGGTACACTTAACAAATATGCCAACAAATACAATTTAGCATCATGCATTGGATGCATATCTAGGAATTTTCTATTTGGAAATGTTCGAGTAAATACATTTTGTGTAGGTTTTAACTTAGGTAGATTAGTTCATTAATTCTTCATTTAATAGGGTAATTAGTTTGTATTCGCATATTGGGTGGTTGCGTACCCATTAGCATTTTCATGGCTTTATAAGCCTGTAGCATTATGTATATTAGCTTCCAGTTTTCAATGCATTATCTCTTTAGTGAATTATTTTCTCTCATGCTTGTGAAGGTTATTTCTACAGTTGGTCATCCTGGGAGTTCTACTCTCACATGGTATCAAAGAAACCCCACTGCAACTCCATCCTGAGAGTCTTCATCAGAGATTTTGAGATTGATTGGAGATTTTCTTATTTTGGCATTTGAATTTTTTTAAATTTTCAAAGATTGCCTCAATTTTGATATTTATCTGTTTCTCGGTGATTTCGAGCCATGATTTTATGCTTCATTGTCCTATTTCATTATCTGGAGATTGGTGAATCTAGGGGAGGCTCAATTTCTTTATGAGAGTAGCGATTTGAAGGTTGGAAGGCTACATTGTTTGTTTTACAAAGTTTCTATTCATCTTTTGCCCTTTGTTTTGCTCATTGGGGTGAATTGCTAAGAGAGGCCGATTGGCATTATAGGCTGCATTTATTTTTCTGGAGATATTGGTTTTTGTTGTTGAAGGCTACCAAGTACACCACAGAGGGCAATGTTCTAACTTTTGAGCATGATATTCTTGTTGTGAGGCATGTTTGCAAGTATTTGGGAGATGTTCTTTTAATTCATTAAATTTTGATAGTGGTTTCCATTCATTTGCAATATTTAGGAATTTCTATTTTTTGTTCAAGGTTACTGTCTTTGTATTTTTTGGAGATTTGTTATAATTAATTATGGGGTTTTCATTGCATCCTAGTGTGATTATGTTTGAACAGGGAAATTATACACAATGGAGAGATGGTATATTGAAGCACTCAAGATGGCCTCATATTTTTCCATACCTCTATAATCTTGTTCTCGTTCCTAGTATTGATAGTAAGAAGGTTGCATGGAATTGCAAAAGGGATCATGTCCTATGAGTGATTACAATGAATATTGATGATGCCACTTTAGATGCTATTGATCATTTTGAGTATCCATATACTCTTTGAATTAAAATTGAGGAAATACATGGAGATCCTAATACTCAGCCATTCCTAGATGATCATATTTTAGATTATTTTTTGCCTCTTCATTTTTTAGGAAAGATACCCTATGATCATGCTACTATGCAAGAGTTTGAAGTTTTGTATTACTTTGAGTCTTTAGATGAGGATGACAAGGGATCTTCAAATGCTCCTTCTCCATCAAAACAAGTTGATGTACCATCACCTTCAATGATTCATTATATAAAGTCATTGATTGTGACTCCTATCATTCATATTCTATAGGATCATTCATTTTTTTGGTATGATTCATTGAGCACATCTAGTGATTCATCATCACCAATATCTCATTGTCTTCTTGATTGGGATTCTTATTTTTCAGAAATTGGTTGCTTGTTTCTAGAATCTTGTAAGGAAAGCTTAGGTGCAGAAGAAAATCTCCTAATTCCAAAACCTCAGGGAAGAATGCAAAAATAAATTTAAATTTTATAATTACAGTTAAATAAGATGCATATGAAAAGAATAACATAATAGAGAAAATGTACACATAAACAATTGGACACTAGATTTAAGTGGGAAAACCCTTATGGGAGAAAAACCACCACACCAAGAAAATCCTCTTTGTATTACAGTAAACAAAATTACATACAGAGTACAAACTTCACTTTCTGATGTTAATTTTTATAGTAGCAACATTCATTGATCAATATTGTACAGAATAGTAATCTTACAATTCTCTCAAATGCATACTATGAATCCACTCAGATCAATTTGTGTTTAGTATAAAACAACACTACACTCTCCAACTGCTCACCATCATCAACAATTGCCAAGCATAATCATTTTCCTCACAATTTGTTCATCTTCCACACAGGAATGGTTGCAGTAGTCCAACTGCAACAGTTCCCATTCTGCTTCTCTGAATGGCTCAAAACACACCACATAGGATAGATGTTCGGTCAAAAAAAAATTTAACTATATTGCATGTCAGTGAGACACCAGACCATGTCTCCCCGATGCCAAAATGCCTGAACAAACAACTATCAACAAGACCAAAGGTATCGGCAACACCCTAAGAAGTCAAGCTGATAACATATCAGGTCTCCCTGATATCACAAGAAAACCAACTGTCCATTAGCAAGAGTCCAAGAGATTTCATCGATAGTTAATGTCACTCCAATATTTCCATCAGCAAGACCAACACTATCGACAAGACTTCTCACCGATGTCCATTCTAGAACTATCAGCAAGACCATCATTTTCACTAGGACTTCCAAGAAGCTCAACCATCAAAAATATCCCAAATTAATGTAGAATATTAGTATTATTTAGTTTAGCTATCCATGAGTTATTCCTTTTATTACCAACTTACTCGTATTATGGTCTCCACCATGACACATGTTCACTGCTTGTGCATTTTTGGAGAATCAAGCTAGGAATTTACAATATTCTCAACAAGTCTCCTAGAATTCCAAGTGGTCCCCACATCCGTCGATTAGACTCTTATCTAGCCTTCATGTCACCCTGAAGACATTCTTGTCTAAGAACATTGGGGAGACATACTCTGTTGAAATGAATCACTCTAAAACTTCATGTCTCTCCCTGATGCCACTCATCACCAAGAGTCTCCCCGATATCTAATAGGTACCAAGCTATCAGCAAGAGGTCTGTCCGAGCAAAAATATTTAGGAAATTAATAGTGATAGACATGTATTGCCGATGACTCTCATTGGCAAGACAAAATAAAAATCTTGATGATGATTTGAGCACTTCAAAAGTTTAGAACATAGTTGCTAGTCAGTAAGACATTCAGAGGGTCTCATTGAATTTTCCCTTTTAGGAGTTTCATGTTAGTAAGCTTGAGGCACATTTTCCAACAATCTCACACTTGACGAAGATCTTACTGAAACCTCCAAAGCACAACAAAACTAATAAAATTTATGGGCTCTAACGCCCATTGAATTTGCACACTACCTGAACTTTTCTATGCTCACTGGTTTCATCAATGCATCTGCAACATTTTCCAGAGTATCCACTTTTTCTAAAGAGACCTTTCTATCCTCCACCATATCTTGAACAAAATGATACTGCACATCAATATGATTCATCCTGGCATGGAAAGTAGGATTCTTTGCCAAATAAATAGCACTCTAACTGTCATAGTAAATTTTAATTTTCCCTTCATCAAACCCAATGTTAGACCACTAACATTTTAACCAGATTGCTTCTTTATAGGAATATGTTGCTGCCATGTATTCTTCCTTTGTAGTGGAAAAAATGACTACAACCTGTTGCTTACTCATCCAACTAATCTCACCACCATTCATCACGAAAATATATCCACTAGTGGATATTTTGTTGTCAATGTCCCTTGCCCAATTAGAATCCACATAGCCTCGAATGCTGAGAGTCTTTTGTGATTCAACCAAATTTCCATGGTAACATAAAGAATATTCTAAAGTTCCCTTCATATATCTGAACACTCTTTTCATAGCATACCAATGTGTCCTTCCATGATTTTCCATAAAATGAATAAGTACTCCCACTGCTTGGGCAATGTATGGCCTTGTACAAACCATTGCATACATTAAACTGTGAACTACACTAGCATAAGACACTCTGGTCATGTCCTCCATATCAGTAGGAGATTTTGGATAGTCTTTAACAGATAGCTTCGCTCCCTACAAAACTGGAACAACTTGCTACTTACACTCATTCATACAAAATCTCTCTAGAACATTATTAATATACTTACTGTGGTTGAGCTAAAGTATTCTACTCTTTATGTCCTTGGTTATTTCCATTACTAGAATATACCTGGTTGCATCAAGATCTTTCATTTTGAACTTTGTAGACAACTGATATTTTAGATAAGAAATCATTAACTTACTATTGCCTATGAACAACATGTCATCAACATAGAGAGCAATAATAAGAAGATGATCACTTTCAACTTTGAAGTATACAAAATGATCAGATTTTAATCTAAAAAATCCAAATGACAAAAAAAAATACATTCTAGGATATTTTTTAATACATACAGATATTTTTTCAGCGTGCAAACTAGATTTTCTTTACCTTTTTCCACAGAGTGCTCAGGCTGGGACATATAAATTTCTTCTTCAAGATCACCATGAAGAAATCTTGTCTTCACATCCATCTGTTCAACCTCTAAGTCATATGTTGTTGCAAGTGACAAAAGAAATCTGATAGACGTTAGCTTAGCTACAGGAGAAAATTTTTCTATATAATCAATTCCCTCTACCTAGGAATACCCCTTCACAACCAACCTCCCCTTATACTTTTCCACACTACCATCTAGACTTGTTTTCCTTTTAAATACCCATTTGTAGCCAATAAATTCTATGCCTTTAGGAAAGGGCACCAAACTCCACGTATCATTATTTTCGAATGATGCCATTTCTTCATTCATGGCCTCCAACCAAGAGTTTCAATCAGACATTCTAAATGCCTCTTTCATAGTCCTAGGCTCATCAGTGCTAGAAATTAAAGCACAGGCACAAGTAGAATCTAACATAGAAAACTCATACATATCAAGTTGCTTTCTTTCATGTGTTGACCTCCTCACGCGCTGAGGCTGAGGTTGTTCTTCTTCAAAAATCTCAGAACTACTTGAGATCTCCTCAATTTTAGGTACATTTTAAATTTTAAATTCCTCTTTATCTAGTTTCGGAGGAATTTCAACTACATCCTTTTTATCTTCTGATTTTGTCTCTGACTGTAGATGCAAAGTAGAAGGATTTAGCTTATGAAAAATAACACTTTTGTTGTACAAAACCTTCTCTGTATTAGGATTCCAAAGCTTGTATCCTTTTATGCCAGAATTATAGCCAATAAAAATACATTTAATAGCCTTTTTCTCCAATTTAAAACTTTTTTCATTTGGCACATATGCATATGCCTCATAGCCAAAGAAACAAATGTGTCTCAGAGAGGGATTCTTTCCATACCATGCTTCCAAAGGTGTTTTCTCAACAAGAGAGGAATTAGGAGAATAGTTTATTAAGTAACATGTTGCAACTACCTCAGCCTAGAACTTCTCCAATCCAACACTGCTTAGCATACTTCGTACTCTTTGCATCACTGTCCTATTAAACCTTTCTGCAACTGCATTTTGTTGTGGAGTGTAGGGTGTAGTTTCATGTTTTTTAATTCCATGATCTTTATAGTACCTTTCGAACTCATCAAAACAAAACTCACCACCATTGTTAGTCCTTAAAAAAATTATTTTTCTTCTAGTTTGATTTTCCACAAGGTTTTCAACTTCTTTTAAATGATTGAACACTTCTAATTTACTTTTCAAAAAATAAACAAATTCCCTTCTTGAATAATCATCAATAAACAATGCATAATATCTTGATTTAGACAAAGAAGGAACATTTACTAGACTAGAAAAATCAGAATGTATGCAATAAAGTAAACCAAAAGATTTGTGCAGACTGGAGTGAAATGAAACACGATGTTTTTTACCATATATACAATGTTCACAAAACTCAAATTCGAGGCTACAATCATCAAGCCCTTCAACCTGGTTTTTATTTTTCAAGGTTTTTAAACCTTTTTCTCCAATGTGGCCTAGCCTATGATGCCAGAGGATAGTCTTTTCTGCTATAAGTTTAACTTCCATAGTGTTTAAACTATTAGGAAAATTTTCCTCCTTTTCTCCATGAGTAGCTTTGTGTGACTTTGTAGAGACACTATTGCATTGCACATCAAGTGCATCCAACTTATACAAGGTACCAATACGAGCACCCCTAGCTAGCACCATTGAGCCTCTAGGCATTTTGCAGCCATTTCTAGAGAACAGGACTTGAACTCCGACATCATTCGACTTACTAACAAAAAGTAAATTTTGAGCCAGAACTGGTATATGCATAACATCATTGATTCCATTCACTCTTCCATCAGGGAACTAAATTCTGACTCTTCCATGACCAACAATTTTCAGAGATGAATTTCTTGCCAAATACACGCTTCCACCATCATATTTTTCAGACTTAGTGAACCAATCTCTATGAGATGTCATGTGGAAAGATGCTCTAGAATCAATCATCCAAACTTCATTTGATGTCTGAGCAGTCAAGGCTGCAATGAAAGCATCTACATCACTTTGAGAAGAATCATTTTCAGAATTCTTCTTCTACTTCTTTTTCTCCTCTTTACAATATTTTCAGACATGACCAGGATTCCCACAATTCCAACACTTTACCTTAGAATTCTTTCTAGGAGACTTTGATCTCCCTTTTGATTTTGATTTGGACTTCTTGTCCTTCTTTCCTTTTTCTTTTGATGTCCCTCAAACAACAAGAGCCTCCTTCACCATCTCAGAATATTTTCTTCTCATCTCTTTTGATAACAAAGAAGCAACAAGATATTCCATCTTAAAAGTGGATTTCGTACTCCCAATAAACATCACCAAGTGATCCCAAGAATCAAGAAAAGATCATAACAATAGGATACAACGATCTTCTTCACCAATCTTCACACCCATAGATGCTAACTGAGCAATCAGCATGTCAAAAGCATTCAAATAGTACAACAACGAACACTCATTCCTGCATTTTCAAAGAGTACAACTTCTTTCTCAAGAACAACTTATTCACCGAGGACTTGCCCTGATAAATAGCTCCCAGTCTTTTCCACAAAGAAGATGCAGTCTTTTCTTCATGAACATTCAAAAGAACAAATTCTGATAAACAGAGCCTTACCAACCCCTTTGATTTTTGATCTCAAAGGTCCCAATCCGCTTGCTTCATTCTAGAAACAACAAGCCAAAGATCATGGTCAACCAATAGATCTTCCATTTTGAGTTTCCACAACTCAAAATTGTTTCCATTGAATTTTTCAATTTCAATATCTCCTGATGTACTTGCCATCTTAATCTGTAATTCAAATTACCAGACTTCTACAAGACTCTCACTAAATACAAATGACACAAAAAACCCAACGTACCCACAAGGATAACACAACTAGCCAAGATCTGATACCACTTGTAAGGAAATCTTAGGTGTGGAAAAAACTCTCCTAATGCAAAAACCTCAGGGAAGAATGCAAAAAGAAATTTAAATTTTACAATTATAGTCCAGTAAGATGCATATGAAGAGAATAACAGAATAGAGAAAATGGACACATACATAATTGGACATTAGATTTACATAGGAAAACCCTTACGAGAGAAAAACCCACCACACCAAGAAAAGCCTCTTTGTATTACAGTAAAAAAAATTTACATACAAAGTACATAATTCACTTTATGATGTCAATTTTTATAGCAGCAACATTCACTCATCAATCTTGTACATAATAGTAATCTTACAATGCTCTCAAGTGCATACTATGAATACAGTTAGATCAATCCATGTTCAGTATTGAACAAAAATACACTCTCCAAATGTTCACCATCATCGACAATTGCCAAGCTTCATCATTTTCCTCACAAATTTTTCATCTTCCACATAGGAATGATCACAATAGTCCAATTGCTAACGGTTCACATTCCACTTCTCTGATTCACTCATAACACACCACGTAGGACAAACATTTGGTCAAAAAAAAAAAAATTGTATTGCATGTCGATGAGACACTAGACCATGTCTCCCTGATGCCAAAATGCTCAAACACATAGCTATCGGCAAGACCAAAGGTATCAAAAACACCCTAAGAAGTCAACCCGATAACATATCAAGTCTCCCCGATATCACAAGAAAACCAATTGTCCATCGGAAAGAGTCCAAGAGATTTCATCGACAGTTAATGTCACTCTGGTATGTCCATCGACAAGACCAACACTATTGAAAAGACTTCTCATTGATTTCCATTGCAGAACTATCAGCAAGACCATCGCTATCACTAGGATTTCTAAGAAGCTCAACTATCGACAGTATCCCACATTCACGTGGAATATTAGTAGTCTTTAGTTTAGGTATCCACGAGTTAGTGCTTTTATTACCAACTTACTCATACTATGGTCTCCATCATGACACACATTCACTGCTTGTGCATTTCTGGAGAATCAAGCTAGGAATTTACAATATTCTCAACAAGTCTCCTAGAATTCCAAGTGGTCCCCACAAGTATTAGTTAGACTCTTATCGAGCCTTCATGTCACCCTGAAGAAATTCTTATGTAAGACCGTTGGCAAGACATACTCTATCAGAATGAATCACTCTAAAGCTTCATGTCTCTCCCTGATGCTACTCGTCGCCAAGAGTCTACCTGATATCCAATAGGAACCAACCCATCGACAAGAGGTCTGCCCGAGTGGAAAGAGTTAGGAAATTCACAGCGATAGACATGTCTTGTCGATGACTCCCATCGGTAAGACAAAATGAAAATCTCAGTGATCTGAGCACTTCAGAAGTTTAGAACATAGTTGCTAGTTGGTAAGACATTTAGAGGGTCTCATAGACTTTTCCCTTTTAGGAGTTTCATGTCAATAAGCTTGAGGAACATTTTCCAACAAATCTCATATTTCAGATTTGGAGGACACATTTGATGGTATATTCCTCCTATTTGATGATAGTTGTGGTACAACTATTGTCACCCCATTTTGGTCTCTGGATATTGTTCAGGATCAATTTCTAGTCATGCCTTCTTTGTCAGCTTCTATTATGATTGGGCATGTTCCTGATTGGTTCGTGGCATCATCTTCCAAGGTCTTGGTGACACATGAGTATATTTTAGAGACATAATCATACATATTCATGCTTATTTAGGAAGCATAATTGCATTTTTATTTGGTTTTGTTTCTTCTAAAAGGGAGACGAGTTTTTGGTTGACATTGGATCATGTTTTTTCTTTAGGCACTTACCATTTTTGTAGGTGATTACACATTGTGGGGTACTTTAGACTCATGATGAAATTGTTCCTATTGATTCTGAGATTGATCCTTCAAAGTAGGAGGCTATCTTTGATACCTCAGATCTTTTTTTGTTGGATTAGTACTTAGCAAGAATCTTTGATTTGTTTGTAGAGACTCACCTTACTAATTTGGGAGATTCACTTGAGGGGATTTCTCTCCTCTTTGATGATAGTTGGAGAATGCCAATTGATTCTCTTATATTTTTTTTGGAGGTTAACTTGGTTGTGCCTTCTCTTGATATATCAAATTGCTTGATTGTATTTGATCACGTGATGGATTTTTTTGTTTGGAGACATCCTTCCCCTTCTCAATTGGACATGGAGTGGTTCCTTCTTCACCTAGTAGAATTTTTTATTCCTAAGGGATGCGGTGTTGCTTGCAGGCATTCGATCATATTTTGTTTTCAAACATACTTCATGGGGGGGTCCTTTATTGTATATATGTGATGTATGTAGTACTTGGGGGGGTATGATTGAGTTCCCTGTACATGCATCATCTCTTCTTTTTTCTCTCTTTTGGAGAGGGTTTTTTCCCACAGGGTTTTTCTCCTTTTCTCTAGTTGTGAGAGATTTATTTTTTGCATTGTAAATGGTTACCTTACATGGTTGTGTAGTCAGGACCCATATTGCATCTTTACTCATTCTCCCTAAGTTTCAATTAACGGGGGTGATGAGCTTAAAAAATGCTCATAATTTGAATGTTATGATAAACTTTTAATGTCTTTACTTTTGTTATTTCATGACTGTTGAAACCTTTTATGGGGATATCCTGTAGCATAATACTTTCATATTCCTGCAGCTCATTGTGTTGACTTGATTGCATTTATTGCCCTGTTGACTCCCTAAAATGGCTGGTATATCGTATACAGTTTTTGAATGATGAAGTAGATTTAAAATGTGTGATTAATGAATAGATATCGTGTATGTGCCATACGCCTTTTCTCTCGCATCTGTTACCTTTTGTTTCGCAGGTTGTTGAAGAATGATCGAGTCAAGCGCAGCCGATCTCGGCCTTGCAGTAAAGTCCATTTCCTGCACGACTTCGAGGAAGCTCCGGTGAAGACTCTTTGACCAAAACCATGGGAAAGAATTTTAATGACAGTCAATCTGGAAAGAGTGGAGTGCTAGATTCTCTCCGAATCGGGATGAACGCATAAATTCATTATGAAGTTTGATCCTTGATTTGGGGATATACTTTACTTCCACATCTTTCTTTGATTGGGTTAGTTAGTTAGTTGTTCTCCTATTTTTTAAATAAAGTTCTCCTGCGCGAGTGAGAAGGGAGATAGAGAGATGATAGTTAGAAAAGGTTACATGCATAGTGATAGCAGATAACATGTAAGAGTCAGTATGATAATGAGAAACAGAATCTGTATGATCAAAGACAAATTTTGTTGTTAGTTTCCACATCAACAAAGCACTGTATACCATTCTGTTTTCATGAATAAAGTTCAATGAAGTTCTGAGTTTAGTATCTATGTAATAGATAGATGCTTGCTAAGGGGGCCCACTTAGTAAGTATCTATAGCTAGCTAGTTAGTTGTTCTTTTCTGTTGATCTTCAGTTAGCTTTCATCTTTTGAAGTTTTTATACAAACTCATTCTTGTACTGCTCCTGCAGCATAGAGAATCCATCCCTGTGCCTGTTCCTGCAGCATAAGACCAGTTTATGGTTTGTGCTTCAGTCATAGCTGTTATGGTTTATGTTTTAATCAAAGCATAGCTGAGTTAAAGAACGTTGCATTACCTTCCTGTTGCGTGGATAGAATTCCTTTCCAGTATTTATTTCTGCTAAGATTTGACCAAAACTAGTTCTTAGTGCATATATTTTGCTGCGCCATTTAAAGTATACGTCCCCTGGTTTGACAAGTAAATGAACATCCATAGAGAGATATAAGTCACCTGTTGGAATGTCCAATTCCCAGGAAAGGTTTTACTATGATTTTCATATCCTTTTGTGGGCGCGGCTATTTTAGGCACCGTTGCTGGGGATGGCGTCCAGCTAAGAATTTTTCAGAGGTCATCTTTCGCATTAGTTTAGTTTGTTAGTTAAAAATTTTCAAAATCTTTCAAGCCACCATTCACTGTACTGCATGTATAGAAGAAGAAGAGACGCACTAGGAAGGTTCCTCCCTGAAAATCTATTTATTGAACTACCATTTGACCCAGCTGACAACGAACCTAAGGAAAATCCATTCGCTCTGTTTTTCTAGCAACCAAACATGGCAAATAATCCACCTAATAATCCACCTCGTGCATTTGAGTTTCCCATTGTTCCCCAACAAGATACCGACAATCTTAAAAACATTCCCTCTTCCTTGCTTCCAAAGTTTTATGGCTTGGTTACGGAGGACCCATAAACTTTTATGTTTGAATTTGATGTCCTCTGTCGCAGTTATGACTACAACACAGACGCTCATAAACTGAAGTTATTTCCTTCCACCTTGAAGGAAGGAGCTCTCAGGTGGTTCATGAGTCTGGGAAGAGGCGTTGTAGATAGTTGGGCAGCCATGCAGACGAAATTCCTTGAAAAGTATAAGGAATATTGTAAGAGTTCCAGCAAGGGTGATGACATATTCCGAATTCAGCAGAAGGAGGATGAAATTCTGGAGGATTATATTTCCAGGTTTTTTTTTTCACTAAAAAGGAACTCAAACCATACTCTCAACGAGGATTCTCAGAAACTACTCTTTCTAAGGGGAATCAGTGATGCCTATATTGACGCCCTGGACTTGATGGGAGGAGGTGATATAACTCAACTGCCTTGGGATGATATAAAGAAAATATGTCTTAACTACTCTCGAGAAATAGTTAAGAAAGGTCGAGGTCATCATGCTACAGTGGGGAAGTCTTCTTCCGGTGGAGTTTCCCGGATGGAGATAACAAATTTTCTATCTAATTTCAAGCAGGACATCATTAATAATATGGCTACACAACTGGAAACTATGCAAGCTCGGAAGAAACATGCAGAAGCTGAGGTAGTTTTAGCCGAGTTCTATCCATACTGCAGACATAAGAAGCGTCACTGCAGATGCAAGATGGTGGCTAATTTGGAAGCTAGACAACTACCTACTGACTTCAAACTAGTAGAAGGTGATGATGATCAAGTGTTCTTTTTTGCACAAAGGAGACCATGGGCCCAAAGACAAGGTATGCCTCAAGATCCTTTAACTTTTGGTAATCCTTATTTTGGCTATAATAACCAATGGCAACATGCATATGGATCACCACCACCCTAGAATCCACCTCAATCAAGTTGGCCTAATTATCAGAACCAATAATGGCAATCTCCTCAAGGAGGTTGGCAGCAGCCACAAGGGCAATGGACCCCACCTTCAAGAAATTGGCAGCAAAATCCTCAATGGAGAGGTCCTCAGCAATGGCAAAACTAGTCCTCTGGATTCCTACAGCTTCCACAGCCACAACCACAGGCCCTCATGCCACCTCCAGTAGCAAATACCACAAATTCGGGCCCTCTGAAGCAAACGCCTATGCCTGCCTAGCCATTGCCAAATCCCAATAATAAGCAATAGCAGCAGCCACATCAACCTGCATATCTTGCCAAAGCAAACCAATATCAAGCTTATGCCTTAAATGTTAATGACATCCATTTGAGGTCTGTAACTACTTTACTTGCTCCTAAACCACCTCTGATTACTGAAATACCAGATTCTCCCCTTGAAGAATCTACTGCACCTGCTGATCCTACTAAGCATATGCCTATAACCGATACAGTTTCTACGAAACCTGTTTTGCTGAGTCAAGACAAACCACCTTTTCCTTAGAGGTTGCAAAGCACTGAATCTAAATCGATGGAAGAGCCCACTTTTGACATTCTGGATCAGCTCAAGAATGTACAAATTCAAATCCCCTTATTTCAGGCTATTAAAGATGTTCCCATTTTTGGAAAAGCTATTAAAGAAGCATGTTTGAAGAAGCCTGGACGGAAGAAAAAGGATCCCCAAACAATTCATGTTTTAGGGAAATTGGCTGATATAATGTTGGGAAATGTAGTCATTCCAAAGTATATTGACCCCGGAAGTCCTGTAGTGCAGATACATATAAATGGCCAAGTTGTAAAAAATGTTTTGATTGATTTAGGTGCTGCCATTAATGTCATGACAAAGCATACTATGGACTCCTTGAATATTCCAAATATTAGGTCTACACAAATAGTTCTACAACTTGCAGACAACTCCACAGTTAAACCTGATGGGATGGTGGAAGATGTAGTTGTCACTCTTGAATCCTGGGAGTATCCTGCTGATTTTACAATATTATCAGTTAAGGCAACTTTAGGAGGGTATCCAGTTATCCTTGGTAGACCATGGTTAGCAATTACTGATGCTTTTATAGGATGTCGTTCTGGAGATATGACCATTTCTGATGGTCAGTCCACAAAGAAATTGGACTTGTATCCACCTGCTAGACCTCAACCAGATTTGTCCCAACCTGTTTGGCCAGATGTGGGGGAAGAAACTGAAGAATCCAATTTTTTGGCTCAATTAATAATGCTTCAAAATGATCCATTCTCACAACTTCAGAGTGAAGATGCTTTACTTTTTCAAATTCTGTAATTTAACCCTGATACGGGTAGTTCATCTGATCCAAGTGACAACCATCTTCAATGTTTCCTGCAGCATCCAGATTCTGAGAGTTCACTGCCTAAACTTTCAGCGATTTTTCATAATTTGCTTCCACAAGAGGTACAAACATCACATGTAGATTCTATGAGTAATCTCACGAAGCAGATAGAATTGTCTCCAGATCATTGTTTGAATGTCAATAGAAAGCTATCACAGTCTCAAGAGGCTGACTTATTAAAAATGCTACAAGAACAACATAAAGCTTTTGCATGGGAATATGGGGACATGGAAGGAATAGATCCTCGAGTTTGTACTCATAGGATATATATCAAAGAAGATTGTTCACCAGTTAGAGAACCTCAAAGAAGAGTAAATTCAACACTTAGAGAAATAGTGAAAAATGAACTTCAAAAGTTGCTTGATGCTAGTTTTATTTACCCAATCTCTGACTGTCAATGGGTTTCTCCATTAGTCATTGTCCCCAAGAAAGGAGGAAAATGGAGAGTGTGTGTAGATTACAGGGAGTTGAACAATGCCACTAAAAAGATCACTTTCCACTACCTTTTGTAGATCAAGTACTAGACTCACTGTCTGGCAAAAGATATTTTTCCTTTTTGGATGGTTACAGTGGATACAATCAGATAAAAATTGCTCCTGAGGATCAAGATAAGACAACTTTTACCTGTCCATGGGGAACATTTTCTTATTCAGTCTTGCCTTTTGGTCTATGTAATGCACCAGCAACCTTTCAGAGAGCAGTAATTAGTATCTTTGCTGATATATCTCATGAATGTATGGAGATTTATATGGATGATTTCACTACCTATGGAGTCACATTTGAACAAGCACTGGTGAATTTAGAAAAAGGTATTGACAAGGTGCAGAGAGCAAAATTTGTCTCTAAACAGTGAAAAGTGTTTTCTAATGATGGAAGAAGGTATTGTTCTAGGTCATCATATTTCAAAAAGTGGAATTTAGGTTGACCCTGCTAAAATTGAAGTAATTCAGAATTTACAAACTCCTGCAAAACAAAAAGATGTCAGAAGTTTCCTTGGCCATGCAGGGTATTATAGGAGGTTTATAAAAGATTTCACTAAAATTGTCAATCCACTTTATGCCTTGTTAACAAAGGATTCCCAATTTGAGTGGACGGAGGCCTGTGAAAAATCCTTCCTACAACTAAAGGACTTGCTTACTAAAGCCCCTATTCTTCAAGGTCCAAAATGGAATTTTCCTTTTCACATACATGCTGATGCATCTGATTTTGGCATAGGAGCAGTGCTGAGTCAAAAAGAAAATTCAATTGAGCATGCTATCTACTTTATCAGCAAGAACCTTCAAGGTCCTGAGCTCAACTATACTGTTACAGAAAAGGAATTGCTTGCAGTAGTGTATGCTTTAAATAAATTTAGGCATTATGTCACAAGTTATCAAATATTCGTCCATACTGACCATGTAGCAATCAAGTATCTGATGAACAAACCTGCCATTTCTGGTAGATTGGCACGATGGCTCCTGTTCTTACAAGAATTTGACATTACAATTATTGACAAACCAGGAAGAGCTAATGTTGTAGCCAACTTTTTATCAAGACTCCAATCAGCTGCACCTGTTGTACATGAGGTCATTGATGATAGGTTTCCTGATGAACACTTGTTTTCAATTGCTGCACATACTCCATGGTATGCAGACATTGCCAATTATCTAGCAGCAAATAGAATACTAGCTCACTTTTCCCCAAAAGAAAAGAAGTTATTAATAGAGAAAAGTTTTAATTTTTCATGGATTGCAAATTGTCTGTTCTATACTGGACCTGATCAAGTAATGTGAAGATGTGTAAGAGAAGATGAGACTTATGATATCTTGCATGCTTGCCATGATGAACCATGTGGGGGACATTTTGCAGCAAAAAGAATAGCAATGAAGGTTCTTACAACAGGGTACTACTGGCCAACACTACACAAGAACGTTGTGGCCTACACAAGGAAGTGTGACAGATGCCAGCGTATGGGAAGACCAACTAAGTCTGATGAAATTCCACTCTATCCGCAGGTCATAGTCACCCCTTTTGATAAATGGGGAATGGATTTTGTGGGACCAATTGATCCACCATCAAATGGTAAGTCATACATTCTAGTTTGCACGGACTGTCACAAAATGGGTCGAGGTAAAAGCTATGACTCATGTTTGGGATAACAAAGTTGCTGAATTTCTGTATGAATAAATTTTCACTAGATTCGGAGTCCCCAGAGAGCTTGTACCTGATCAGGGAGCTCAATTCACATCGAATCTGATAACTGTATTAATGAATGACTATAAAATCAAACATAGAAAGTCCAGCCCCTATCATCCTCAAGCCAATGGTCAGGCAGAGGTAACAAACAAAGAAATTGAGGCGATCCTCACAAAGACAGTACAGATCCATAAGAAAGACTGGAGCAATAGACTTCCTGAAGCAGTTTGGGCATACAGAACTACATGGAAAACAACAACTGGGTTTACACCTTTTGAATTACTTTATGGGAAAACAGCCATGCTGTCCATTGAATTTGAGCACAAAATTTTGAGGACAGCTCTTGAACTCAATATGGAAATATCTGCAGCACAGAAGGACCATCTTCTGCAACTAAATGCCTTGGACAAAATGAGAAAAGCCGCCTTGTAGCACACATAAGTAATCCAACAGCAAAGGAAGAAATGGCATGATCAACACATCAAAACAAAAAAAAAATTTAGTGGTGATTGAGCTCTGTTATATGATTCCAGATATCAAGAAAACTAGGGTAAGCTCACAACATGCTGGCTTGGCCCCTATGAAGTTGAAAATGTGTTCGATAATGGCGCTGTACAGCTGGTGACAATTGATCCAGTCCGTTTCAAATTGCTAGTTAATGGCCACTGACTCCGGTTGTACCATAAACCAGTCTCAAAGGAAGAATTCATGCAGCAGTTCATTCAGGTTCCTCCCACTACTCTTCCTACAGCTGAATGCTTTAACCTTTCCCCTGCAGCTTCACTGTAATTTTGAAAAAGTATGCCCATAATAAAGGTTTTCTTTTTAAAACGAAAACCCCTTTTTCTCCATTTTCAATTATCACCCCCATCTCACTTCTTTATCTTCCATCCATCCATCCCATCCATCCATTCCATCCATTCAACTCATCCGCCCACGTCACCCATCCACTTCATCCATCCACATAAACCTTAATTAAGATATCTTTCCCACTTGTCAATTTATGCAGATGTCGTCATCTTTCTTCACACGTACGTGCAATTATCAAGGTACGCCATATCTTTTCTTATCGCATATTTGATTTATTTCATTCCATTCATTTACTGCTATGCATGTACTGGTCATTATTACCCGAATCTCTACCTGTTCTTTAGTACATGTGAGGACACATGTCATACTTTAAGTAGGGGGCAGGGTAATCCATATTTTAAAACCTGTCTTTTCGCCGCTGCCATAATTGCATAAATGACCTTTCTTTAATACTTTTCTGGTACTTTCCAAATATGATCGCATGTCCTTTATTGCATGTTTTTCTTGTAAACTACGATTAAGACTGCTTGTTTAAAAAGTTCATTTTTGAAAAAAGAAAGAAATGTGACGGCACGACAGAAGAAAAACTAGAGCAGAAAGGGAAACAAAGAATTTGAATCTTCAGCAAGGAATTGAGTTTAGCTAAGAAAAAACTACAAATATGGGAGGTCAGTTGGTGCAACATGATCCTGTAGCTCATGAATTGTTATTGCAAAATCCGCAAACAGTCCAAGCATTCAGCATCTGTGGATGGTTAAATTATTTCTTGAGTTTAAATGATTTTGATGAGGAGGCTGCTGGAGAATTTATGAGAACACTCTCTTAAGGGGAAGCTACTATATGGGGTCTAACAGTTGTTGCAACTGAAGACAGAATTGCTGAGGTAACTGGGCTTCCAGCCATTGGAGAAAACTTTTCTTCAGACGCTGCAGCTGCAAGGGCTGAGTTTTCAATGCCTGCTGATGGACCTCTGGAAGTCTCCAAGCAGGGGTGCAAGCACGTATCGTTGCCTCCTCCTTATTCAGAGTATGCCGCTTATATAATCAGGTATTTAACCTGTGAAGGTCGTTTCTCCTACCTGCATTCTCATCATTTTAAGTTATTAAGCCATATGAGGCATGGGTTAGTTGTGAATGTTCTAAATTTCTTGTTAAAATTTCTAGAACAAAGTGCCCATGGAACCCAACAGGGGAAAGATAATTCTGTAACTCACCATGGCCTTATCAAATTACTGATTGAGCGCTCTTTAAGAGATGTTTCACCTCTTTCCTAGAAACAATTTGTTGCCCAAAAGAGCTTGCAGATTCCACAACCCCCTAGGGTACTTACCCCATAGCCTCAAAGAAAGAAGAAAGAAATTGCATCTACCAGTAGAACAGGGCAAGGGTCATCTACTCTTGTAGCACCTGGTCCTGCAGCTTTCGCACCAGAATCCTCTACTAGGGTACAAACTAGGTCTGCCACTAGGAGAGAGAAGGGTAAAAAAAAAGCAGAAGGGTCCTCTGAGTTTGACCCTCCTTCTCAGAAAAGGCAATGCCCTTCTCCTGCAACACTTTCTCCTACAGCCGTTTCTCCTACAGCAACACCTGTTGCTATTACTAGTTCACCATCATCCTCTAGTAGGGCAGAGCCCTCTAAACAAATAAGAAAAAGGAAAGCTACCGGAACACCTCCTGTAGCCGCACCAGTGCCAAGAAGGGTTTCCAAAAGGAAACAATCTAAGACCTCCCCTACTTCACCTCAACCGGAGGTTATTGTGATTTCAGAAGGGTCTGTTGAGTTTGAATTTAATGTTTCACAGAATGTGTTCGAGGATGTTGCTCAGAGTTCATTCGTTCCTGAAGATGAACAAATTGAAGCAAAAGAAACAGGGCATAATGAGCAAGGGTTACCAAATCTTGATGATTTGGCTGCTGCTGCTATGGAATTTTTGGAGGAAGCACAGACTTCTCCACCGCAGCAACAAGCAGAATTTATCTTGCAGCAAGAGCAAGAACAGATTGAACAATTGAATGTGCCTAGTGAAGTTGTATTTCACCCTGCAATTTGTAAAGCCATTGTTGTGTATAGGAGGACGTTTTTAATTGAGTTTCTGAAATATGTTAAAGCTAATTGGGAAGTAGTTACATTGCAAACCCTGACTTTCCGATACATAGCCCAGACTGATATGGAACAAAGTTTATGGGAAGTAGAAAAGAAGAAATTGAAAAAGGAAATTGAAAGTCAGAAATAAGAAATTGCTGAGTTGAAAGAAAAAATGGACGAAATGTTAAAAGTAACTGGTCAGATTATGGAATGTAGACCACCACCTAGAGTTTATGCTCTGTGCCTTAAAGAATAGTTTTTATGGTTTCAATTGATGAGAATTTCCAGAAACCAAGATCTTATCATTCATACTGCCAAAGAATTTTATGAAGCATACCAGGCAGCCCCTAACTAGTTAAGGAATTCTCTGTGTGAATTTTATTTGCATGGCTTTCTAATACCATTTGAAACAGAATGGAATCCTCTTCTATATATTGGTGATATTCATTTAAGAGCATTTATGTCATGGGCAGCAAATGAGGCGAATTATGGCAGGCAGTGGGAAACCTATGAGGAAGCTGAGAAAACAGAGCCTGTTCCATTACGCTCTAAAAGTTCAAACCCCCATGCAATGTTGAAAGATCGGTTTTCTCTGACATATGGAATTAATAATGTTACAGCCAGAGAGAGGATATTTGATATCAGGAAACAAGTATATGATGAATTCCAGGAACAACAATATTCGTTTTGGAGACTAGCATATACCAGGAGTGAGAAAAGATGGGAGAGATTAACTATTGGGTTAAGAAAGTCAGAACCACATGGTCCCCTAAATTTTATAGCAGCTCTCAAACAAACTAGCAGATATATTCAATTGGGACTTCAAACAAGATTTGAACTGTGGTTGCCACTGACATTCAGACCCCCTGTGCTAATGTGGCCCCTCTATCCTCACCAGGCTACAAATCTTAACAATGAATTAGAAGACCGAAGGTATGAAAGGTGCCAGGATTTCAAAGGATTTTATTATAAGTTTGGAAATCCATTGCAGAGTCATGTAGCAACCACATACTTCAGAGAAACCACCAGGAAAGTTAATGCTGGAGGACCAGCATTGGGCTCAGTAGGGGGTAGTGATGAGCTTAAAAAATGCTCATAATTTGAATGTTATGATAAAATTTTAATGTCTTTACTTTTTTTATTTCATGACTGTTGAAACCTTTTATGGGGATATCCTGTAGCATAATACTTTCATATTCTTGCAGCTCATTGTGTTGACTTAATTGCATTTATTGCCCCATTGACTCCCTAAAATGGCTGGTATATCGTATACAGTTTTTGAATGATGAAGTAGATTTAAAATGTGTGATTAATGAATAGATATCATGTATGTGCCATACGCCTTTTCTCTCGCATCTGTTACCTTTTGTTTCGTAGGTTGTTGAAGAATGATCGAGTCAAGCACAGCCGATCTCGGCCTTGCAGTAAAGTCCATTTCCTGCACGACTTCGAGGAAGCTCCGGTGAAGACTCTTTGACCAAAACCATGGGAAAGAATTTTAATGACAGTCAATCTGGAAAGAGTGGAGCGCTAGATTCTCTCCGAATTGGGATGAACGCATAAATTCATTATGAAGTTTGATCCTTGATTTGGGGATATACTTTACTTCCACGTCTTTCTTTGATTGGGTTAGTTAGTTAGTTGCTCTCCTATTTTTTAAATAAAGTTCTCCTCCTGCGCGAGTGAGGGAGACAGAGAGATGATAGTTAGAAAAAGTTAGAGGCATAGTGATAGCAGATATCATGTAAGAGTCAGTATGATAATGAGAAACAGAATCTGTATGATCAAAGACAGAGTTTGTTGTTAGTTTCCACATCAACAAAGTAATGTATACCATTCTGTTTTCATGAATAAAGTTCAATGAAGTTCTGAGTTTAGTATCTGTGTAATCGATAGATGCTTGCTAAGGGGGCCCACTTAGTAAGTATCTGTAGCTAGCTAGTTAGTTGTTCTTTTCTATTGATCTTCAGTTAGCTTTCATCTTTTGAAGTTTTTATACAAACTCAGTCTTGTACTGCTCCTGCAGCATAGAGAATCCATCCCTGTGTTTGTTCCTGCAGCATAAGACCAGTTTATGGTTTGTGCTTCAGTCATAGTTGTTATGGTTTCTGTTTTAATCAAAGCATAGCTGAGTTAAAGAACGTTGCATTACCTTCCTGTAGCGTGGATAGAATTCCTTTCCAGTATTTATTTCTGCTAAGATTTGACCAAAACTAGTTCTTAGTGCATATATTTTGCTGCACCATTTAAAGTATACGTCCCCTAGTTTGACAAGTAAATGAACGTCCATAGAGAGATATAAGTCACCTGTTGGAATGTCCAATTCCCAGGAAAGGTTTTACTGTGATTTTCATATCCTTTTATGGGCGCGGCCAGGGGGTGTTAGAGTAAATGCATTTTACTTAATTTTTAACTTAGGTAGATTAGTTCATTAATTTTGCATTTAATAGGGTAATTAGTTTTTATTCCTGTATTGGGTGGTTGCATACCTGTCAAAATTTTCATGGCTTTATAAACCTATAGAATTATGTACATTAGCATCCAGTTCTCAATGCATTTTTTCTTCAATGAATTATTTTCTCTCATTCTTGTGAAGGTTATTTCTATACTTGGTCATCCTGGGTGTGTTGTTCTTGGGTTATTTTGTCCTTGGGTTATTATGACCGAGTTATTCTATCTAGGGTTATTTTGGTCGAGTTATTCTATCTTGTAACCCATGGCATTAGATGTAGACATTATACATTTTTTTTTCACTGTTCTTATTAAAACTCAAACCTATAATTCAAAATCAAGGCTTAAAACAACAATAGTCAAAGTTGCAAGAATTAACTTTGAAGCTGAGTGAAATTTGTTGTTGTCATATTTTTCTATAGTCTCCCCTATTGTGTAAGACTCTCCATAAATAATTTCCATTCTCCCTTGAATGCCAAACAACCATCCCTAATTATGACTTTGGATATTTTTTATGATTTATGTTGACTAGACATCTATTTCCTTTTCTTTCTTTGGAGTGCCTGTCACATCAAAAGACCTTTTATTTTTGCTACTATTTCTTTGTTACTCATTTGATTGGTTATGAACTTTTTGATTGCACATGCATATATACAAATACATATACATATGCATATATTATGATGAAGACATTTGAAAGGTTCTTGCAAACACCAATGTAAAGACTAATAGTGCAACTGAACAACAAATAACAAATATGAAATGAAAGACAACAAAAAAAGGCTTGCTCTCCACACAACTAGCTTGGGTCATGGAGCCCCATAGGTTCTCAGTAAACCCCCGAGCAAGAACATACATTTTCAAATACTTTCATCAATGGTGAAACCAATATTTTTTCACACTTATTATACGACCTATCATTCCAAAAAAAATGTTTTGAGACTGAGAGAAATAACAACTAAAAAGGTACACTTAACAAATATGCCAACAAATATAATCCAGCATCATGCATTGGATGCATATGTAGGAATTTTCTATTTGCAAATATACACACTAAAAAAGTACATGTAGAAATGTATGTACATGGCATTAGATGTAGACAATACACATATATAGATGAATGGAAGCCTATAGATATGGATACATGTTGATACATGTGCTGGAAAGGGAAATCAAACTTCAACCTTCAAAGAAGCTTGCAATCCTCGCTCGCACCTTTGATAGCAGGTAAAGCCACAAAAGAACACCCAACAATTCCTTATTAAAAATTGAAAAGAATTTCACCACCTCTTCAGACATTTTAAATATTAGGTGTTAGAACAACCATCATAAATACACATATACCATAGAATAGTTATTGTTGATGCCAAGAGGCTGAGCTTCTATGAAGGTGCAAGTCCAACTACCCGTTGTGGAGTTTCTATGAAGTTGGTTGGAGGATATTTTCTATTTTTTGCATGGGGAAATGACTCCAAAAGCAATACAAAAGTCTCGGCAATGGCACTATTAATCGAAGTGATGGACAATGTATGTGGCATATGTATAGATATGTGTGTATTTCATAGCACATGCAAACAAGGCTATATTATTTCAATTTTTGAGAAGGTTTTATTCAGAAAAGAGTATATTTATACATGGGCTTGTTACTATGAATTTTGGAGGGTTTCTCTGTATGAAATCCATTTTGTGGCTATGTTTGTGATGGAATAAAATTCTTAACGTTATGCAATTTTCTACCAGCTTTGAGAAAAAATACATTATGGAGAAGCTAATACAAAGAGGTATGCTTAAAACAACCGAGAAGCAGTGCATATTCGAAAAACCCTTTGTGATATTGTCTTATTTTGTGGTTCATGGACTATGGAAAACTATATTGTTTGATCTCCAATAAGGTATTATTGATTGTTTCAAATTTTGATAAGGTGTTGTTGTGAAAAGACTATATCATATGTAAAAATGAATATTGTTCCATTTATGGTTTTCATTTTATGGCTATGGTTTTGCATGGGTATGTTACTATGAATCTTTGTCTTTTTCAGGTTTCTCCATCTAGGTCACTATTGAAACCAATATTATTTGATTTATGGCTTTTATTTTAAGGTTATGGTTGCAACAAAATAAAATAGTTTATTTAATAAAATTTATGTTTGATTCCATTAAGCATTGTTGATTATTGTTCTCTAGTGTAGTCTATATTGTTTCATTTTTGGAAAGGGGCTATTGAAAAGGCTATATTGTTTCAATTTTTAATAAGGCTCCATTTAGAAAAGAGTATATTTTTGCATGGCTTTTTTATTCTTTTTTTTTTGTGGATTTCTCTTTATGGCTTCCATTTTGTGGCTATGTTTGTAACAAAATAAGATTGCTAACATTATGCAGTTTTTGTCGATTCTTGTTGGATAGCTTGGGGTATTTTGTCTCATTTTGGATAAACTATTGTTGAAAAGGCTCTATTGTTTCAATTTTTGATAAGGAACTATTTAGAAAATCCTATATTTTTTTGCTAAAAGCAATATTGTTTCATTTGCGGTTGGTGTTTTTGTCGCTATCATTCTGCATGGGTTTTGTGGCTATGGTTTTGTGTGGTTTTTTTGCATTGTTGATTGTTATTCTCTAGCTTAGTGTATATTGTTTCATTTTCAATAAGAGAGTGTTGAGAATGCAATATTGTTTTATTTTCAAGAAGTTATTGTTGAGAAAAGACTATATTTTTGCATAGGTTTGTTACTGTGAGTTTTTGTTCAATGCCACCATTGATTGCAATGATGGAAAATATATTTTTCTTATGTGTAGATATGTATACATGTCATATTATATGCAAACAAAATTCATACACACTGATCCCTATGTTTATTCTGTTGGTACATTCTTGGAATGATAAGTTGTATTGTAAGTGTCATATGGAAGATTGATTCCACCATTGATGTAACTTTAGGAACTCACATGTAGCAATAATATACTCTACACTCAGCCAATAGAAGAATATTAAAACTACAACATCAAAGGGAAAAATTATGCAAACCTCTAGATGTGTGGTTTCCCCCTATTGTGTGAACTTTGGTGATAATTTTTTGTCAGCCTTCCCAATGTTTTAGCTTTCCGGTGGTAGGGGGTCTATTCAAGAAAAAGGTGGTGGATGTTTCCTAATTTTTAAATTAAAAGCATTTGGAACATCGATAGAGAAGGACAACAAAATTAAACACTAGTTGGCATCAACATTCATTTTTGTATGGTTCCACTATGTTGGCAATGTTTGGAAAGTAATAAAATATTCCATTTTCTACTTGAAGCATAGTTGTTATTTTTCTAAACCTCAATAAGGGTTTTTTGCAATGGAAGGATGTATATTAAGTGTTAGATGAAACATTGATCAAATTTTTATTGAGGCCTAGATAAATAATAACTATCCTTGAAGCCATACAAAATAGCCAGTAATGGCTTATCGTGAAGAACATGGACTATTTTATCAGTTTGCAACCATTCCCAATGGATAGAAACCATAGAAAAAATAAAAATCATAATTATCTTATGAAAATAATAAGCATTGCAAGGAGTATATATGATTTTTGTATGCATTTGATTTCACATAGATACATATCGGCATGCAGGGATGAATGTTGTTTATCTCCAATTTCACAAACATACACATTTGTACATAGGGAATGTAAAATGAGAAAGAAAAAAAGAAGGCATGCTATCCACCCTACCTTATTGGGTCATGGAGCCCCATAGGCTCTTTCCAAACCCCCGAAGTAAGAAAAAACATTGTCCACCACTATGATGGATAGTGAAACTAATCTTCCTTATTAAAATTAATATAAAACCTATTATTTTAAGGATGCTTCTCTAAGGATGGAAGAAATAACAACTATCTTTAAAAAAAAAAAACATGGTAAGGAGTATATATGAATGTTGTCTACATACTATCTTTGCAAAACAATAAACATGGAAAGAAGTATATATAAATGTTGTCTACATCTAATTTCACATACACACATATCTATGTAGGGGAAAAGAAGAATGAAACACTACAAAAGAAACACATACTTTTTTGTGTATATATATTTCCAAGAAACAAATTCCTAAGTATACATCCAACACATGCAATACATATATTTGAATTTTCAAAATGAAATCTACATCAATATATATGTTTCCAAAGTTAACTACAAATATATACATATTGTTGATTGTTGTTGAATAGATGCAAAAATTATTATTTCATTTATAATTTCTGTGTAGTGGGAATGGGTGGAAAGCAATAAAAGAGTCTACATATATGCTTAAAAAGGAAAATCTATACAGATATATATGCATCTAAAGTTATATGTAGACAAAACACATATATATCCATAGGTGGACCTGAAACATATGAATGTTGTCTACATCAAATTTCAAAAACACATAGATCTGCACATAGGAAATATAAAATGAAACACAAAAAAATGGGGCTTCCTCTCCACCCTACCATATTGGGCCATGGAGCCTCATCAACTCTCACCAAACCCCTGAGCAAGAGCATACATCATCCACCACTCTGATCAATGGTGAAATCAATTTTCCTTATTACACTTACTATACAACCTATCATTCTAACAAATCCTTTTGTGAGGCTGATGGAAGTAATAACTATAAAGGTGCATTTAATTTTAGATTCGCCAAACGATAAATATGGCGAGTAGTATATATCAATGTTTCCTACATCTAATTTCACATACATACATATCTACATAGAGTAAAAGAGAAATGAAACACAACAAAACAAACAAACACTTTTTTGTGTTTATATTTTTGCAAGCAATAGATTCCTACATATGGATCTAACACATGCAGTACATATATATGCAACTCGAAAATAAAAGCTACACCAATATATATATATATATATATATATATGATGTTAGATGCACATATACATGCATTTTTTATTGTTCTTGAATATATTTGAACATATTATTTCATTTATGGTTTCCATGTAGTGGTGATAGTTGCAAAGCAATAAGATAGTCCACATATACACACACAATAAGCAATAAAATAGCTCAAATATATGGCCAAAATAATATTTAGCATTCTAAAGTTACCAAAGCAACTAAATAGTTTATGTTATTTACAAAAAGGAATTGTTGACTATTGTTCTGTAGCTTCAGGTTATAGCTAAAGATAGAGAGGAACTATCAACAATGCCTTGTAGAAAACAACATAAATTGTCAACCTCTTGACTATCCATTAGCCTTCCCATTTTGTAAGCCTTCTAGTGGTCATGAAAAAGGTGGCGGAGGTGGTTGGCATGTGTTGGGAAGCTACAAAATAACATTCAACAATGCCTTATAGAAAAAAAAAACTGTATAGTGTTCCAACCATCACCAAAAAACAAAATCCTTAAATGAAGCAATGATGGTTTCAATAAAGACCTACAAAATTATTTTTCCAATAGTGACCTATCAATAGGTGTGAGAAAAAATATAGATAAGTTTAAATCTAGATACATATGGTTGTGCTATGAGAAAATGAAATAAAAATCACTTGTCCCAGAACAACTTGTGATGAAGACATTGCTTCATCTGTGGGTTGCATATTTTGGCAGTGGTTGCAATAATAGGTTGCATTCAATACTTAGCATAGTAATTCAAAACTTTGTATTATTTTCAATAAGGCATTGTTTGGTGTAGAGTTTTAGCTTGAGTTGCACAACATACATAGTTATCCAAACCTATACTTCACAATGCATATACAAATATATATATATATATATATATATATATATATATATATATATATATATATATATATATATATATATATGTATGTATGTATGTATGTATAACTTTAAATGCAATTATTTCTATCAACAAGTATAAATCTAGATATAAATGTGTGAAGATAGGCTCAAGATAAATCACAAAAGTATTGTGTAGAACATAGATGACAATTATCATTGAACATCGAATAAGAAATATTATAACAAAAATGAAGTTTTATGAAACTCTAATAAAATGGAAGACACATAAATAGCTACACATAGGCTACTCCCAAATGGCTAGCAATTAAAAAGGTGAAGGACACATAAATACCTCAAATATAAATAAGTCATACTATATACTACAAGGGCCATAAATGCAAGCAAAGAATTTTTGCAGTTCATTGGATGCACACAACAGGGAGCCAATACAAGTGGCAGCAACAAAAAGTAAACAAGGAACAAACTTACAAGATTGGTGCCTAAGGGTTGTCCAACAACCTGGGGAGAGCTAGAGTCCACTAGCATTATGGGGGTTTCTTTTTGAAAAGGCTAGAGCTACAACTTCAGTAGCTAGCCATGAGCTTTATTGTGACAACAACACAAGGGCCATAGATTCAATTAAAGCAACAAAGTCTGATAAGCTTCATTCCAAATTTTTTATCTTCCAAATTTTATGTCGAGACATTAATAATATGACCGAAAAAATAAATTAAAAAAGGAACATTTAGAGAACTCTTTGTAAATTGTTTCAAAAAAATTCTATGTTCTTGCAAAGCAACCAACCTAGAACATACATTGTCCATGACTGTGATCAATGGTGGCATCAATGTTTCATATAACAATTAAAATAAAGCTTATCATTCCAAGAATTTCCTAACAAAATAAACATAGGAATTAGTATGTATCAACGTTGGTTGCATCCACTATGGAATACATACATAGCTACACATAGGGTAAATAAATTTCCCATAATTGCAATCAATTGGGGCATCAATGTTCCATACAACACTGAAAATACAGATTATCATTCCAAGGATGTCTAAGTATGTATCAATATTGTTTGCATCTAGTATGACATACAAACATATCTATACACAGGAGAAAAATTGTGAAACACAACAAAACAAGGCATTGTCCATCACTCCAATCAATTATGACATCACTCTTACATGTAACATTTAAAATAAAACATATCATTCCCTACATGTAGATATGTATGCATCTATTGTTTTGTGTTGATGGCTACAACACAATAAAACAATTAATCTTATATAGTTTTTCCTTTTTTTGAACAAGGCATTGGAGTTTATTGTCCTCTAGGCTTGGCTATATTGTTTCATTATCAAACAAGGTGTTGGGGGGGGGAGAATTTCTGATTCATGGCTTTCACTTTGTCACAATGGTTGCAAAACTGAAAAATAAGGAACATTATATAGTTTATGTTGATTTCCATAAGGAATTCTTGATTGTTGCATTGTAGCTTAGGGTATATCATATCATTTTTGACAAGCTACTATTGAGAAGGCTATATTGTTTCAATTTTAGATAAGGTGTTTTTTAGAAAAGACTGTATTGTTTGTTAATATGAATATTGTTTGATTTATGGATTCAATCTATTGTTTTTGCAACCATAAACCCATGAAAAATACCCAAAATAACCTCCAACCACGTTCATAGAAGCTTAACAATAGCTGATCAAACTTGCACCTTCACATGACCTCACCATTGTCGCATCAACATTGATTGTTGTATGGCTTCCATGTAGTGGAAATGAATGTATAGAAGCTAGCCATTATTGCATCAACATTAATTATTGTATCATTTCCATCAATTTCTGATGGTTGTAATAACACCTTCGATTTTAAACCCCAAGAAACATAGCAAAAGTTTGCACAATTTCCAATAAATGCAAGCAAAGAATTTTTGCAGTTCATTGGATGCACACAACAGGGAGCCAATACAAGTGGCAGCAACAAAAAGTAAACAAGGAACAAACTTACAAGATTGGTGCCTAAGGGTTGTCCAACAACCTGGGGAGAGCTAGAGTCCACTAGCATTATGGGGGTTTCTTTTTGAAAAGGCTAGAGCTACAACTTCAGTAGCTAGCCATGAGCTTTATTGTGACAACAACACAAGGGCCATAGATTCAATTAAAGCAACAAAGTCTGATAAGCTTCATTCCAAATTTTTTATCTTCCAAATTTTATGTCGAGACATTAATAATATGACCGAAAAAATAAATTAAAAAAGGAACATTTAGAGAACTCTTTGTAAATTGTTTCAAAAAAATTCTATGTTCTTGCAAAGCAACCAACCTAGAACATACATTGTCCATGACTGTGATCAATGGTGGCATCAATGTTTCATATAACAATTAAAATAAAGCTTATCATTCCAAGAATTTCCTAACAAAATAAACATAGGAATTAGTATGTATCAACGTTGGTTGCATCCACTATGGAATACATACATAGCTACACATAGGGTAAATAAATTTCCCATAATTGCAATCAATTGGGGCATCAATGTTCCATACAACACTGAAAATACAGATTATCATTCCAAGGATGTCTAAGTATGTATCAATATTGTTTGCATCTAGTATGACATACAAACATATCTATACACAGGAGAAAAATTGTGAAACACAACAAAACAAGGCATTGTCCATCACTCCAATCAATTATGACATCACTCTTACATGTAACATTTAAAATAAAACATATCATTCCCTACATGTAGATATGTATGCATCTATTGTTTTGTGTTGATGGCTACAACACAATAAAACAATTAATCTTATATAGTTTTTCCTTTTTTTGAACAAGGCATTGGAGTTTATTGTCCTCTAGGCTTGGCTATATTGTTTCATTATCAAACAAGGTGTTGGGGGGGGGAGAATTTCTGATTCATGGCTTTCACTTTGTCACAATGGTTGCAAAACTGAAAAATAAGGAACATTATATAGTTTATGTTGATTTCCATAAGGAATTCTTGATTGTTGCATTGTAGCTTAGGGTATATCATATCATTTTTGACAAGCTACTATTGAGAAGGCTATATTGTTTCAATTTTAGATAAGGTGTTTTTTAGAAAAGACTGTATTGTTTGTTAATATGAATATTGTTTGATTTATGGATTCAATCTATTGTTTTTGCAACCATAAACCCATGAAAAATACCCAAAATAACCTCCAACCACGTTCATAGAAGCTTAACAATAGCTGATCAAACTTGCACCTTCACATGACCTCACCATTGTCGCATCAACATTGATTGTTGTATGGCTTCCATGTAGTGGAAATGAATGTATAGAAGCTAGCCATTATTGCATCAACATTAATTATTGTATCATTTCCATCAATTTCTGATGGTTGTAATAACACCTTCGATTTTAAACCCCAAGAAACATAGCAAAAGTTTGCACAATTTCCAATGAGGCATTATTAGATGTTGTTTTGTGGCTTTGTCTGCTATCAAAGTTGCAATCTAAAACAATGAGCTTTTCTAAATTTTTGTTACTATGAATTTTTGTGTTTTGTGGTTTCCTCTATCTAGGCCACTTGTCTAACAAATATTTTTTTATTTATGGTGTTCATTTTGTGGCGATGGTTTCAATGCAATAAAATAGTTAATGTTATATAGTTCATGTTGTTTTTCCTTCTTCTTTTTTGTGCCATATAATTTTCCCTATGTGAAAATATGTTGATGCAGAGCTATGAGGATTCACAACACATCTCACAAACCTTCAATAATAATCCAAAACAATCTTTATATAACACATGTTATTAAACATTGCATATCACATTGGAAACATAACTATGGCAGCCCACAATTTATTGCCATGAAAAATCATTAATAAATTCTAAAAAATGAATAATGAAGCCAATCCCTCTAGTGATATTGAATAAAAGATAGTTATATACTCTTTCTCAAATTCTTATGAAGATCCAACAGCTGAAATAAAAGTTATTGTATTTTTCCCAAAACTGCAAACCCTAGGTAGGGTTCAGACCTGCCCTCACAAAAATGTTCATAACTTAATCAAATATTAATTAAATTTGATGAGACTTGAACCAAATGAAAGTAGATTCACATGGAAACAAAATAAAATTGATTTAAGATCCAAATTATAGACTTTACATTCCGTACCATCACACTTTTTATACTGTAAATTCTGCACAATATTGTTAGAATAGGAAGTCTCACCAAAATATTCATATCTTCCACAAAACTTGATGAAATTCAATGAGACAAAAAGAATTGGAAACTAGAAACAGAGATATTTCTATCAATATATGATACTCTATCATTTGAGTCCATAGCAGGCTGTACAAATCACAACTTCAATCTGGTAACAATGTAAAAATCCGAAAATGCATACCAAACTTGAGGTTGCCATTCATTTAACTTCAAAAATAATGTCTCCAACCCCCAATTCGAGTTTTGGAGGGTTTTTTATACATTTTCAACCAAAACTAACCATTCCAACCATCTTTTGATTAGTTTGTTCACAAAACACCCTAATGACACTTCGTCTACCTAATTTTAAACTATTGACAATTTTTACAATATATGAGAAATGAACAACATCCTAAGACTTATAACACCACAAAGGTAGCCTCTTGGGAATTATTAAAATATCAAAACATAAAATGGAACAAATAACTCAATATGGCCTCATGGAGGCATGTGATCAAATAGGTGCTCCTGCACCATATGTATATTTGCACTTTGTCCTTTGTCTTTTCAATCAGATTTTTTCTTTTATTCCTTTTGTTCTTCTCATGCCTTCTCCTTTCAATCATCCCTGCAACCAACACTCATATCTTTGTCCTTCATAATCTGCACACAACCTATATAGAGACCTATTAAGTGCAACCTCAATGTCCCTGTTTTCTTCTAATAAACATTGATATCACCATTTTGAAATATTCTAGTGAAAATCCTATGCATGCCTAATCCAACAAAATAGCACATACATCAGCCCACCACTCTGACCAATGGTGAAATCAATGTTCCTTATTAACTTACTATACAACCTACCATTGTAATTCCTTTTTTTGAGGCCAAAAGAAATAGTTATAACTAAAAAGGTGTATTTAACTTCAGATTTCCCCAAACAATAAACATCAGAGAGATCATTATTTATGAATGTTAGCTACATTTAATTTCACATACATACACATATAAACACAATAAAAGATAAATGAAGCACAATAAAAGAAACACATAATTTTTGTGTTTATATATTTCCAAGCAACAAATTCCTACATATGCATCCAACACATGCAATACATATATATGTGAGTTGCAAAACAAAACCACTACATGCTTTCCATATATACATATATAAATAATATATATATATATATATATATATATATATATATATATTATATATATATATATATAGATAAATGTTAGATGCACATATATACACATTGTTGATTGCACTCTATAAAAGACTATGTTGTTTGTTGAAACCAATATTGTTTGATTTACGGTTCACCTTTTCCATTTTGTTACATTGCATGTCCCTTGCAAGGAAATGAAAGACAATGCAAGAAAAAAGTGTCGAGAGTCTACCCAAAATATGTGGTTCTACCCTAAATGATGGAAAAAAATAGCTAATTGTGACTTTCAATATTTATTGTAGCTAAAAATGGAAGACCACATAGGAAATATTTCGGCTACTACTTTTGATGAGGCTACAAAAATCTTATTGCAAATGTCATCAAAAGAGATATACATGTTGCAATATGAGTCTTCTGTTACAATGAATACTAAGTCTATTATCAATGGTGTCACCTACACCTTATTTGTTTTCATTTGTGGGTTTCTCCATCTGGGTCCTTGTTGAAACCAATGTTGTTTGATTTATGGCTTTAGTTTTGTGGTTATGGTTTCCATGGAATAAAATAGTTAATGTTGTACACTTTATGTTTGATTCCATCAGACATTGTTAATTATTGTTTTCTAGCTTAGGCTATATTGTTTCAATTTTCAATAAGGTGCTATTGAAAAGCCTATATTGTTTCAATTTTTTATAAGGTTCTATTGAGAAAAGAGTATATTTTTGGATGGGGTTGTTACTGTGAATTTTCATGGGTTTCTTTCAATGGCTTCCATTTTCTAGCCATATTTGCAATGGAATGAAATTGTTAATGTTATGCACTTTGTGTCAATTTTTGTTACCTAGCTTGGGTTATACTATCTCATTTTCAATAAGGCACTATCGAAAGGGCTATATTGTTTCAATTTTTGATAAGGCACTTTTGAGAAAAGACTATATTATTTGTTAGAAGCAATATTGTTTCATATATGGTTGGCATTTTGTGGCGATTGTTTTGCATGGGTTTTGTGCCTATGGTTTTGCAAGGGTTTTGTGTATTATTGATTTTTGTTCTCTACCTTCACTATATTGTTTCATTTTCAATAAGTTTCTAGTTATAATGCTATATTGTTCCATTTTCAATAAGGTGTTGTTGAGTAAAGACTATATTTCTGCATTGGTTTAATAGTATGCATTTTTTGTGTTTTGTGGGTGAACCATGTGGGCCACTATTGAAATGAATTTTATTTTTTATGGCTTGTGTTTTGTCCATATGGTTGCAACACAATAAAATAGTTAACCTTATACAATTTATGTTGATTTCCATAAGTCATTGCTTGTAGTCTTTAATTTTTATTTTCCTATGTGCAGATATGTATGTATGTGAAATTGCATGTAGACAATATCCATATATACTTTAATTTACTAACAAAATAACTCAAAGAAAAAAACACATGCATTTAGCTAGTTATATATTAAGACAATGGACACCAACTTATAATTTTTAACAAAAAAAATACACTTCTTTCCTTTTGTATTATTTCTATCACTTATAGTTTTGTATCACTATTACTCTATCATCCTCATTTTATTTTGTGTGGTTTGGTTATATAGTTATGTCACCCTATTTAACACATGTATCAACATTTACGACTGTTAAATTGCTTTGCAACTATCAACACCACACAAAAAGAATAAATGAAATAATAGTGGTTTGAAAAACACCTTATAAAAATACACCAATGTAGCCAAAGCCACAAAACAACACTTGACTATGCCTTATGGAGAACAACATAAACAATATAACATGCACTATTTAATTGCATTAAAAAGATGAAATAATATAACCAAAGCTAGAGAACAATGGTCAATAATTCCTTATGGAAAACAACATAAAGTGTATAGCATTGCAATGATAACCACAAAATGCAAGCCTTACATGAAATAATAATGGTTTCAACAACAATGTAGAAAATTCTCTATTGAACAACACCTTATTGGAAATGACCATATACACATAGAAATTCCCACACATACATATAAACATTCAAATAGAAAAAACCAATTGTATAGATAGAACACTATGTGGCAATCCAACCACACAAGAAGCAACCAAACATATTCATATAAAAAACTTGAACATATCTATATATAGATAAACGTGTAACATAAAAGATACATGTAGAAAATGCATATGAAAATATACACACTCACACCATAAATTGAACAATAGTGGTATAAACAGTGACCTAGGAAATTATTTTTCTCCAACAAAACCCTATCACAAAGGAAACAATATTGACAGAGATATACACCAATATTTGACAATGCCTTATGGATAAAAACGTAAACTCTATGACATATACTACACTACTATGAGTTGAATGTGAAACGATATTGTGTGGATCATTATTTACCTAGCCTAAAATATGAAAAAAAGAAAAGAAAAAGGAAGCAAACAACACCTCAACACCTCAAGATTGGGCTATGGTGTTCAAACTTAAACAAAATAAAGATAAAAACTAGATTTATACCTTGTTCAAGTGATCTTCTTGGTTCGCCTTTGATTGTTCATGAATGTGTGCTCCTTGATATAAAATGATTCAAAATTATAGGCAAAGTGATCCAAATGATATGAAGAATGCAATGAAGGATGTGGGTATTTGGATAAGCAAGTGAAAATGTATGCAATGGAAGCTTCAAGAGTTCAATAATGGTGGATGAGAATGCTTGTGCTTGAGATTGCTTGAAAATTGCTAGAGAGTATGAGAGCTTGAATGATTGAGTTGAAAATGCGATGAATGCATAATGTCAATGAGAACATAAATCCTCTATATTTAGGGGAGACTTATCTAGAGAATTTAATAGCCCAGATTGAGCCAACATGGACAAGATGGAGGGTTATGGTGATTTGAGGACTCACAAGCCCTCACATCTTTCCATGTGGAAATGGGATGAAAAATATGACATGTGAGGTGGAGGTACTTTCAATTATCTTGGAAAGGAGGGAATATTTCCTCAAAAAGGAAATCCTTGTCCCCATATGGGAAGGATGTTGACATGTGAGGAATTTTAGAATTCCTCACACATCATCATCAGGAAGAGAGAAGTGGTTGGGATAATAAATGTGAATTTTAAATTCACACGATTGGGAGAATCTTGTGGTTAAGACAAGGTTCCCAAAAATTAGGACTTTGACCCATGTGACTAATGTGACAAGTGAAGGAATTTATAATTTTCCAACAACTGGCATGGGGAAGAGAAATGCATTGAATGCATAAATGTGAGTTTTAAATTCACATGGGGATGAGGTCAAGGCTTAAAAGGGAAATCACTTATGAAAGGTTTTCTTGGATGACCTGCCAAAGATGACATGTGATTAGATTAAGGTTGTGCAAATAGGTGACTAATAAAATTAATGACGGATTAGAAGCAAGTGGAAAATGTTGGAGGATGTGACATTAATCATTGATTAAGGGTGTGCACATCCTAATCATGAATTAATTAAATTAATATAGATTAGAAATGGATTATGGAGGATGTGAGAAGAAGAGAGAAAAATGGAATTTAAAATTGATTTTAAATTCAAAAAGGTTAAATGACAAAATTAAATAAATGGACATATTTATTTAATTTAGAGAAGAAAGGTGAAAGGTGAGGTATTTAATTATTAAATTACATACTTTAGAAACCTTAGGCAAAGGGGGGATATTAATTAAATAAATCATTTAATTAATACTAATGAGATAGATGGATAAAGGAGACTAGTTTGACCATATGGGAGTGGTCAAATTTGGATGTTTACATTTTTCCCCTCTTCAAAATATTGTTAGAATAAGAGTGTTTTGAAGAAATATAAAATACAGATGACTCTAAAGAGGAAGCAACTAGACCATGATGCCGTAGCATGGGAGAAGTTACATGAGCTACCCAAACAGAAGGAAATGCAGGGAGATTCCCTAGTCTCGTAAGGAAATGACCATCATGGAGGAACGAAGAAAAATGGTAGGGTATGCCCCCTTGAGAGGGCATTTGGGGAGGAAAAAGGGGAGTCAGGTGACTTGTCGATATGAAGAAATGAAAGGTAACATTGGATAGATCTCAAAAAACCATGAAGATTACCTTTTGAATGGAGTCAAACGGACACACGATGCAAAAATCATGGCCCCAAGAAGTTAGAGGATTAGTTGAATTAAAAGAGGATTAAATAAAGGGTAAAAATACCCTTAACTTAAAAAGTTAAAAAAAAGGAGGGAAAAGTTTATATATAGTAATTTTAGAAATTAATATGCCTCATTTGCACACCTGGAAGTTGAGGGAGAAAGGGAGAGAAGACGAGAAGAAGGAGACAAGGAGATGAGGATGTCAGAAGATTACGATGATGACATCATCTATAGGAGGGATGAGGTATCATGGCTCTTCCATGAGAATGTTGTTCCATGGCAGGTTAGGTTAAAAACCCTCTTTGTGATTTTAAATATTTTATGTGTTTTTTTAAAGTTTTAATGCATTTTGAAATCATGGGTTCTGGGATTGGGGTAGTTTAAAAAAATGGGTCAGGGGAAAATTTTCAATTTTTCCCACTGAGTAGGAAGAATCACTTGTTAGAGGTAGGGGAAGGGGGGGTGAATTTTCCCAATTAGAAGGTAAATACACCCAAAGAAAGGAAAATAAATTCCCTAAAAGGGAAAGGGGAAACCAAGGAAGGGCATATTTTCCTTGGGATCGGACAAATCTACTTGGAAAGTTAGGTAGGCGGCATGGGAAAGCATGCCCAGAAGAGGGGCAACCCCACACAAGAGAGGGGTGATCTTGCCTCAAAAGGGGAAACCCCACCAGGGTATGTCCACCCATTTAGGGGTGGGTTCACCCACCTCCCGAATAGGCTCGCCTACGAACGAGTGTGCGGTCACCCACTTCTCATGCAGGCTCACCTACAAAGAGGGGTGGGGTCACCCGTAGTGAAGGGCAGGTAGAGGATGAGATCACCCACCACAAGGGTAGGCTCATCCATCCGAAATGGCGGGTTCAACCATCTAAAGGGTGGTCTTTCCCAAGGGGTGGATAGGGGAGGAAGAAGAGAAAAAAGGGGTCAAGCATGGAAAAAAGAAAACAAAATTGGGGAGATTGGGTAAAGTTGGTAAAGGGGGGAAATTAGTGGACAGATAGCTTGAGGTTGGGAAATGATGGAAATGATGAGATGACTAGCATAGTGATGTGATATGGATGTAGTAGTTCGATCGTATATGGATGCACAAGAGATGATAAAAGGTGTTGGAGGTGACGAGAGTAGCCATGAACATAGTAGACCATGAGGCATTGTCACGAGCAAGATTTTTGCACTTGTTAGGATATCAAACTATTAGATCTCATCGAGCAGTTTTAACAGCCCTCATAGAGTGGTGGAGTTCCTTGACCTCGACATTCCATCTCCAGACAAGGGAGATGACTATGACCCTAGAGGACATATGGTGGATACTAAGGCTACCTATAGTAGGGTGCGTAGTGAGTGTGATGACATCAAAGGGGGTGGAGTTGGACCATACGCTATGGGAGTTGTTTGGATGAGATGAACTTCCTGTGCAGAAGAAGGGGTTGGACATGGACCAATTCCTAGCATTTGGGGGTGCCACTACTACCACTCTACCTGTACGGGTTGATTAGTAGATTATTGTTACCAAACCAGAGTCAGTGCTTCTAGAGCTTGAGCTACATGGAGGTGATACAACATATTGTTAAGGGAAGAGAGGGGGAGTTCACATGGGGTACATGTGTACTAGAAAAACTACATAGACATATGCACTTTATGTGTTATTGAGGGGATCTTAGCTTGACACAGGTGACATTGTTATATATATGGGCTTGGGAGCACATTAGTGTGGCCAGGCTAGGAGCAGTCAGAGTAGGTTTAGAGGATGTGACAACTATAGTAGCATGGTGTTATGGACAAGAGGAGGGTTGGGTGTGGCATTATGAGGGCTTCGGGGATCTAGATAGATGGAGGACACTAGATGACCTATAGGAGGAGCATATAGTGTGGAGTACATACATGAAACAATGGTTTCCTAAATGGAGGAGAGATGAGGAGATACATAGGCTATTTCTATACAAGACGCTATATAGTTGGGAGAGATCCTCATATAGTTGAGGCATATAGGTCGAAAAAGGTGACCAAATAGTTTGGGCTTTCACAGGACATTCCCCATGGACCGGGAAGATTCAATTGGATCTCACGAGAGCGACCATGGGGAGAACCGATTACACCTGAGTTCACGAGGGATCACTGGGTGACACTAAAGTTGGTACCGTACCCAAGTAGGACTGAGGGGGAGGTAGAGGTAGGAGTGATAGTTCGATATGTTGCATGGCATGTCAATCATCAACCCATATGAAATATGCCAAAGGATCCCATTATAGAGGCACTAGGTTTTGGGCCAAAGGACATGCTGAGGTAGGTAGTATAGAGGATAGGGAGGGGGAGAGTCTAGTAGAGGGGAGGTCAGGAGGCGGCTATGATAGTAAGGTAGTAGGAAAGTGAATGTGGGGATGCAGGGGCCATAGGTGAGCAGTAGCGGGTGAGGAGGAGGAGGAGATAGTAGAGGAGAGATTGGTGGAGATGAAGGTAGAGCAGCAGAGAGAGGAGGAAAAAGTAGAGGCTGAGGCTACAGGTCAATAGGAGAGGGTGAGGAGGAGGACATAGCAAAGGAGAGCTTTGGTGGAGGTGGAGGTATAGGAAGATAGAGACGAGATAGAGGTGGAGATGATGGATGAGAGAGATGAGGCAAGGGTGGAGAGGATAGATGGGAGAGATGAGGTGGACCTTAAGAGGTGATGGATATGGATGTTCATGATATTCCCCCATTGACCATGGTACCACCAATGGCATAGGATCTAGCTATACTATTGAGAGGGGTCATGGTGAGATTACAAATCATCAAGTATAGACTAAGAGATATAGAGGCTACGAGATGTAGAGTAGAGGCAAAGGTGAGCATGTTGCAAGTAGAGGTGGCCAGAGCAAGGGCATAGGGCGAGAGGGATTTCAGGTATGTAGTCAATGTAGTGTCACAGTATGAGGAGGAGATATGGGTAGAGAGGGATAGTCGACGAGTTGAGGTGACTTGGCTAGAGGGGGAGGTATCCAGAGAGCATGAGGAGGTGCTGGCTACAAGATGGGAGCGAGAAAGGATAGAGGAATTGGTGACCACGCTATAGTTGTGGGGATAGTGCGAGCTTGTAGGAGTGATAGAGTAGGGATTAGCAAAGACCATGGCGGAGGTGAAGAGGGACATGGATGATTTGAGGAGGTTGGTGGAGGGACTACTAAGAGAGAGGATAGAGCTAAGATGGGAGTGAGATGAGCTCCACAATAGAGTCAAGGTAGCAAAGCAGATAGTAGGAGACATGGGGCTGATGTAGGAGAGGGAGGATGCTATGAGGGCCCAAGTGTAGACCTTGCAGGAAAAGAAGGACACATGACAAGCATAAGTAGAGACCTTGTAGGGGGAGAGGGATGCAACATAGATATAGGTGCAAAACTTATAGAAGGAGAGGGATGTGACAGTGGCACATGCACAAGATATGGAGAGAGAGAGAGAGAGATGTAGCACATGCTTAGGCATAGGAAGCTTAGGGTGAGGGTGGTGAGATGGGGGAAGAGGTACAAAGATTGCAGGTGTAGATATAGGCTACACAAGGTGAGAGGGATAGGGCCACATAATAGGTGTCATAGATGGGGGTAGAGATAGAACAGCTGAGGTTGGAACAAGATGCATTGGCGCACGAGTAAACATCCATATGTGGGGATCATGAAAAATATAGACATGAGCAGAATGCAGCTAGGTATCGTGCTTCAAAGAGAGATGAGTATATGAGGGAGGTGACCTACTGGATGGGCACTTATCAGTAGGAAGTTCTAGATCCCGGATAGTAGCAACCTTCTATTTCCAATAGGTGCCTCAGATGCCCACACTATCTTAGTCATTAGGGACATGCACTCGATGGTACACTGACTATCAGGTGACTCCCATGCATAGAGGGCCAGTGCCTGACTCACCACAATGATCAGATATGGGCAGATCCCCATAGAGAGGAAAGATGTTAGATGATAGGATACTGATTTTTGACAAGTACATGGTTGATGTGCAGTGCAAAGCAACAGAGATAGCATGTGATTCAAAGCCTTGTACTTGTCCTTTATTTGATGATTATGATTTATATGATGGATATGTATTTTGATGATATGATGGACATTATTATGGACTATGTTGTGGACATTTGATTTTTATTTTTATATGATATGTGACAACCCTTATTGACACTATGTTATGTGTATGATAGATGATTTTATTTAGGCATATGTGTATGTTTATGATTTCATGGTGGATGATCATGATTATGACTTTATCTATTATGGATATGGACCTAATGATTTTTGATGTAGGTGGAAATGTATGTAATTTGTTAATGGTACACACTAATATGGAAATGAATGGATATTAAAATGAATCTAAGATGCTTAGAATAACCAAATATGATTAATCTAAAAAAATTAATATGAGATGAAAATGCACATGAGATAGAATACAATTAACCTATAATGTAACATGAGGTCCGATGTGTATGGTAGATGGACTTTATTCACAATCATGCTTGCTTTAGCTTATATAAAATAAAGTGAAATACAACATGAAAAAGTTGTCAATAAGGACTTGCATGGTAATGACGGTAGATGGTAGGTGTATTGTTGATGTAATGGCAAGTACTTTCCTTATTATCACTATAAAATTAAGGGAATATGGGTGTGAAACTACACTTTTCATGAACCATTGGTATCCTAAGAAGAACAAGAGATGGAAGGTGAATAGTTGCACAACCAAAATCATAGGTCATAGGATAGGTATGAATGCAAAGAAATGGAATTTTTTATGAAATGAAATCCTAATGCAAATTTCCATTTGCTAAACACTAATTTTTTCTATAGCATAATAAATTAGGTGCTAGGGTATGTGAAACCAAGGAAAGTCAGTGTTTAATGCTTAGAAAAAACACAGTAGACAAGAAGGCTATCCCAACACCCCAAAGTCATGAATACTTTGGTTGGGCTAGGCATTGGGATAACCACAAGCACAAAGGGATGCCCCAACATAACACAAGATCTCGGGGATCTTGGTGGGTACTATGCATGACAACCAGGAAGACATCAACAAGAAAAAGATCAAGATATGCCCCTATATTTACCATTTAACACACACCATGATATGATGAATCAAGGCGACCATGACAAGGTGTGATATACAACTCAAATGATAAACAAAATACAAAAGAATCAAAATATCACAATCAATTTCAAATTTCCTTTTCCAAAGGATCAAAAGGGATGGATGGGATTGATGAGGTCTATTAGGAAGGATGCATCCTGTTCAAACCAAAGATGGAAACTAAACTAAGTTGACCCACATTGCACGGGATATTTGATACCAATCAAATCTCCTGATACTAGAGGATCTTGTTTGTTAAAAACTAGCTAGATAGGGACACACTCAACAACAAAACATGAGACACAAGAGAAAATACTAGCACACCCTATAGAACTATGGGCTTGGGGATGATCATAGATTATCCTTGCCTATGTGAAATTGTAGAGCCCTCATAGTTCAAGAAAAGACCATGGATAAAATTGGAAAAAGGACAATGGAGACCGATGATGGATGATGAAAGACATGAAGGAATCATGACTAACATGATTAAGGATCCAAGATGATGAAATGAGACCAACATAAGTTTAGATTAGGATTAAAATCTTAAGATAGTGCATAGATAATATATATTGTCCAATGCTCAATCAAAACATAACAAGTGACCAAGGATGAGATGCAGATGAGGTGACATGATAGAATAAGTTGTCAGGATTGGATGCAAGGATAGGATGGATGGAGACATGTAGTAACTAGGACACAAGGTAGAAAAATATTAAGCTCTCTATGGATGGCATCTATTACCAGGTTTTCACCAACCATACTTATCCAAGGCACCACCAAGGGTGGTTTTCACCATAGGATGAATTATTTCTCTTTACTATTTTAGATTTTTGAATTCCTTCATTTTTTTTGTATTTTTGATAATTTTGTACTGTTTTTGGATTTTTCTAATTTTTGTAGGATAGGAAGACCTAGTTGATTTAGGTATA